>FXXK01000377.1:19583-45952 GCA_900184695.1 Betula pendula
TTAAACTACTAAGATAAGATAAGTTCTATCCCTCCCTTGCTAGCTAGTACTACTTTGCATACTTAGGATTAAGTCTCTTTATCCTACAGTTACGACCCTTATCAACTGCTGCTCCTTGGACATGTTCCTTGTCCTCAAGGTCAAGCGTAGGAAATTGGAGGCTAAGACAATCAATTTCTTCCCAGGTGGCATCCTCAGTTGGTAGCTCTTTCCATTCTACTAGAGCTTCAGGAATGTACTTGTCCTTGTGTTTCACCCAATAGTGGTCGCAGATGGTTGACGGTTGAAGCTGGGGCGTAGTATCTTCAGAGAATAGGTGAAGATCACTAGAGATTCTCGACATATTGCCGATAGGGCTGAAGTCGTAGAAACACCCAATCACCTACTTCGAGTTCAAAATCACGCTGCTTCTGATCTGTGTGTTGCTTCATCCGAATACTAGCGTTCTACAGATTGCGTTTGAGCTGGTGTAGGAGTTCATCCCTTTCATATAAGTCCTTATCCACCTCATCGACCAGTGAAGTGCCAGTCAAATAATGAATGACAGTGGGTGGGTGACGACCGTATAAAGCTTGGAATGGGGTCGTGCCAAGGGAAGAATGAAAAGTGTTATTGTACCAATATTCAGCCCATGATAGATGTTTTTCCCATTGTTTCGGGTGCTGACTGCAGAGGCAACGTAGGTACTGTTTCAAACAGCGATTAACAACCTCGGTTTGGCCGTCAGATTGCGAGTGTTAAGCGGAATTGGTTTTTAGCTGAGTACCCTGCATTTTGAAAAATTCCTTCCAAAACTTGCTTAAAAAATGGGATCTCGATCACTGACCATAGCTCATGGGATGCCATGGAGACGCACAACATGGATAACAAAAAGTTTGGCAATTTTCTTAGTCGTGTAGGGGTGCATCAGGGACACAAAATGGGCATATTTGGTGAGGCGGTCCACAACCACCATGACTGATGTTTTCCTTGCAGAAGGAGGGAGCCCATCCACAAAATCAAGAGAAATATCTTCCCATACTTGATTCGGAATCGGTAAAGGTTGCATGAGACCAGCTGGTGAGCATGCGTCACTCTTGTTGCATTGGCAGACATCACAAGCTGCTACATAGTCATGAACCTCTTTTTTCATACCTTCCCAGTAAAAGGATTGTCCCAATCGGCGGTAAGTACGCAAGATGCCGGAATGGCCTCTGAGCTTGGAATCTTGAAATTCCTGGAGCAAAGTTGGCAAGACTTGGCCTTTGGAGACGAGAATGCCATTCTGATTCTATAAGTGTCTGTGCTGCTCTGGGTGGATGAGGAGCTTGTGATGAAGATCCAGCAAATAAGGATCTGACGTGTTGGCCTGACGCAAGTCATCCCATAATTGGAATTTAGGAGAGCTAAGGGCATGAAGGTTGGGCTCAGCAGAGGTGTCGTTTGGGCTTGCTTGGGTTGGTGTGGAATCAAAAGTTGGAGTATCATACAATCTTCTGGAAAGTGCATCAGTGGCTGAGTTAGCCTTACCGGGCCTGTAGAGAATTTCATACTCATAGCCCAAAAGTTTGGAGACCCACTTCTGCTGCTCGGGGTTGATGACACGTTGTTCCAAAAAAAATTTCAAGCTTTTCTGATTTGTCTTGATTTGGAATTTGCGGCCCAATAAATACGGACGCCAATGGATGGCTTCCATGATAGCTAACATTTCCTTTGAGTAAACGGATCAGCCACGCTTTTTAGGTCCAATTGCCTTGCTCATAAATGCTAATGGTCTGCCATTTTGGGCAAGGACTGCCCTGATTCCTTTGTCGGAAGCATCAATTTCCAAAACAAAGATTTTTGAGAAATTTGGAAGGCCGAGAACCGGTGTGGTAGCCATTGCGTCTTTAAGTATATCAAATGCGGCATTGGCTTGTGGGTTCCACCCAAACTGTCCCTTTTTTAACAGTTGAGTCAAGGGGTTAGCAATAAGACCGTAGTTTTTAACAAACTTATGATAATAACTGGTGAGCCCCAAGAATCCTCTGAGTTCCGTGATGTTTTTGGGGATGGGCCATGTTTGCATTGCTTCAACTTGGTAGGATCCACCTTCACGCCATGAATGGAAATCAAGTGACCTAAGTAGTCAACCTCCGTCTGCCCAAAAGCACATATAGAGGGCTTGACCACAAAGTTGTGGGCTGCCAATATCTCAAAAGCTACCTGAATATGGGCCAAGTGTCGTTTCCAATCAGGGTTATATATGAGAATATCATTTAAAAAAAAAACCAAAATAAATTGGCGTAAATAAAGATGAAATATAGCATTCATGGCAGCTTGAAATGTAGAAGGTGCGTTACAGAGGCCAAAAGGCATAACTAAATATTCATAGTGACCACTGTGGGTCTGGAATGCTGTTTTATGAATATCGTCAGGGTGGACCCAAATTTGATGATATCCGGCCCTCAGATCAAGCTTGGTAAAATATTGAGACCCATGTAACTCATCTATCATATCATTGATAGTAGGAATCGGGAAATGATCCTTAACCGTTACAGCATTGAGGGCCCTATAATCAGTGCAAAATCGCCATGTTTCATCTTTTTTTTTTTCACAAGTAAAACTGGGGATGAAAATGGGCTTGTGCTAGGCTGGATTAAACCGGATAGTAACATGTCAGACACTTGGCGTTCAATCTAATTTTTCTGAAAATGGGCATACCTGTAGGGTCGTACATTGACAGGGCTTGCTCCCTCTCAAATAGGAATACAATTGTCAAATTCCCTAACAAGAGGTAGGGCATGGGGGTCTTCCAATACCTAGGAAAATTCCTTAAGAATGTGCTGAATATCTTCTGCAATAGCCAGTTGTGCCTCGGGTTAGGCTTGTCTGACCATAAGTGCAAATATTTCAACCCCTCTTATGACTTCTCAAATCAGCATTGCATTGTCAACAGCATGCCTTTGAGCCCGAAATTGAGCTACAATTTGATGAGTCGTATTATCCTTGGTGATGGACATGGATAACCAGCCCCAATCACACACCACGGGCCCAAGCTTCTCAAGCCACTGGACACCCAAGACCATATCTAAACCAATTAAAGGTAGAGAAAATAAGGATGTAGTAAACTCCATAGCTTGAATCACCACATGTACACCCTCATGTTTTTCTCTACATGGTATGCGTTCCCCATTGGCCACTGTTACCCAGAAGACTGCTACAGGTGTGACAAACAAACCCAAAGATTGAGCTATCCGGTGATCTACAAAATTATGGGTTGACCCATTGTCGATGAGGATGAGCACTTTTCGGTGTCCCACCCATTCCTCAATGCGCATTGTTTGTGGACTAGTATACCCAGTGAGGGCATTTAACAAAATCTGTGGGTTGGCATCATCAATGAGATCAACATCATCTGCTTCAGGTGAGAAATCCTTAAGGCTCTCTTCATTCCCCTCAGGTTTAGCCTCAATTAGGAAGATTTGTTTGACGGCACACAAATGACCCGGGGTAAAGTGTTCGTTGCAATTGAAGCATAGTCCTTTCTCGTGTCGCTTTTGCATTTCCTCCCATGAAAGTTTCTTTACAGTGGTAAAGAAGCAATGGGCTTTGGACTGGAAGAGTGTGTCGGGTTGCTAGTCGCGAAACTTTGCGGCGTATATCTGGAATGTTCACCACGCAGAAATTTCTTGGCATGAGTCAATTGGTCGTCTTGCATTCAGGCGAAGTGGATGGTTTCTCGGAGAGTGCGAGGTTTAAAAATTTTGACTGGTGTGGAGATCTCATCCTTCAATCCCCCCAAAAAAGTCCCAATCAAAGCCTTTGGTGGCCAACCTATCACGCGATTGGCCAATCGTTCGAATTTCGTTTGATAGTCACGCAAGGTTCCCCACTGCATGATGTAGGAAAGAGCTTCGTCAAAGTCCTCATATTCGGTTGGCCCAAAACGGACCAGTAGCTCTTGCTCAAAATTTCCCAAGTCACCAGTTGGGCATTGGCCTAATAGACCTTCTGTAACCACTGCCACCATTCATTTGCGTCACCTTCCAGATAAAACGCAGTTATGTCACCTATTGATCCTCTGCAGTTTGTTGGTACCCAAAAAAATGAGTAACCCGATCCAACCACTCACTAGGGTTGTCGCCTGAAAACCAAGGAAAAGTCATTTTCATGGGTTGGTTAGGATTCTGGTTGTAGTGATCATCGTGGTTGTCACGGTTGTGACTATGCTTCGAAGAGGAGCTTGAGTCCTTCGATTCTTTCTCTGGATGATACAAAGTTTCACCGTGAGTTTTGGAAATGGTTTCCAAAGCTTCCTTCAAGGATTGCGCAAAGCTGTCTTTCACTGATTTGTCCAAGTTCTGCAATGAGGTCTTGATATCATGGACATTGGTTTCTAGCTTTTCAATACGGTCCTTTTGGGTCGTCATTGCTTTGATACCAGGTTGATAGGGTTCTACGGAAGTAGAAGATGATTTGGGTGTGAAGATAGAAATGGAAAGGGAATTATTATTGATAATGTTCCACTAGGTAGGAATCACTGTACACACAAGATGTTGAAAATACTTCAATGATCTTCATATAGCCTACTAACCTTATTATATAGATAAAGACTCCTACTAGATACTCTACTGCTAATGGATAGATAAACATCCCAAGTGTTGCTAAACACAGCCAACACCTCAAGATAAGATAACAAGCTTAAACTACTAAAATAAGATAAGTTCTATCCCCCCCCCCCCCTTGCTAGCTAGTACTACTTTGCATACTTAGGATTAGGTCTCTTTATCCTACGGTTACGACCCTTATCAAAAGTGCTACCCTATATTTAGGGCAGCCATTTTAGCTCTCTTGATGTTCTCTAAATGGGAACACCAAGGGAATCTGTTGCAGGATTTTTGAAAGTTTTTCCTACATTTAAGAAAAAAAATGAGATTTAAGAAAACTATTGTTAATGTTTTAAGGAGGTAGCAAGCCCCTTGTCAATACCTCTTGTCGGAACAAGTTACAAAACAATAATTTATATCTTTTTTTTTTTTTTTCTATTCAAGAATAAGTTATATGTTGCGTGAGATAAAATAATTTATCAAAAAAAAAATTATTTTAGTAATTCACCCAAAGAAAAAATTCTGACTTTGTAGACCAACTTGTATAAAAAGACTGACAATTGATCGGAGGAGGGATTGATGCCTAGCAATACCTAATTTAGAGTTCTAAGAGCACTCACATTGGACTTAGCAAAATAGCTAAAAAAAAATTTTTGGCTAACCTTATAGCATTCCTAGCAGACTTAGCCATATAGCTTTTGCTGAGTGAATTTAACCAAAACACCAAAAAACGTCCCATAGCAGCCTTAACAGAATAACGAAAATGTTTTGGTGAGTGTACAATACTCACCAATGTACACTGACCAGTTGATTAAAAAAATCATTATTTCGTTTTTCTCTCTCTCTTCCCTTGATTTTTATTTTTTCTTTCTCTCCCCTACACAGGCCCCTCTTCTCCCTTCTTCTCCCTTTTCTTTTTCTTCTTCTCTTCTCTCCTTTGCAAGAACACCCATCAATACTATGGCTACGAGATTATCTGGATCTCTACAAAAAAATGAGGAATCTATGCAAAAAATACTAGGAGATTGTCCGGATCTCTTCTCCCTTTTCTTTTTCTTCTTCTCTTTGCTCAATCCATCGTTGATCTCTGCGAAAAATACTAGGAATCTTGTGGGTTTTCTTGGGGTTTTGAAATGGGTTTTGGAGAGCAAAGATGGGAATCTCAGGTTGTTGTGTGGGGAAGCTGAGAAGGGTCTTGAAATTGAACGAATTGGAAGAGGGAGTGGTGGGTCTTGAAATTGAAAAATAATATTTAAATGGAATAGTGAAAGTGAATAGTTAAAATACTGAGCCTGCTAGGAGTGCTTTAAAAAATTTGATGGTTAAAATAAAGAAAATTAGTTTTTAGTTAAATTGGCTAGTAAAATTTATTGAGGCTGCTAGGAATGCTTTAACAAAAAATGCTTCACATTCAGCTCAACAAAATGGCTAAAAATTTGTTGAGCTGCAATAGTGCTCAACAAACTGTAGCTTAACAAATCCTTCGTTATATTAATAAAATAAAATAAAATTGTGTTCTCTCTTTTTCTTGGGAATAGACATCTCTTGCCCCTCTATACATCCACATTCATTTATGAGGAACCAATTGGGTTTAAATATGACATGAGATAATGATCTTAAACTCAAAAGTTTAGAATGCATTTCTAGAAAAATTATCCTAGAATAACTATCAATCAAGATAAAAAGGACAAGGCGAATAAAATCAAAGGGCCTGTTTGTTAACTTTCCAAGTTTGCCCTTTATTGTGCCGTGTCACTTGGAGAGGACCATGCTGCGCAGAGAGACGTTGGATAGTGATTTATGACATGAAACTTGCCTATAGCGCCAGCCTTTAATTTTGCACAAATCTGACCAAAATGCCCATAAGTGGAAATACAGTTGTAACCCACGCCAAAAGCCAATCTTCAAAATTCTCACGCATGAATCTCCCTCCTCCCCTTCCCCCTAAAACTGAAACGTGTTCCTACCAACTTTGGAAGGATTCGTACTGCAACAACTAGCTTCAGCTTTTCATTTTAGTAAGATGACATTCATGCCCCCATTTTCAAACATTCAGCATTACTCTCTACCGTTACCTTTGGTTTTGCTTAGCCCCCCTCATAACTCGAGCTTTATCTCCTGCAAACAATGCCTTGGGTAAGTCAAGAGTCTCCTCCAACCATCTGTCAGTGTGAATCTACATTGTAGGTCATAGTTTCAGTAGATTTTCGCTTATAAAGAAGATGTTGCACCTCTGTGTAGAGGAGCTCCGAGCCTCTAGAGATAGCATTATAGGAAACCTTGGTTGCTCCCGACTTAGTTGGTGGATGAGAAAGACAGATCGACGCACTATTTAACTTCCAGAATTTACCCGTTATTGTGTCGGGTCAGTTGGAGAGGACTATGCTGCACAGAGAGACATGTGAGAGTGATTTATGACATGAAACTTGCCTGCAGTACCAACCTTTAATTTTGCACGAATTTGACCAAAATGCCCCAAGTAGAAATACAGCTATAACCCCCGCCAAAAACCAATCTTCTGAATTCTCACACTCGAATCTCCCCCCCCCCCCCCTCTTTCCCCTTAACACTGAAACGAGTTTCTGCCATCTCTTGAAGGATTCCTCCTGTAATAACTAGCTTCAGTTTTTCATTTTAGGGAAATGACATTCATGCCCCCATTTTCAAATATTCACTATTACATTCCACCATTACCTTGGGTTATGCCTAACCCCCCTCATAACTCGAGTTGTATCTCCTGCAAACACAACCTTGGGTCGGTCAAGAGTCTCCTCCAACCATCTCTCAGTGCAAATCTACGCTGTCGATCACAGTTTTAGTAGATTTTTGCCTATAAAGAATATGTTGCATCTTTGTGTAGAGGAACTCCGAGCCATTGGAGACAGCATTGTAGGAACCCTTGGTTACTCCCGACTCAATTGGTGGATGAGAAAGACTGTAATGCTCCAAAATATTTAAAAGTTATTTTTATAGTATTTGACAAGAGATTGATTAAAAACACTCTTCCATTTTTGTAAAACATTTAAATAGCATTTTATTCAAAAAATGTGACCATCAAACGTTTGATGATGATCATCAAACTTTCAATTTTGGACAGTACAGTCACATTCTCTGCAAAGGCTGTGCAATGCTCAGAAGGTGTCAGTACGAACATCAAACATTCAATGCTTTTATAGAATGTTCGATGTACTTTTATCATACGTTCGATACCTCTATTAAACATTTGATAAAGAACCCTAGATTTTCTGATATAAATAGATCAAACGTTCGATATCGTATATCAAATGTTTGATCATTTTCCAAAATGAATTTTACGTAGAGAATCAGTTTAATACCTCACTTTCCTATAAATAACATCTTATTTTCTTAGAAAATCACTTAGGCTCAACCAAAAACCTCTAAAATCGTTTGTTACGCCTTGAGAATTATTGATAGTAGCGCGAGCGCTATCGATTTTAAAATTTATAATTAACTGCTCGCGATAGATCGTACCCTTACAGGATAGTTCTAAAAGAAGGTATCGTCTGCAGGGACTATGATGGTTGTTTTATCAAGTTTTTAAGATTTTCTCTAACTCAACTCATCAAAAGAGATGTTTTTGGGTTTTTGAACTTAAATGACATAATTGTAAATAACAGAAACATAAATGACATAAATGTAAATGATATAAATGTAAATGACAGAAATATAAATGACATAAATGTAAATGACATAAACATAAATGATAACAGTGAAAGCAGATAGAAATAGATTATATCTAGTATATGGATCTTTAGCAAAAGTATAATATGAGCGTGTAAAGGTTGTCAATCCTTACAACGAACTCAACATGAAAATACTACCGAAAGAAAATAATAAAGCATCATAGTTTCGCACTAGTCACTTACCTAACATCCTAAATGTGATATAACTCATGTTTCCTAGCATGCGATATAAGTTCTCTCAATAGGTTTCCACTCCACTTTCCACTTATTCTAAGTTATTCTAAGTGTGGATGAGTCATGGTCCCTAGCATACCCTATCAAACTCACATAAAATCATGTCAAAAGCACCATTGCAAAGCCTATGTTTCCTCAATCAAAAACATTGAAAACATTGAATTCATTCAAGACTTCAAAGAATTTCTCATAGACAAGAAAAAGGCTTTCATCTCAAATGGTATATCTTGAAGATCAATCCTTGGGCTTATACAATCATTATACCAAATGTATAAAATCCTAACTAAATACAATCAACCCATAACCTCATGAATAGAATTACATCAAACCCTACAAAGGGTTTAGTTCCTCATGAAGGATTTGGATTTCTCCATGAATTGGAGAAAACCATTTCCTAAGGAAATTAAGAGCTATGGGTTGAGCTTCTATCTACTTCATTCAACAAAAAATGAAAGAAAACTAAGCTAAAAACAATAAAAATATACACTGGACCGAGCTCTACAGAGAACACACACTACCTTCTCTTTGTTCTTCTTCGGCTAAGTTTTATATATGTAGAGGACTTTAGGATATTATTACACATAACGATCAAGGAAAAATCTTGAGTCAATGAGCTAGGACTTCTCTGAAGAGAGAATTCGGCACCCACAATTATCCCTTAAGCTGCAATTGTTGATAATTTTTCTGAGATTTTCAGATATTTGCTGATATTTTTTGCTTCCAAAAGGTTCTTGAACTTCACAAGCATTTTTGACCCATAAGACTTTTGAATCTGATCTTTCATATAAAATAGAATTTGTACGTCTTGAAGTCTTCTTTCCAACGCCCTTAACCTTGACTCAATCCGAGTTTTGTACTGAGAGTTATGGCTAAAAAAGTACGTAAAGGTCAATTACAGAACTGATTTGCGATGCTTCTGGAAGAACCGATGGCGCTCAAGCACCAGGATTGGGTGCTCGAGCGGTGGTGGCGCTCGATCCTCGTTTTGGGTGCTCGAGGGCCCATTTTTTGCTTCAACTTTGGCTTGATGAATTGTTCATTTTTTAATCCTCTTTCCAATGCCCTTGACTTTGCCTCAATCGGAGTTTTAAGCTAAAAGTTATGGTCAAAAGAGTGCGCAAAGGTCATTGGTCTGCAGCTTTGCAAAAGTTGATGTATTTTTAGCCCGAATTTGATAGAATTGCTTGTGTTCTCTATTAAGCCCTACAAAATAAGATAAACACTAAAACAAAACAAACTATTAGATTACAATACAAACTAAGGCTTAACATATGCCAGTTAAGGAGCTTGAATGTGTAACATTCAGCACTTATTAATTATTTTTCTAAGGAAAGGATCTCATTGAAGGAAATTAGATTCTCCAAGAGCAACCTTCGAATCCTTACTTATATTATGTTGTATATTACTACTTTTATACTAGCTAAGATAATGTTTATATTTCAAACTATATAATAATGATTCAAAGGTTTTTATGTTAGCTTTCCAAAATGTTTTGATGAAAATGATCACTTTGTGTTTTACCTCTTTAAAAGTGGGTTTTCTACGTTTTTTTAATGTTGTTTGATGTTGTTAAATGATGATCTAAGTCTATGAATAATTATAGATAGGTTTGATAGGAGTTTTTGGACTTTCATGCATTCTGGGCATTTATCAAACGTTCCATTGTTCTTGATCAAATGTTTGATCTTCAATGATTAAACATTTGATAATCGTGTCAAATGTTCGATGGTGACAAAAAATGCCAAATTATGAGTTTTTAAGACAAAGAACACAAAATGATTCACGATTAGTAAGAGATTACATTCTTAGCATATTATCGGGTTATTTTACAATTAACGAGAAATTGCAAGATGTCTGAAGCATCAGATGAGTAATCGATGTAAGTATTTTAACCGAGTAAAGAAACTGCATTTTTGTGAAGTGCGATATGTCAGATGACTGAGCACGATGTTCCATGTGATTTACTTTATCATTTTATGATAAGATATTATTTGATTATTCTCTATTTTTGAATAATGAACAATACTTGCACCGTATGACATGGTTGCACTGTCTTGTAACACGGAATAATGGCTATGAGCTTACTATTATTACGGTTTGATTCTATAGTCAAAGTATTTTATTTTATGAAGAGTGCCTTGGATTCAATGGTTAAGTTTGTGACAGTGCACAATTCTTTTAGTGGGTCATCAGTTACGGCTTTATTAGTCAGTGTGGGCTACCCGAGGTCAAACTCAGTCGGACTGCTAATATATGATAGTATGTTTGTACAATGTCCAGAGTACTGGGATTGTACTAGAAGTCTTTTTGAATGCCCTAACCTTGCTGAGAGGGGGTAATATCTCGGGTAGACCATATTATTAACATATGACTATTTATATAGTATTCATGAAGCATATTTCTGCATTTAAGAATAAGAGTTTAATTGCCGTGATTATGTTTCCTTTTTTTTTTTTTTTAATTAAGCATCATTTTTTTCAAGGGCATAATAATGAGGATTAGACCTGCCATTTGTGAAAATATCATGAGAACTTCTTAACTACCTTTTTATTTATTTTATACCCCATATCTTTCAAAATAACTTGTTGACTAAGTCAGTCGACTTACTCAGTTACTTCATTTTCATAAAATGTTTCGGTATTTTACAAACACCCAATAGTTTGATTAGTTGGGATCTGCACCAACATTATGATATTTTTAGGACATCAGTTATTATATTCAGGTTTGATCTTTTAGATGTAAAGCTTTGTGCCTATGTTTAATGATGTTAGAATTGTCTATTATGCACTCAGATAAACTATTCTGCTGTATACTCTGATAAAGGTTAAAATAGAGAATTCAGACAGTTACCAATTAATTGTTTTGAATGCCCTATGGACATTATATTCCGGGTTATCCTCTCTTCAATGGATAAACTTGTGTATAAGGTGATTTTCAAGCGAGTGTTTTATATATTCTCCCTTCACACGGAGAATAGAGATATTCCTGAGTCTTCATCTGATAATTAAAGCTGGGAGGCGAACCATAAATTTAACTATAAGTTAGCTAAATTCATGAGGCGTTACAGATGGTATCAGAGCATTGGCTTGACTAATCACATAATTGATCTGAGAATAGGAGTGACCTAATCGGTTTATATCTTGAATGGGACAGAGCATAGGTGTGATGTTAGTAGGATGTTTGATTGTGGTACAAGCTATGTAAATAGCTTACCTTGATTGTGATAGTTTAGAATTGCGTTTATTTTTATTCTTTGTACCAGTCACCGGGCTTTGCTGATCAAGCAAATAATTAACCGTCGCGGAGTGGAGAAACCTGTACGTGAATGGCTAGAGGAATATGGACCCTATACGCCAAGGTATAAACCGCCAATGGCATCTAGAGATATTGAGAATTGCAAAGAATTGAGATTGGAACCTACCATGAAGAATCTTGAGGTAACACCTTCAAAGTGGGAACGCTGCAATGTATCTACTGTAAGGGATTTTCCACCTATTATTGGGCAGCTCACCTACATCTGAGTTCGGAAAGGAGACTTCAAATAGCAGCTCACATGAGGTGCATTGCCGATGAAGGTGCTGCAATGGCATGAGAAGAGATTCATTTGTTGAAAGGCAAAACGGTACGCAAGGGAACACGTCGTCACAAGGTAGCTTTTCTCCTAAGTATTGAAAATGATCTCGAAGCAATGATCAAAGATGAAGAAGATCCATCTGAGGATGACACTAGTAACAACGAAAGAGTTTTCAACGCTTAGAATAGCAATTATAGGATTGCACACAAGCACTATGTAGCTAGGGGTGCATTTTGGGTAGAAGGTGTATGATTATGTTTTGAAAAAACGAGTTAAAATTTCCTTGTTATTTTGAAAGGATTCTTGGAATATAATTTACCTTGAAAAGAATTTTGAAAACGGTATTTCTGGATATCTTTTCCTTTAAAACAAAAAAAAATTGACCTAATGGCCACATTAAACGTTTGAAGTCAGTCATCAAACGTTCGATGTTAGGCATAAATGCCAAATAACGGTCTTATCAAACGTTCGAAGAAAGTCTTCAAACGTTTGATGACAATCATAAATGCTTGACATGTTATCATCAAACGTTCGATGCGATGATCAAACATTCGATGAAACCCAAAATCCTATAAGTCAGATTTGAAATGACCATAGTTTTCATCGAAACTTATTTTCTATCAACCTAAACCTTTTCAAACCCATTTTCGGCCACTTCTCATTGATATTTGAGAATCCAAGCCAATATTTCAATTATTTTCAAAGGTATGTTTGGCTTTAATCGATTATTTTCGTGTATTTTCATTTTTAAGTATCTATAATGTTTTTGTTTGATATTTTCATGAGTTAAGGCATGCGAGGAGTAGTATAGGATGATTTTAGAATGGGTAGATTCATTTCAGCCAAATTCGTTCGGATTTAGGAATTTTATGCCCAAAATTTCGAAAATACCCCTACCCATTCAAGTCGAAAATTTTTAACCAAACCCGAATTTTATTCTTAACATGTACCTCTTAGAAATTATTAAATCTCCTTTGTACCGGGATTTATTCCCAAAACACAAAATTATTGCCCTTGAAAATTTATTAAGAACCTGCCATTTTCAGTGCACAAAATTTTCACGAACCTCGAATGTTTAGTAAAAAATATCTTGACAAATGTCTTACTTGGAAACTTATCCATTTGATATCGTTAGAACCCTTATTAGCTCTGTAAGGCCATGAAACACTTATAGGGGTAATTTTGTAATTTTACAAAAGCACCCAATAGAATTTCCCACCAATGTATTGATTGAACCCTATTGTGAAATTTTTTCTTTTCACATGAACCTCAAACACTCCGTAATGAAATTTTGTGACCTAGCCTTTTTTTTTTCAAATGGACTACTATATTTCTTTTACCTTGTCTATTTTCTTTTCTTATTATTGGAATTTAAGATTTATTAGGAGTTAAGATAGTATCAAACTTAGATAGAATTTTGATAGATTTTTATTTTTGCTATAGTAGGACGATGGTGCGCACTTTAGGTAGCAAGAGGCAAGTTGATGCGACCGCGGACACGGCCAGTCCTTCATCACATACCCGACACCGAGTAGAGACTTCAGCTGCCCAGGAGACCCAAAGCTATAGGACAACCAGCAGCCACCTGAGGATGAGATGGCAGACTCCTCTACTTCTTTCCACACTCAGGTTCAAATTACCTGCCCTTGAAATAGGCGAAAAATCTCCTATGGCAAACACATGGTGGCACTTCCACTTTGGTGGTGTTACTTCGAGGTTCTTCATCACATGCCCTTGTTCGAGTACCAAGGGTTGCTGTTCGGGTATCTAGACACGATTCTCAAGACTTCTACATGTAGATGGGGGTTTGTATCCTAGCGCATAGGGTCCATACTCCATTGGCCATTCCCGCATAGTCTCCTTAATCCCGCAGCGACTAATTAGTTGCTTGATTAGCAGGGCCTGGTACCCTAAATAAGTGTAGTTCTAGGTTCGTATATTAGACTAATACAATCAAGATAGGCCGTCCACTCAGCCTGCACCTCAATCAATCACCATGCTGACACTATTCCTATGCTCTGTCCCTTCTTAAATCGAAGCTTATGAGATCAATTCCTATTCTCATATCAATTATGTGATTGGTCAAGCCAATGCTTTGATACCATCTATAACGCCCCAAGAATTTAATTAACTTGTAATTAAATTTGTGGTTCGCCTCCTAACCTTAATTATTAAAATTAAGACTCAAGGATACTTCCATTCTTCTTTTGAAAAGAGAATGTGTACAACATCGGCTTGAGAGTCACCATGTCCATTAGATTAAGTCATTCAACTTGACCAACCCATAGTAAAATAACCTTAGGTATTGAAATTAGCTAACTAACAATTCACTGAATCCCCTACTTAACCACTTATCAGAGCAAACAATAGAATAACTGATCTGAGTAAATAAACAACAAATATTTATACAAGCAATTCTACCATCAATAAATTGGGCGCAGAGCTTTCAACTATAAAATCAAACCTGAGTAAATTAACTGTCGTCTCAGCACTGTAATCCCGATGAGATGTCCGAGCAATCAAGTCCTTGAGGGTTTGTAAAATACCAGAATATTTTACGGGGAGGAAATGAAAGTAACTGAGTAAGTCGACTGACTTAATAAGTAGTTTAATATAAAGATGTTTTGCGAATGATTTTCAAAGGATTTGTAATTTAAACATGATATTTTCATAAATGACGTGCTTGATTCTTGTTACTATGCCGTGGTAAAATATGACGTTTATTTTTAGAAGGCGGCATAGTCCTCGTAACCCAACACTTTGGTTTTAATGCAAGAAATATGTCGTGTATATATATATGATGAATTAAGTTATATGTTAACGATATGGTCTATCCGAAACATTACGCCCTCTCAGCAGGGTTTGTGCGTCCTCGAAGGACTTCTAGTACAATTCTGGTGCCCTATACATTGCACAAATATACTGTCTTGTACTAACAGTCCGACCTCGGGTGACCTACACTGACTAGCAAAGTCATAACAGTGATCCCACTCAAAGAATGGTGCGTTGGTCATAAACTTTTCACCATTGGATCTAAGGCCTTTATCATTCATAAAACATTTGACCATAAAATTAACTTTTAATAGTAGTAAGCCTATGGCTGTCTTACCGCACGTACCGGTGAACCAAGGCGTACTATACATGTATTATTCTATTTATTTAAAAAAAAAAAAAAAAGGATGTTTATGTAAGCAAATAGCATTTAGAGATCATGTCATAAAAAGTTGTAAACTTGATCATAAAAGAGAACGTGCTCAATCATCTGACATATCGTACTTCCAACGATAGGAGTTTCATACTCAGTTATTTACTTAACTCGAATGTTTATATGATATTCGAGACATTTTGTACCTCCGCTACTGCAAAACAACCTAACGACATGCTAAGAATATTATAATTTATTGACTACAGAACATGTGTGCTAATTGTCCCAAAACCCTAATTAGGCATTTCTGATCACAATCGAATGTTTGACACTAAGGGTCGAACATTTGTTCTTGAGGATCAAACGTTTGATATAGAACAATGGAACGTTTGATTATGACTAAAATGCTTAAATACTTAAAAACTTCTCAAAACCTAACCACGACTATACCTAAACCTAAAGCAGTATCTAAGAACATAATAAACATGTTTTTGAGTTAAAACACAAGGTCATGCATTTTAATACAACTATTTAAAAAGTTAACACAAAGGACTTTTAAATCCTCACTGTATACTTTGTAAAACAAAACATGATTATAAGTAACGTAAATAGTAAAATACAACACAAAGGAAGGTGTAGATTTTGAAGGTTACTTTTGGAGAGGAAAATCTTCTTCCAAAGAGAGTTTCCCTCTAAAATTCCCTTCTCAATCTTTAGGATGGGATTCTAAAGGTTTTTTGGGTGAGAATGATATGTTTTCTGAAGGGTAGGACATCTTTTATAAGGAAAGGGGTGAGCTGCTAGTCTCCTACAAAAAATCTATTTTTGGATATTATCGAACGTTTGATGTACTATTATCTAATGGTTTTAGGGTTTTTCATCGAATGTTTGAGGAAAGTATCAAACGTTCAGTGTACTATTCTGACACCTGTTCTGAGCATGCGCAGACTTACAGATAACGTGACTGTATTGTTCATTGAACGTTTCAGAGTGGAGGATCGAACGTTTAATAGTTGTCTTTTCCTACAAAATAATTTTTGATACCTTATAAAATTAGTGGATGTTTTTAATCAAAATTTTTGCTAAGTACTTGAGAAATTCTTTTGAATATTTTGGGGCATTACACCATTACCTTGGGTTATGACTAGCCCCCCTCATACTGGAGCTGTATCTCCTACAAACACTGCCTTGGGTCAGTCAAGATTCTCCTTCAACCATCTCTTTGTATGACTCTACACTGTAGATCTCACTTTTAGTAGATTTTTGCCTACAAAGAAGATGTTGCACCTCTGTGTAGAAGAACTCCAAGCCTCTAGAGAAAGCATTGTAGGAAGCCTTGGTTGCTCCCGACTCATTGGTGGATAAGAAAGATGGATCGACGAACCAGGGGCTTGTTTGTTAACTTCCCAAATTTGCCTTTTACTATGTCGTGCCAATTGGAGATGACCATGTTGCGCAGAGAGACATTGGAGAGTGATTTATGACATGAAACTTTCCTGTAGCACTAGTCTTTAATTTTGAACAAATCTAACCAAAATGCCCTTAAGTGAAAATACAGCTGCAACTAGAGCTGGCAAAATGGGTTGGCGTGTCTGGTTTCGGTCGACTCACCAACCCGTTAAGGGTAAACCCAAACACGACCTGCAATTTTAACAAGTAACACGACACAGCAAGTCAACTTGTTTAGTTGTCGGGTCGTGTTGTCCGGGTCGGGTATACCTGACTCGACCGACCCGAATTAAGCAAATCGGCCACATCTGAAACGACAGAGAGACGAGAGAGAGAGTCGGAGAGAGGTCGTGAGAGAGAGAGAGGGATGTAGAGACGCTGGAGACAAGCAGCGAGAGATGAAGACGTTCCAGAGATGCTGGAGATGAGCAGCTGAGAAACGGAAATGTGTCGGAGATGCTAAGATGACGCTTGAGACGGAGAGAGAGAGAGAGAGAGAGAGAGAGAGAGAGAGAGAGAGAGAGAGAGAGATACCGTTGGGGATTAACAACGTAGAGGCCATGAGAGAGAGAGGGAGAACAGAAAGGCCTTGAGAGAGAGAAGGAGATCGAGAGAGAGAGAGAATTGAGCGGCCGTGAGAGAGAGGAAGATCGAGAGAGAATGGTTGAGAATTTGAGATGAGAGATGGCTGAGAATCTGAGATGAGATTAGGTTTAGGTTTTTATGTTTAAGTTTAACATTTAAAAAGAAAAAAAAAAGGGTCAGATGGGTCACCCGCAGGTTGACCCGTCTGACACGATTACTAAACGGGTCATAAACGACCAGTTTATGACCTGAACCCGCTTAACCTAAACTCAAATCCTATATCTTCGTGTCGTGTTTTTGTTGGGTTCACAGGTCGTGTCAAAGATTGACACCCCTAGCTGTAACCCACACCAAAAGCCAATCTTTTGAATTCTCACACACAAATCTCCCTCCCCCCCTTCCCCCTAACACTGAAACCAGTTCCTGCCATCGCTGGAACGATTCGTCTTGCAACAACTAGCTTCAGCTTTTCATTTTAGTGAGATGACATTCATGCCCCCATTTTCAAACATTCACCATTACTCTCCACTGTTACCTTGGGTTATGCCTAGCACGTCTCATAAGTCGAGCTGTATCTCCTACAAACACTACCTTAGGTCAATCAAGAGTCTTTTACAACCATTTTTCTGTGCAAATCTACACTGTAGATCACAATTTTAGTAGATTTTCGCCTATAAAAAAGATGTTGCACCTCTATGTAGAGGAACTCTGAGCCTCTAAAGACAGCATTGGAGGAAGCCTTGCTTGCTCTCGGCTCAATCAGTGGATGAGAAAGATGGATCGACGCATCAGATCACATACATAAGTAAGAAATTTTTTGTTTATTTTATTTTATTTTATTTTTTTTGTAGGGGGTGGTGTGGCCGGTGAGCCACCCCATAGTGGTTGGGGGTGGCATTGGGGGCCTCGTGGCCACCCCAACCCATGAGGTGGCTTGCGGCCACCTCCAACCAACCTATGGGGGTGGCTCGCGGCCACCCCTCCAATTTATGGGGGTGGCTAGCAAGCTGCCCCCAACCTTATTTTCTATCCATCTACTGTAGATGTTCTAACTGCAAAAAAAAGGCAAAAGAATCCCACGCTTATCACTCACACGCTCAAAAAAAGAAAAATGCATTAACAATCTAACTTTACCGTACTTCATGCAGAGAAAAATTGGAGCTTAATTGCAAAAGGGCAAGCAACCCTAGCACTCTTACTCATGTGGCTAGTAGTAGCATGTAGTGTAGCCAATAAATATTCATGATTAATAGTTAAGCCCCCCCCCCCCAAAAAAAAAAAAGGATTGGAGTAGACGTTTTCTTAAATAAAAAAAGAACAAAAAGAAAAAGGAGTTTTTCTCTATACAATTGGTTTCTTATTGCTTGTACATGCGTATGATTTGAACATTTTTTTAAAAGAAAGCAAGTTATACCGATATTCGAGAAATTTGCAATCAATCCTTCCGTTAGTTAGAGTCAAAACGACACCGTTTAATAGAGATAATTTTTTTTTCCACGTGTATTAGCCTAATAACAAACTCAAGATCTTAATTACAATAAAAAAAAATTAAAATTAAAAACAAGAGGGTGGCTGAGTTTTAGTTTCTTTTTTTAATAAAGATTTTAAGTTTGTTATAAGGTTAACACACTTGAAAATATTACAAATCTTAAATGTGGTTGTCTTGGCTACTGTATAGATCCTTATGTCGGAATTCGCTGACTTTGACTAACAGCCCCAAAAGAATGAAGACGACATGTTGACGAAAAGAATGATTTGGAATTCACGATTATTGAGAGAACCAATTTTCAAAATTCAAATGTTAGGAAGGGATTAAAAAATGGTGCCTTAATCTAAGGACTTATCATACATTTGCCCTAAAAGAAATAAAAACAAAAACAAAAAACACATATAGTCGATAGTTTTTATATCTAGCTCCAAACTAGTGAGTTGAGCTTTATTACTATATCGTTGTTAACGATCCCTTTGGCATTCTGTTATAAAGCATTCGCAATCAACCAACATTACCAACCAAATTCATTAATACACAACACAATATAGAGAAAATTATAATAAAACCACGTATACCTAAAGGGGCAACATCCCTTTCTTAATCCCTCGAGGTGATATAAAAAGAACACACATCAACATTAAAGCAAGACTCAAATATAAACTAGATAATACAATAATAATACGAAGATATGTCCTACCACTTGCTTCCTTTTTAGCAAGTTCTCCTTCTACCCACATATTCATTGCCCTCAACTCAGGTAGTAAGTCGCGGCTACGATCATCTATGGGATTGTCAACCTAAACAAAAAACTTGCAATGTGAACCATCCCTGAATTTAGGACACCCGAAGTACCACCTTCCCGTTTGCTTTTGATCACGAGGTTTGCATATAACATGTCTAACCACAAAAGCACGTCCGCGACTCCTCGTGGCTGTGACAGGTTGCGGTTGACGACAGTTCTAACTTTATAGATACAATTTGGTAACAATATATATGCTCTAATTAGAATTAAACTAAAATTACTAAAAAAAAAACCCACTGCATTTCTTATTAATTTTAAACTCAATTTAAAAATAAATAAATAAAAACTAATGCTGTAGAAATGCAATGGGTGGTCGGACACCCACTGGAGATACTGGGGGTGGTGCGACCACCCCCAGTATCTCCGGTGGGTGTCTGGCCACCCATTAGGGAAGAAGACGACACCTAATTCGCAGGGCGGGGGGGTGTTGAGGGCTCACACCTTGAAAGTTGAGGCAGCTTGCGTGGGTTACAGTTGGAGCTTTATGTCTCTTTTTTCACTGAGGGGTGTTTTGGTTAGATTTGTCCAAAATTTAAGGCCGGAGCTTCATGTCTCTTTTTTCACTGAGGGGTGTTTTGGTTAGATTTGTCCAAAATTTAAGGCCGGAGCTTCATGTCTCTTTCATGTCAGAAATCACTCTTCAATGTCTCTCTACGCAGCATGGTACTCTCCAAATGACACAGCACAATAAAGGGCAAATTTGGGAAGTTAACAAATAGGCCCAAAATCCTTTAAATACGATAGAATAACTCTATTCTAGAATTTTTAGAGTTCTAATTATTATTTTAAAATTAAATATTTTAAATTGTATGACCTCAATATTTATTAATAAATAAAATAAAATAAGTAGTAAAAAGGTTTTAAATAGAATAAGAAATATATTATGAAAATTTAAGAATTGTAACTTATTTGTTTTTTTCTCAAAACCTCTTCTTCTTTTTGTGAGAAGTTGGAAGTTAGATCTATTAGTCTCCCTGCTCTTGACCTACCACGAGTTGCCCGCCATCCAGCCTCTCTAGTGGTGCATGAGGCCCAAGACCTCTCCCCGTGGTGTCAATTCTCGCTTCTCCCTCCCACCCTTTACCTCCTCCTCCTCATTTTCTGCCACTTTCTCTCCCCTTTGTCTCTTTTTCTTTTTATTAGTATTTTTTCTTTTTCTTTTTTAGAAGTTGGAAGCTAAATCTACCACCGCCCGTCCATCTTCATTGTGCACATGCCCCTCTAGTACTGGTCTCCCTACCCCTAATCCACCATGAGCCTGACACCATTAGGCCTTTCCACCAACGTGTAAGGCCCACACATCGGCCCCTCTGGTGGTGTCTAGATCAAGCTCATCCCTTTAATAGCTCATTCTCACCTCCTGCAATAAAGTGGAGTGGTTCTCTCTTTTGTTTAGAGCTATCACATAACATGCTTTATTCAAAATTGGAAAAAAGAGGATTTTCATCCATACCTCACTACAATTATAACTAGTGCAGGCTTATTTTTAGCGGTCTTATTATGGACTTCATTGCATGCAACCATCAAGTTGACTCTTTCCTTTGCATTTTTGTCACAATAATAATAATAATAATAATAATAATAAAATATTAAAAAAAGTAAAAATTCTCATTGTATTATTTTTTTTTTTTCAGAATAGCTATAAAATTAAAAGAAAATAATTTTACAATAAGATTGGAGATCCCAACAAATACTCTTACATATCGCCCAAAAAAAAAAACAAAAAACAAAAAACAAAACAAAAAGGTATGGAATTCCACTTACCGCAAGTGGACGCATCCTGTCAGGAATTTGGCATCTTCTTTTCAACCTTTTAGCTTTTCATATGGCTCACCGTGTAGCTGGAGAAATAGAGGTGATGGGGAGAGAGGTGGGATTGAGGAAGCTTTTGGATATGGGTTTTGCCCATCCTCCATTTTCCAATAATTTCCTGTCTTCCTCTGTTTACCTTCTGCTCTTGGTGACTGCAACTCACAAGATTAGCTCCTCATCCCACATCTGTGAGCGGACTTACCCAGAAGAAAAAAGTGAAAGAGAGGAGTAAGAGGGAATGGAAGAGACAAGTGCAGGAAGTTTTCGGTATGGGAGGTTCGGAAAGAATGATTCTTTTTTTCTTTTTTCGAAAGGAATTTCTTCCCGAGACCTCCCATTCCAATGATTTCCTGCCATTCCTCCCTTTCCCTGCTTAATCCGCAACTCCCCTGGCTTCCAGGTATCAATCCACTCTCACTCTTTTCATGTCTTTCTTTGTCACTCTCAGATCTCTCCTTCCTTGCCCCTCTTTCTCATTTTTGCACAACTACGCGAATTATTCTCATATCTGAACTGAAATATATGTTGAAGTTCAAATTGGACCTGTCAGAATTAAATAATTTGGGTTTGAGCTAATTCAAGTAGTGGACTAGTTTGTTTTGTTTAATTTTAATTTAACCTCATTCATAACTGACAATGATCTCATCTTTTCCATTTTGGTATGAGCTACCAGCCCTAAGATAACAAATTTGGCCTTTGCATTACTGTATTTAAGTGGATTTATGCACTTGGATTATATGTAAAATGAACTGCAACGTTTGTCTCTTTTTAAAATATATATATGTTTGATGTTCACAAGAAGAAATGATTTAATATGAGCCACTTATGTTTATTTAGTCATATTGATTCTAAATATTCTGATGTTTATTTGTGACCTTCAATTTTTTATTGTTTGGTTTGGCAATGCTTAGATATGTTATATTGGTTTTGTTTATAGATGGATAAAAAAAAATTCGAGCAGCAATTATGGTCGTAGTTGCATCTATTGTAACACCAAAAAAAAAATTGAAGGTATTTTATTGTAAGGTAAATAAGTATGTCATAAACTGACTACGGATTGACCCATTAGGTCTCGAGTCAAATAGGGACAAGAAATTGACTTTAAAACTTCAAAAATATTAGATAAAAGAGCCCTATTCGGACGAGTGATGGGCCTCGTCTGAACGAATCTATGGTAAACTTGAAGAACATGTTTTACCTGAGTCACACCTATACCACAGGAGGGTCCGTCCTGACAAAAGAGAAACTTGGATACCACGTTTTAGATGAGTCATGTCTAGACCAAAGAAAGGTTCCATTCAGATGAGATAGTGGTCGAATGGACCAGCGATTTGACAGACGGAGATGCAAACTATGAATAAATTTTTCAAATGTTTTACGTGTGTTTCAATGAAAAATATGCTTGAAAGGAAAATGTGATTTTTGAAAAGTATGATTTTGTGAATAAGTATGTAGGAATGCATGTGACAATGAGAACTTGGTGACTAAGTGGAGTTATACACTTAACATCTCAATGTTAAGAAGTGGAAATAAAGTTGCTTAACAACCTGGCGGTTAAAAGGGGTTATACTCTTAACACCTCGTACCTATGCGAAGACCTTGCTTCAAGCACAACCCGACAAGGAATAATAATTCAACAAGTTCACAAACGATGATTTGACAAGTATCGAGCCACGTGCTCGAGGGGCTAAGACCTACACCTTGTGCTGGGCAACCCAACACCTATAGTCCAAAATAAGTGCCTAACGACCAACCCTTCACTAGTAGTATCAAAGGTCAGAAGCAACCGCGATTAGGAATACACACAAGATTCTCAATGACCGACCAATTGGACAAGTTGACCACGAGGAT
Source organism: Betula pendula (assembly GCA_900184695.1). NCBI lineage: Eukaryota > Viridiplantae > Streptophyta > Magnoliopsida > Fagales > Betulaceae > Betula > Betula pendula. Next base: position 42,800 of record FXXK01000377.1, read on the forward strand.
GGGGTACCTATTGGGATAATAAATTAGCATAGGGCTCATGTTTAAAGCCCACTTAATATAAAAAACCCAATCTAACAACCTACTACTCGGCAATAATCAAAGGGATTTGGGACTGCCATGTGATAGGCATGCAAGTGTCATATTGATCTCCTTACTATAAAAATGACATTCTCCCCAAAAAAACAAAAACACGGGAAGAGGTATTCCTCTCTCTCTCTCTCTTATACTCTCCCTTTATTTCTCTCTCAAACAATATACTGACTTAATCATTGGAGGACCAACAGATTCTGGCGATCCCAATCCATAATCTAGAGCCTATTCTAGTTTCCACGTTTCTTCCTTCTTCGTTTCCTCTTCTATTTTGATCAATCAATTAAGTAATAGTTCTATCTGACTGTTGATTGGTGATGCCTCCAGATTATAGTACTAATGACGTTATATTTAGTCATTAGCAATGGACTAGCCCATGATGCACCAAGGTGGCCCATCACTCAGAATTGATGGGTTAGCAAATGAATTTGAGAGTACCTCCCTTAGCCATACGGCCCATATCCCTCGGCTTCAAGTAAAACCTGATCGGGCTGCTTGGCAAGATTGACATTTGCCACTGTGTTTAATGTCAATGGAGTGTATTGATGGGTTAGCCAATACATTTGAGACTACCCCCATGCCACAACAACAACATAATGTGTTTTTCTTTTTCTTTTTCTTTTTTTTCTTTTTCTTTTTTGTGATTAACATAATGTGTTTATCAATCAATAGAAGATGGATTTCTGTGAAAAGAAAGATTTACAGTTTCGTAAACGGGTTGGGCTTTAGGTTTGTTTCTTATAAAAAAGGGTTAGGATAGAACTAGGCAGTTCAGATTGGCTTCATGCCCCAGTTTAGTTTCCAAAAAAAAAATGTTAGTCAATATGAAAGGACAAAATTTTCTTCGAATTGAGTTGGATTGAATACCTTCAACTCAGTTTATTAAACTGATTTATCCTAAAAATATGTGATTCTCACCCTACCAAATTTTCTTTAACTCAATTTAAAGAAAAATTTTCTCCAACCCAATTTAAAGAAAAATTTTATTCAATCTAAAAGCAATCGGATAGTCCTAGCTGATTATACGTCCCTGATTGCATGTAGATTTTATTAACTTTTGCAAGAATCTAGGGGCATCATCAATCAGCATAATCAGATATATGTATTATTTAATTTAGTCAAATTGTGGGAGGCAATTAGTCATCAAAATTTGCTTCCATAACACATTGCTTTTGTTAAGTTATCCGGGCAGGTAGGTTTTGTATTTGACAGGCTTTAAGTCTTGTTGAGAAGGTGAACTAACAGGAATTTCTCCCACGCTCCTCCAACCACATCTCATCAAACACTTGGAACCCTTCAACATCACACTCTATAAATACCAAGCCTTCAACTTGATACATACACAAATAGAAAAGTTCCCCATATATAGAGAAAGAAGTATCAAACAATGGCTGGCTCTACTCATTTTTTCCTGTTGTCTTTGATTATAACATTGTCGTTGTCAAGCATCGATATGAGCGTGGCAGCTCGTCACCTTCTGGACACGCCGGCGGCTCCACCGCCAGCGTTGACGCTGCCTACAATTCCATCTCTGCCAAATCCTTCTTCATTGCCTCCTTTGCCTACAAATCCTTCTTCATTGCCACCTCTCCCGTCTCTGCCAACACTGCCCCAAGCGACATTGCCACCATTGGCAAGCACCCAAATCCCTTCCCTACCAAATCCAACTTTGCCAACAGTTCCCAAGGTGACTCTACCTCCTCTCCCAGCCATTCCATTGCCCACCATCCCAACTACACTCCCCTCTATTCCTACCATTCCAACAACATTTCCAACAATTCCTTTCTTCTCCCCACCCCCATCAAACTGAACTACTAGTCCTTGAAAAGCCATAGGACCATTCACTTTATCCTTCTCCCATTGATGGATGGTTCTGTGTTTGCACCACTACTTGTGTTGGAGTCTGCCTTGGCTCTACATATGTTTTTTTTTGTTTTTTTGTTTTGCTGAGCCTACACATGAGTGTTTACAGGCTTGTGTGGGAGGTTTACACTATATATGCTTGTATTTATTATTGTAGAGTCATTCTTTACTCATTTCAGTTGTTCGATCAATCAGATTGTTATTGTCATTGTTGTCCTAATGAATATGATTACTTCTTTATTTTAATGATGAGCCTCTATCTTCCATTCACTACTAACACAATTTATTTAATTACTTTCATTTCTGTAAGAAATAGAAAGGGATAAAAAGAGGAAGGAAGACTAGAATATGCTGCCTTAACCCAATGATTAGTCTTTGTGGTTGCACCAGATGATTTATAATAAGCTTTCTAGGGTTTAAAAGGCAAATAACTCTCCAACCTGAACCTCTGTTGAAGTTTTGATAAAAACTCTCAGAGTGTCGCATTAATATCTATAATAATAGGACACACGTCCACTATAATATAAGAATAAAAAAAGAAAAAAAAATTAGAAGCTATGCCCTAAATTGTCAACCATTTTGTAATGTCCCTCCAAAGTTTAAAATATCTCAATTTAGTGTATCGAACTTTCAATTGCTGCAATGTCCTCTATCCGTTAGGGTTTAGCGTTAAATCAGACTGCAGATGGGGTGGAATGAACTTTATATCCCTGTAAATTTTATAAAATTTCAAATGTACCCCTAATTACAAATAAAAAATTATAAAATGAAAAAAAAAAAAAAAAAAAAAAAAGGTACAAGACCCATTGTGGGTCATGTTGTGACCCGGCTGTGGATCATGGCCAGACCACCCAGCGTGGGTCACGCCGTGACCTAGTGACCATGACTTAATCGTGGTCAAACCACAGTAGACCCGTGGCACCTCCCAATGCTCATTTACTAAGTAAACAAGTCCAATAGGATCTATTTACATACATAGCGGAATATCAAAACTCATTGGAAGATATCTAACTAATTAAATCCATAAATCTTATATCAATAAATAACATATCATCTGGAATAAAACTGAGTCAACTCGAGAATCTTATATTAAACAAATACATCTCCGCAATGAATAAAGTCTCCCAAACATAACATAGAAATTAAGGATAAAGTGGGCGGATCTTAAGCATATAAATTATGTAGATAACATCCAATAAC
>FXXK01000377.1:58000-68941 GCA_900184695.1 Betula pendula
CTATATCATTATATATTAATATGTTAACTTATAACTTGCTAATGTATATTCAATAGAATAATGCTAGATACTATATTTTTATCTTATAAATATTTTACAATATTGACGTAACAATAAAACCAACCCTTGAATTAACTATTGTTAATTACTTTTTTAGTACATGTGATAACGTGTCCTTACAAATAGACGCCTCGATTTCAAAAAGTATTACAAGTGGTACTTGTCTTAAGCCTAAATACTGAGATAGTACGGTTGGTACCTTCGTCCATAAATTTAACAATCATCCATGTCAATTATTTTAGAACGTGACACATGTCCTATATAATCTATTAATTTATTTTATTAAAAAAAAAAAACCTAAAAAGAAATATTATATATATGTTTAGCTAAAATGAGGGTGGCCGAGCACCCAAAGTTTGACCAAGGGGTGGCTCGAGCCACCCCTTAAGACAGCCCACCTCCAAATGGCCAAATGTAGGTGGACGAAACTATCCTCAAAGGCCTCAGGGTGGCCGAGCCACCCCTCATTTAGCCAAGGGTGATTTCAACCGTTTCTTTTGGCCGGTCTGAGGGTGATTTGATCACCTACAAAAGACCAAAAAAAAAAAAAAATTGTTTTTTAAGGGTTGGCCAAATGGGGAGCGCCGCCCCCAAATGGCCTTGGGATAATTTTGGTTACTCCCATTTTTTCCAAATGAATGCTCGAGCCTCCTTTTTTTATTTATGCTCAAGACAGTGATCACTTACAATACTTTTTGAAATCGATGCAATCGTTTGATATTAGGCATTACTATAGGGGTTCAAAAGGCATTTAACCTTAAAAGAATAATATCCAAAAATTGATTGAAATTAGCATATCAGCATTGTGTATACTCTGTTAATATAAATGTGGTATATAGTATTACTCAAGGGAAAAATACATTTTATCCTCTAGAAGTTGTACCTCTCTTTTGATTTTGCATTTATTGTTTAAAAAATTGCAATGCACCAAGTTTCTATAATTTGCAATGTGGTCATTTGGTTTTAAAAAAAATCTATCTCTTTAGACGCGAAGATGCTTACGTGTGACGCACGTGAGTTTTTAAGGAATAAGAAGTCCAAAATGCCTCCCTTTTCTCATATATATATTTATTGGGGGTGGCTACCGTAGCCACCCCATGGGCCATTTGAGGTGTCTGGTCACTCTCAGGGGTGTCGAGCCACCACCATTTGATTGATTGGGAGTAGCGAACTATCTCCAAAATTAAAGTAACCGAAACCACCCCCAAAGGCTTTAGGGGTAGCTCAGCTACCCCTATTTTGCCTTAGGATGGTCAAGTCATCCCCACATGACCAGAATGAGAGTGAATCTACCACCCCAAAAGGACCAAATTACCACCCCAAAAAGACCAAATGAGAGTAGTTAAAATCATTCCAAAAGTTTTTGGGTATAGCTCGGCCACCCCTATTTTGCCTAAAGGTGGTTGAATAACCTCCATTTGACTGGAATGGAGTGATCATGCTATCCCCAAATATTTGGGGGTGGCTCAGGCACCCCCAATTTTATTTTTTTTTTAAATAAAGAATCACATGAGAACATTTTAGGGAAAATACAGGTGAAGTTGGAATAATTTGAAGAGATTAGCAGCTAAAAAGCCGTCTCCCCGCTAAAAACTAAACAAATGGATTTTTTAAGAATGCCTACATTGAAAATTACATACCCACATTTGGGCGTCCTCCCCGCTAAAAACTAAACAAATGGATTTTTTAAAGAATGCCTACATTGAAAATTACATAAGATACATTGCAATTAAGATACATTGCAATTAAGATACATTATAATTTTTAAAACATTATAGGCAAAAAATTAATGAATAATAATAATTCCACTTGGGGGTAAAATGAATTTTTCCCATTACTCTTCTACCAAAATCGTTTTAAATGGAATTACTTTATTCTTTTTTTTATTTATATTTTTTTCTTGGGTATACAAGAGAACTCAAAAGATGAGAGTCATGGGACCAAATCCAGAATCCTCTCTATAGTTTAGAATTGGTGAGGTTAAAAGAGAGAGAAAAGACAACATAGCACTGGACGTGTTTGAGATGTCGGATCCGTACGAGAAAGTGAAAGGAGGGAGGCTGACCTTCAAAGGGGGAAGCCTCGCGAGCCGCAGCAAATCCATCGACAAGAAGAAGCACAAGAAGAAGAACAAGAATAACAACCCAAAGAACGATGAATCCGAGCCTTCGATTCCCTTAGACGTGGAGGCGGAGATTCAGGATGCTGACGCCGACGCCGTCGCCGTCGCCGTCGCGGGCGATGAATCTGGAAACGCGGAAGGAGCACCAGTAGTTTACACCATCGACGCGGCCAAGCGCATGAAGTACGAGCAGCTCTTCCCCGTGGAGACCAGGAAGTTCGGTTACGATCACAAATCTATTTCCAAGTCCATCGAGGATGCTCTTGACGACCGCGTCAAGAAGAAGGCCGATCGTTACTGTAAATAATTTCCATATCAACCATCTGTTTGGTTCAGGTCCGCTTCTTCTTCTTTATTATTAGTATCACTGTTATTAGGGATTGTAGAATTTGTAGTTGGGCATCCAATCTTCTTCTACCATGTGCACATTCTCATCTTAGTTCTTCTCATATATGTCATGCAATTAGCTCTTAAATTTTTCTCCTTTATAGCATCTTGGTTCATATGGAATTGTTCCATTGAATGTGGTTTGTGTGATAACTCAAGCACTTGTATGCAAGACGCATGCTGCTCTAGTTTCATTTGATAAGCCTTCATAAATATCTCCCTCTTTGAATATTTTTATGTCCCTTCTTAAGGGACATTACCCTTGCTCACAATGTCATTGCCTTTTGGAAAAGATCTCTTTATCATTGATTCCAATGTTTCTTTCAATTTACCTAAACTTTTACTTGGAAGCGGCTAAGCGCCCCCATATACACCAGAAGTATACCAGACAAATCACCTAGCTAGTAGGAGCAATTTTTTTCTAATTCCTGTTGCCAAATGTTGTGTTTATATGATCAAGCGCATGCTTGCACTTTGCACCTAGGCTCCATGAGGCCTTTGTGCTCAGGTGTACCTTGAGCTTTTATTAATAACATTGGTGTTGATTGGTCAAGTTGGTAATGGTGATGATTAGAGTGGACAACAATCAGGCTGCATTTAACGGGTGAAAATCATGGTATATGATGAGGTTGGTTGGTGAATTGGAAACTTTAGGGGAGAGGGAAAGGGCCTAAGATAGAGAGCTTGTAGATCAAAAATTGGGAGAGAGGAAATTCCTCATAATCATTCCAGACCTTCCTTGATGTCTAGATAGATGGTAGTAGAAACTTTGTGAGATGATGAAAATATACCATCGATTTCAGAATGAAACTAAAACTTTTGACAATTATGTTTGCCCATAAAAAATTGGAGGCAATGCTAAATTTTACCGGGGCTATATATGTAAACATGCATATATACATAGAAAAATAAACAGCTTTCTAAAGCATTAGGGTGATAGCATTAGGAATTGTTGGGAGTTTTTTCTACTATGTTACTTATAATAATACTGGTGATGGTAGCCCTACTTGTTATTGGAATGATGTGTGGATTGGGGACGTGGTGCTAAGAATTTTGTTCTTAGATTTGTTTCTCATAGCACTGGATAAGGAGGCACTGAGTGCTTTATATCGGGATGGGGTGGGTTCCTACATTTTAAATACAGGTTTTGGGAGTGCAGTGGACAATTGGGAGTTTTGGGAGTGTAGGTTGAAGACAGAATGTTAGAAGTTAACAATGAATGTTAAACTTGATGTTCAATCATCACATATGGCTTTTATGAGGTCTACGCGCATTTATTTTCTCTAAGGTTTTATTTATTTAGTTTTTTCTCTAACACATCTATGAGCATTTAGAATGTTGGATTTAGAATGTTGCATTTAGATGATGAAAATATATGTCTCAAACATATGTCAAGAACTGGTTGTCTTCAGGATATATTCAAACATCACATACTTCAATCCCCTTTGCTAAACTTCTAATATTTTCAGTCAAATTTATGCAGATTCCTGAATTACTTTTCAGGATCTGAATTTGAACAGATTCTGTTGTCATGTCAAATTTGCTGATTGGTACCCTATCCTTGGTTTAGATACATGTGTCCGAGGTCATGACTAACGACTGTTAATTAAGGGTCAAATCATGTACCTTGCTGAAATTTTATGAGTGTGTACTATATGTTGTATTCTTCTAAATATCATTAGTAGTTAAGTATATGCTTCAAATATATGATTAATCTAGAATATTTGAGATTTTTTTTTTTGATAAGTCATTGGTCCCAAGGAGAGGGGAAAGGGGAGATTCGATCTAGTAACTTAGCTTCATGAGGCGTGGTTCCCAGCCAATTGAGCTACCCATTGTAGTAGAATATATGAGAAGAAATTAGTTGCTTTCAAAGTTCTTAACTAAACAATGGCATATTTTTAAAACTAAAGTATGACATTTTATTTTCTTAAGAAGTCATACACTTTTCAGCAGTTCCACTTTTATAACATGCAATGGTAAGAAATTTAATTTTTATAACTATCAGTTATATGGCCCTATGAATTCCAAACTTCCACTTCCAGCTTGGAAATTAAATTATTAATTTCAGTCAATTATAAAGGGTGGATTCCTGCTCTACTGGGTTCTTCTCCTAAAGCCTGATCTCTTTTGATGGGAGGCTTTTCTCATCTCTCAGAATCCTTGTTCCTATAGTTTTTTTCCTTCTGTGGAGTTGTGTCCAATCTTAGAAAAGAAAGCTGTTCCTTTCCCTGGTGAAAATGCCTCATTTCAAAAGATGTGCATATGCCCTCCTAGCCTGGCCAGCCCATTTACTTTTCTGGCCTTGTTGTTTTGGCCCTTTGGTGGCTCTGTTATTGGGTTTATCCTGCCCTTAATATTTTCTGCATACAATATTAGAAAGCTGCCTCAAACTTGCCTTAGAAATTCATTGAGCCGAAATTCTCTTTATCAGTTTGACATTATGGCCTAATTGTTTACATTGCTTTGGATAACTGTTAGTCACTTTTAGCTCAGGTTACTCTTTTTGCGCAACTATAAATAGGAAAACTGTTTATTTTCTCAACTTAAAAATTCTTCTGACCTTTCCGGCTAGAAATCCTGTGTGATATGTGATATTGTTGGGGATTGTCGAGACTATGCGATTTAGTGAAAAGTAAAGAGAGGAGAGAAAAAAAAAATACACAGAATTTACGTGGCTTGGTCGTGTGCCTACTTCCACAGGAGCAGGTGATTTTCAATATGTCAAATCATTTCGCTTACGCCCCACTCACTCTGTTCACGAGGCTTTTATACTAGAGACCAGTGTTACTTCCACATTCATAATATGAGTCACCATCTCTAACATATATCTTTGTTTCAAATCTTGGGGCTCAAAACAACTGAAAAAAAAAGAAGAAGAAAATCAGATCTGGTTCATGGCTAACCTGGTTCTATGATTTTGGAGGCTAATAATAGGTACTTTTCTTAGGATTTCAATCCTATGGATTTTAGAGTTCTAAGGCTGAGAAATCAAAGGTTGGATTCTAGTTTGGAGGCTAAATGAATTGCTAAACTTCTGAAGTTTTTACAAAAGGTATTCTCCATTGAATATAAAATGCTACGTCAAATTAAATACTTGGACTTAATGGGTTTTGACTCCTAAGCCAAATTACATAACTAATAAAAACTTATAAATAAAAAAACTTAATACATAATAAAACCTAATGGACAAAAATACCATCTATGAATGAAGTGCAGAAATTTTTTTGACTTCTGAAATTAAATAAAGCTAAATCAAAATTATTTCTCATTGCCTGCATCATTCTCGCTTGGTTGGAGAAAACCTGTCTTCTGGTTTTGAAGTGTTGAAGTAAAAAGATTCTTGGTTTCTTGAATTGCATCCTTGACATTGGATAAAAAAGATTGAATTTGGATTTTCTTTCTCTTCTTCGTCATAATGATATATCCAACACTCCAATTGGTCCATTGAATTTTTCAAGGATGACAATAAGTTATTGGAGCATTTTGAATCGGGAGCATATCCTTCATTTTCTTTCCAACCTGAACATGGGTATTAAGCTCCAAGTTAACTCGTATTTCTCTTATTATAATTATGTGTTCTCCCAATTCTTCTTGTACATTCTTGACAGTATTAATAATTAAGGATTTAGGATCCTCTGCTTTAGGAATTACTGGGTATTTATTGGTCAGGTGCCACGTCGTCAACTTCTTTGGGTACAACATCAAGAGCAATGTTGGAGTTCTCAGGTTGTTTTGCCACTTCTTTAGGCACAATAAGGGACTAACCAGCAGCTTATTTGTTGATTTCTTCTGCCAAAACATTGTATTTGACCTCTTCTCTTGGCTCTCATGTTTAATCTTCCTTTTATCAAACAATTTGAGATCTTTCTTCTTAGCAATTTGTGCTTCATTTGACTTTCTAGCAAGCTGTATTTAGTCTTTTATGCATGGTTTAGGTTATTTAGGTCGGATTTTAGGCTCTGCTGCTTGGGATTCCCTGCATGCTGTTGTGGCTCATTGGTATGCTTTTCTGGCAACTCAACAATCGGTTTATGCTTTTCTTCTTGCTGTTCAAACTTACTGCAGGCTGTTCAGGCTTTTAGCTTGCTGTCTTGGCAGTGCAGTTTTTTGGTTACAAATTGCAGCTTCCTTTACTTTATTGTCAGATCTGAGAATCCTTATGGTTGTTTCTCACATAATAGCCATATTAATAGCTTCTTGGAGATCAGAAAATTGTGCGGTTGGCATATTTTAATCTCAGATCTCATCCTACTCTTGAATCTAGCAATTTTCATACATTTACATTCAACTACTCCACTCTTGATAGGTAGGTCATCAAACTTTCAAGCATAATCAATCACTAAGAAACTATCTTGGTAGAAATGAACCATCTCATCATAAAGTCTCTCTTGGAGTCTACCTTGAAACACTTTGGTTTTGCATCTCCAGCTATTCCCAACGTGTCATTGTGGCTATATAGGATCTCCCATTATATGAAAACAGGATCTCCCATTATATGAAAACATAGGGCCATAACCCGCTTTGATACCAGGACTAAAGTAGGACAAACAGTGATAGGGTCTAAAAGTGATTAACATAACTTTTGGTTGCTGGAATTTTCCCTGGCTGCCGGTATTGGAAGCATATTGGAGTTGTTTGGCTTAGGGTTTTGGGGTGGAAATGGCTGGGAGAATAGGTTGGGTTAAAGTTTAATTATGCAGTAAAAAGATGGGTGTGTTTTGGAGCTCAAACAGGTGAAAATAAGAAGACACAGCGATCTGGTTCATGGCTGTAAACAGTAACTTTGCAGTTTTAGTAGATCTGATTCTGTGGGTTTGGAGGCTAATATTAGGTGGTTTGTGCTAGGGTTTCTTTCCTAGGAATGTAGGGATTCTAAGGGTGAGAAATCAAGGTCAGATTATAGTGTTCGAAAGTCGGATGAATTGCTTGAATTTGGAGAGACCACGAGAATATGGATATAGGTATCACACCTATTTTTTCTAAGCGTCACACCTAGGTGTCTTTTCTTCGACATCACGCCTCAGATTAACGTTGTGTCATACAAACTTCGAACAAAGCTTCAGAGTTTTTGAAATTTTTGCAGAATATAATCTCCATTGAAGAAGAAACATTACATCCATATAAGTACACGACTAATAGGATATTGATGCTATTTGCAACTATTAGATGTACCATTATTAGATTCACTCAAAAGGCTAAAAAGGTATGGCTTTTTACGTTGTGTTTCATTGCTCGAATGTTATGCAATAGATGTAGTTTCTTATCCAATTTTCTTGACAAAGTGTTACACATAGTAAATATTCCTTTTGTCTTGCTGCTACATTTGTATGTTCTCATGATAGTAAAATCTGATTTTCTTTTGGTGAGTACTTAATGATGTTTAAAGACAAATTGTGATATTTGTATTATGGCTATCAAAAAATGACTCGAGTGTACTTGCCAAGACCAAGACTTCAGTTTCTCGTGAAACTTAAAAATCTTGTCCTTTGCTGGGCCTGTTTTCCAATACTAGCTACAGAGACATGCTGATGAGCTCTAGCTCAAATGGCACTTTCTCTACAAAAGCAAGATGGAGCATGAGGTTATGGGTCCGAGACCAACTGGTGCATGTTTAACTTGCCAATCAAAATAAGTAAATAAATAAAATAACTGCTGCCAAGATTATTTAGCACGCTCTTCTAGTTTTATCATTGATGTGTGTAGCAGCCAGAAGGATTTAATACATAGCTGCATCTCTCTCTCTCTCTCTCTCTCTCTCTATATATATATATATATTTGTGTGTGTGTGTGTGTATCATGTTTATTGACTGGTTGAGAAGCATTGCTTAGTGATTTTTGTTTAATTCCCCTCCCCCTTGGATATGTCCTGAGAGAATATTTATATCAAGATTGTTTTGGATTTTGATTTTGATTTCTATAGTTTCTCTAGTTGCATGTATCAATTTGTTAATACTTGGCTTCCATATGTGTGTGTTGATCTGTTGATTTCTGGCAGGCATGAGGCACAATTGGATGGTGGTTGAGTTTGCGGAGAAGTCTAGTCTGGAAACTTTGTTCTCATAGTCAGAAGTATTTAGGAAAGCTATATGCTCAAACGAGGAAGATGCCATTCTTTTGTGTACCCTTTTTTTTAAAAAAAATGTGTACCTTATTAGCTCTTTTAGTAAAGCCTTGTTGTTATATTGTAATGGTTGTAGACACCATATTTTAAGAGGTGTAGTCTAAGAAAGGCAGATGATTTTATTTAATAATATGGTAAACTGAATGAAGCACCAAAAATTGAAAATTACATGGATGCAGCTTCGATTGTAACCATCAGTCAGAGTTGCTGCGGTGGGCTGTGTGACGTTTTACAGGCTCAACACAATGTAGGTTGGAGTCGGTGGACAAAGCATCGAATCTACATGTATTTCCTTGCATTAGGTATACTATCCATTGGATTGCATCAATATTTGTATGCATCCAGTAAAAGCAGTTTACACTCTGCTGTGGCTAGCGTTTGTTGTCCGTGTGCCAATATTAGGTCACTCTCGTCTTTTTTGTGTGTACTTAAAATTGATGTGACTTTTAAAATTACTATTTGATGTGGTCTATTACAAATTTAATAGTGATTTTAAAAACTATATTAATTTTAGTGGACACAAAGAAAAGATGTGAGTGACATGTATAGTCAAATGCACTACATTAAACATGAAGAGATTACGTGCAAGTATATAAGTTAACTTCCACGTCTATCTTGTGTCTATCAAAAGTGATGTGGCTTTTAAAATTACGATTAGATCAAAAGTCAATAATGATTCATCATAAATTTAATGGTGATTTGAAAGTCACATTATTTTTAGTAGATGCAAGGTTTACATGGGATTGACATGTATCATTACTCAGAGATTACATTCTAAACAATTTAAATTTCCTTAGAGCTTAACCTTCCTTTTCAACCATTTGTCTAGGTATAACTCATTCTAATCTAAATATTTGAAAAATTATATTCCACAAATCTTTTGCAACATCACAATGAAGAAAAAGATGATTCAGAGTTTTTTTACAATTTTTTACACAAGGAACCCATCCGTCACTATAATGTGACGGTTGGTGGAAATTATTTAGAGATAATTTCTTAAAAGATGTTGTTCAACTAAAGAAAGTCTTACTCACAAGAGCCTCAAAGCATTCACATCCAGCTCTCTAAATTTACTCTCTACTTTAACTAAAAAAAATAACATTTCTCTATTTTAGCTATTCATGTTTCTAAAGTACATACATTCGACTGAGCAAACTATGAGTACACTTTCACTATTCCATCTAAATATTATGTTTTAAAGATTTTTGTGTTCTTCCTCCAACATTCATAAATTTGAAAGTTTATCTTTTTTATGACGGTCATGTTTTTCAAAATCTATTTTTTTCCTAATGGTCGTATGCATTCAATATAAAATAAGAATAAAAAATTTCAAAGTTTCTTTTGGAGAAGAGAGGGGAAAAAAAGGAGGAGAGAGAATGGTCAAATTTTCACAAATTGGAAAGCCAGATGGAGAGCCAAAAGTAGACAGNTTATTGAGATAAAAAATAAGAAAAAATATTTTTTTTAACAAAAAACAGGTTCAGGCTTATCTCATCCCCATTTTATAACCTTGGAGAAAAAAAAAATGGGGATCAAATAAATTTAAGCATGTTTTTTAATAAAAAAAGTTCATTTTTTTGATTTTTTCTTTTTTTTTTTCGTCCTAAACGGACGCTAGGCGTCCGTCACAGACGGACGCCTAGCAGGACTCCTCATTCTAATCTAAATATCTGAAAAATTATATTCCACAAATCTTTTGCAACATCACAATGAAGAAAAAGATGATTCAGAGTTTTTTTACAATTTTGTTACACAAAGAACCCATCCGTCACTATAATGTGACGGTTGGTGGAAATTATTTAGAGATAATTTCTTAAAAGATGTTGTTCAACTAAAGAAAGTCTTACTCACAAGAGCCTCAAAGCATTCACATCCAGCTCTCTAAATTTACTCTCTACTTTAACTAAAAAAAATTAACATTTCTCTATTTTAGCTATTCATGTTTCTAAAGTACATACATTCGACTGAGCAAACTATGAGTACACTTTCACTATTCCATCTAAATATTATGTTTTAAAGATTTTTGTGTTCTCCTCCAACATTCATAAATTTGAAAGTTTATCTTTTTTCTGACGGTCATGTTTTTCAAAATCTATTTTTTTCCTAATGGTCGTATGCATTCAATATAAAATAAGAAAAAAAAATTTCAAAGTTTCTTTTGGAGAGGAGAGGGGGGAAAAAAAGGAGGAGAGAGAATGGTCAAATTTTCACAAATTGGAAAGCCAGATGGAGAGCCAAAAGTAGACAT
>FXXK01000377.1:72610-86006 GCA_900184695.1 Betula pendula
AGGGGTGTGATTGGAGAGATTCATGGGGATATTCTGTATTGTTCCATATAATAGTATGACATATTTTGGTTATTGTAAGTTTTAGTCTCAAGTCAAGTCGGTTTGAAAAAGTTGATTAAGATTTTTTTTTTTTCAAGATTGTGTATACTGTCAACATTGATCTAGTCGGACTAAAGTGATCATAACTTTTGATTCCGAACTCCATTGAAGTAAACTTGGTGGCGTTGGAAAGCTGACTCAAAATGCTACAAGTCGTTATTTCACGAAAATTCTCCAATTCCAACGTTTCAGGGTCAAATCGGGCCGTGAAGTGAAGACTGAAAATCTGCTCGGCTGCAAGCTCGTCCGGACGAGATTGGAGACGAATTTTGAGCAGAATCCTCGTCTCTAATCGCGTCTGCAGTGCGTACGGACGAGCCTCGGAAATTTCACTTTTTGGGAACCGACTTTGTGTTTTTTAGGGCTACTTTTTGAAGCCTATTTAAGGGCCTTTGAAGCACGAATTTTGTAAGGATTGGAGGCAATATTTCCAAGGGTTTAGAGGCTATTTTATTTTGTACTAAGAGAGGTTTAGGCTTGTTTAGAGTAATCATATTCCTCCTCTCTTAGAGTTTATTGGGTATCACACAATCTTTGTTTGCAACACTTGAAGCCTATCGGAGTTCCGATAAAGGAAGATCAATAGAAGAATTTTCAGAGGTTCTGGGAGAACTACTGCGGTAGCGGGCAAGCGGGTCACTTGTCTAGTACAAGAGTGTGTCTCTCACAAAGGTTTTGTAAGTATGAACACCTTGTAATTTCTCATTCTTCTAGTGCATTGATTTCTTGGTTTGGCTGCCCGGAGTGGTTTTACTTTTGAAGAGTTCTTCAAAAGTTTCCACTTCGTAACCAAAATATTTGTGTTGTGCGCTTTATTGCTTTCATAATATTTTGTGTCGTTGTTTATTTTTTAAATTCCGCGTTTATTTGATATACACCTATTCAACCCCCCTTCTAGGTGTTATTTGGAGTCTGTTTATTATTTTCAATTGGTATCAGAGCGGGTTCACTCTGTTTGGATTAAATTCCTGAGTGAGGTCCTTGACTCCTTTTTGATGTATACTTCTCAGTCCCTTAGCATGAATTATCTAGGTAAGAGAAATCCTATGGATAAGAAGAGAAGAGTACTCAAGACATCAAGTTCAAATCATCTCAAGATGATTCAGATTATGAAGATGATCTTCAGATGATGTATAATAAGCTTTATAAGGAATTTGTTAAATTAAAGAAAAAGTATCAAATTTCCTTTAAAAAGCTTAGTGATGTTGAACATGAAAAAGAGTCTTTGGTTGCTAAATTGTCTGAATCACATATCTTGATTGACTCATTGAATCTGAGAATTTGAATTTGAATGAAAAGATTAAATCACTTGAAAATCTTGATATGTCTAATAATCAATTAAATAAATTTTCTAGTGAACATCTTGATTGCTTGATTGATTCTCAAAAATCTAGAAGTGACAAAGAATGAGTTGAGCTTTGATTATTTCTTCCTACTTCTCAAGCATCTTCTGTCACTACATGTAAAGAGTACTCTTATTCCTGCTTCAAGTGATAATGGTAAGAAAATTTGTGATGACACTTGTGTGACTACACCTAAGTCTAAATATGTCCCTCCTTTTAGAAGACAAGCTTCTCAGAAGTTTGTTCCTACTTGCCATCATTGTGGCAAAGTTGGTCATATCCGACAAAATTGCTTCAAGTTGAAACCTCGTGAGCATTTGAGTGATGATTTATTTTTTAGAATAATCATAAGGGGTTGTTCAACATGATGAGAGTTGTTTTGACTAAAATGGATGAGTTAGAAAATCATGGGCTCCAAAGTCATATGTCAAGACATAGTTTTAAGAAAACTTGGGTTCCTAAAGGAAATACCATTCGCCGATTAAGGGGAGTAGGAGTGTACAAGCGGGGCAGTTATTAACCGGAAATAACCGGATAACCGGATAACCGGATAAACCGAAAAACGGGAAACCGGAAATAACCGCAACCGGATAACCGGATAACCGGTTAGGCCGGTTGCGGTTGCGGTTATTAATTTTGAAAAAATCGGTTATTAACCGGGTAACCGGATAACCGGTTTTTAATATATTATATATAAAAAATAATAATTTAAAAACTAATTATATATATAATTTTTTCAAGGGATCTTGAGAAGCTACATAGCCTAAATAGCATTTTTTATAGAAGTAGGGGGTGAACAAGTTTGTTTATATTAAATATAAGACAAATTCTTCTTCTTCTTTTTTTTTTCTCCTTCCTTTCTTTCTTCTCTTCTCCTCTTCTCTTTCTTCTCTTCTCTTCTCTTTCTCTCTCTCTCTCCAATATGCAGGGAGCTCATGCTCCCTGCCGCAGCTCCCTGCAGCAGGGAGCTCATGCTCCCCTGCTGAGTCCCCTGCTGCAGGGAGGAATAAAAGAAAAAAAAAAAAAAAAGGAGAGAAAGAAAAAAGAAAAAAAAAAGAGGAATATAAACTTGCCCACATTGAATGTGAACAAACTTTTTCCACCATCTACTTCTATAAAAAGGCTACTTGAACCTTTGTGGGCATAGCTTCTCAAGATGCCTTGAGAAAATCATATATATAATTAGTTTTAAATTATTATTTTATATATATTATTAATTTATATATATAAAACTCAATGAGAAATAATTAAAAATAAATTTTTTTTGTAACCCACAACATCAAAACCGGTTACCGGTTAATAACCGGTTTATAACCGGTATTAAAACCGGTTATTAGCAACCGCAACGGGTCCCGGTTCCGTTGCGGTTGTTAAAATAAAAAAACCGGGGACTCCGTTGCGGTTATTGCCCAATAACCGCAACCGCAACCGTTTGTACACCCTAAGGGGGAGTGGTAGTAATCCCACCTATGTGTAGGTGGACATCGCATGCTTAGGATTGCATCTCTTGCATATTCTTTCAAATCCTAGTGCATGTGTTGATCTTTGCATTGCATATTTTATTTTTTTTTGTTTTGTAATTTTTCTTATTTAATTTTGGTCATAAGTGCACTTTGAACTTCCATTCATCATTTTTCTCTTATGGTGTGCTTACTATGCATGGGATGATTATTTCTTCAATGGACAAATTTTGCTTTACTCATGCAAAGAGCTTTGTGGTACATTTCATTCATGCTCAGTTCTCATGCACTTTTCATTCTTCTTGTTTGTTAAGATAGACTGACTTGTTTTGTGGTGGATCAAACATCTTGTGAGGAATGATTGGTTGGCTTTTCGGTCAAATTGACCATTTGCTAGTTGAACCTAGACCTAAAAACTCTTGTACTTCTCTCTGTTGTGACTAAGCTCCATTGTTCAAAAAAGGTACATTCTCAAAAAAAAAAAAAAAAAGGAGAATATTCGAACAAAAAGGTTCTGTGCTTATACTTTGCTTACACTTGTCCTTATAGAAACAGTCAGTGGCCCAACTCCATTGCGGAAAAAGCCAGCCATTAATGGACTCTGTTTAAGATTGTGCTAAAACTCAGGGGGAGTATATTGGATGAGGGTAATTAGGCCCTAGCACAAATAAATAAGGTTTGACTTTTGATTCGATGTGCTGATCAATCTTCCTCATAAGACTTGTTTGTCTCCGCACTCGGTTCGGTTCACTCTTGTCATTCTTTGAAGTCTACACACACAACACATGAGCATGAATAAAGTGGTACACATCTCTTGACATGTGTCAAGGTTATTTCAAGTTCATTCATCCTTTGAATTTAATGCATATTTTAGACACCTTAAGCACTTGATATTTTTGTTGTTCAATTTGTTACTCATGTGACGTTGATGATATTTTCTCTGCTTACTCTATGATTTTTGTTGGGAACTCACTGAGGGGGAGAAATCTTATTTTTCTGAAAATTGTTCAATTTTGCATATCATATGTTTTAATGTTCTTGATCTTGCATATCTCTCATTGCTTTTAATCATGGTTGTTTTGCTTTGTTTATTTTACGTGACATTGTCCTGAATCTATCATTTGAATCCCTTTGTCGTTTCGTGACAAAAAGGGGGAGAGAGTTTTGATTTGGTTTGGTTTCATTACTCCAGTTCTCTATACGTTTAATGGTTTGTTCATGTTTCAGAAAACAGGTTTTAATTTTTTACTTGAGCATTTTGTTGTAATTGGGTTTTGTCACCGAATTGCCAAAGGGGGAGTTTGTTAGTTTTTAGTGTTGGCAAATTCAGTGTCAAAACATATTTGGTTGTAAGTTTTAGTCTCAAGTCAAGTTGGTGAAAAAGTTGATTGAAGACTTTTTTTTTTTTTCAAGATTGTGTATACTGTCAACATTGACCTAGTCGGACTAAAGTGATCATAACTTTTGATTCCGAACTCCGATTGAAGTAAACTTGGTGGCGTTGGAAAGCTGACTCAAAATGCTACAAGTCGTTATTTCACGAAAATTCTCCAATTCCAACGTTTTCAGGGTCAAATCGGGCCGTGAAGTGAAGACTAAAAATCTGCTCGGCTGCAAGCTCGTCCGGACGAGATTGGAGACGAATTTTGAGCAGAATGCCTCGTATCTAATCGCGTCTGCAGTGCGTACGGACGAGCCTCGAAAATTTTTACTTTTTGGGAACCGACTTTGTGATTTTAGGGCTACTTTTTGAAGCCTATTTAAGGGCATTTGAAGCACGAATTTTGTAAGGATTGGATGCAATATTTTCAAGGGTTTAGAAGCTATTTTATTTGTACTAAGAGAGGTTTAGGCTTGTTTAGAGTAATCATATTGCTCATCTCTTAGAGTTTATTGGGTATCACACAATCTTTGTTTGCAACACTTGAAGCCTATCGGAGTTCCGATAAAGGAAGATCAATAGAAGAATTTTCCAGAGGTTCTGGGAGAACTACTGCGGTAGCGGGCAAGCGGGTCACTTGTCTAGTACAAGAGTGTGTCTCTCACAAAGGTTTTGTAAGTATGAACACCTTGTAATTTCTCATTCTTCTAGTGCATTGATTTCCTGGGTTTGGCTGCCCCGGAGTGGTTTTACTTTTGAAGAGTTCTTCAAAAAGTTTCCACTTCGTAACCAAAATATTTGTGTTGTGCGCTTTATTGCTTTCATAATATTTTGTGTCGTTGTTTATTTTTTAAAATCCGCGTTTATTATTTTCATAAATAATTAAATTCATATCTCTTTATCAACTTAAACTTATTTAACATTTTATATCGTATTTTAAATCTAAGAAATTTATTTTATGCGTATGAATATATTTTCATATACATAAAAAAAAAAAACGAAAATATCCAAAATTATGCGTCAAATCACTTTAACAGGGTTCGTAATTTTTTTTTTTGTAATTAAACAGGGTTCGTATTTCATACCTTAATATTTTGTCCGAAATTATTTACGAGGGACGACCCAGAAGGAGGGCCCAATTTTGTGGTCCAATCAAGTAAGGCGCTATCCATCGTAAACTAGAACCCTATCGATCTCTTCAAGTCTCATTTGGACCGTCGGATCAGAACCGAGGCATGTAATATCCCAAGCGCCCTATTCGGCTATTTCTGTAAACAAACGCAAAACCTGAGCGCCGTCTGAGGAGAAGCGTTTCTCTCCGCCTCCCAAATCTTATCCCCCACCCAAAACCCTAGCAAAGGTAAAACCCTATTCTCCTCTCTCTCTCTCTGAAGTGATTTTGAAGGTGTAGATTTCATCGTTTTGATTTCTTAGTTTCTATTACACGTGGGTCGTGGTTATTATTTTGCATCTGCTTCTGTTGGCAGATCAGTGAGCACTAACTACTAGGTTCTTCTTTTCATTTTCTACGTGTTCTTGGGTCTCAGATGTTTAGCGATTTTAGTTTTGAAATTTTTCGTTTCTTTTTCATATTCCTTTAAATGACGTTTTCAGTCTTGTTTTGTTACTTTTCTCCATACTGCTATTGTTTTTGTTAATATTAATTGCTTGATTTGATTTTTTGTAGTTCATTATCGCTTTTGATCTGGAGGGTGCATTTCCAAATGTTATCGCTATGTAATATAATCTGGGTTTTTTTTTTTTTTTTCTATTCGTAATATAATCTGGGTTTGTTCATGCTTCAAACATATTTATAGGTTTTAATGTGTTTATCAAGTACGAGGGCTTTAATTTTAGTAGCTCATCAGTGGTTTTTGTGGACGAGCCTTTCATCTGTTTTAAAATACTTCTTGATGGGGCTTCTACGTTTTGTTTTTGGCTTTCGAGGTGCTGCTTCCTATAGTTTTCTTGGTTTTGGTTTTGCAACTGAAATAATTTTTCCTTTAAAATTGGGTTTCACTTTTTTCAACTGCGTTATACTATATGTTGATTGAATTTGATGTGTGGTATTGATTACCCTTTCCTTTGATGTATAAGGTGTGGGCTGTGAATCTGACACTCTTGAAATACTATGGACTGAGAATTAGTAACCTGGTTTTTGTCATAGTTATCTTATGTATGCAATAGTTGTGCCTGTACTATCATATGAATTGGAAAATACATAATGTACTGAGAAATATTAACTTGGTTTTCATCACGATTATCCCATATTTGCTAGAGTCGTACTGCATATGTTTCATGATTTCCTTATCCTTGCCTTTCTTTATGCAGATGAATCGGGAGAGACTTATGAAGATGGCTGGTGCCGTTCGCACCGGTGGAAAGGGGAGCGTTAGAAGGCAAGTCTGTTTCAGTTACAAACAATGCAATTTTAAGCTTATTTAGCTTGAAAGTGTTAAGATGGTTGTGGCTACTTTGTTCTAGGAAAGAAGCTTTGATATGATAATGTTCATTCGTCAACATTCCATCTGACCCACTATGACTTCCTTGTTTAAGATGTTCATTTATAAGTTGATCTACTATCTGTGTATATCATGATGTATGAGCCAAATAGGATGTTTTACTGGATTGTTGTCTTCTTGTGTTGTTTTGCCCTGAGACTTCATAAATCTCACCACCTCGTCTAACGATACAATAAAAATTCTTTAATCGAGGAAATGAAAAGAGAGAAAACTGTGGCTATAATGTTGATCAACAGGTTCAGTTCTTTGGCTAGTAGTTAAGGAGATCACCCATTTGGTACTTTCATGGTATGATATGGTCATTGTGGGTCTTGCCTTTTATGTAGTTGAATGTAATTTGCTCTCGAGTTAAATTTGAGTCCTGGGTTCTGGGCTCACCAGATGCGTTTAACGTATCACTTTTAACAAATAGAAAAATAAATTGCCAGAGGTACTACTTGCTGATTTTTGTAAATATCTTGCAACATGTGACAATGAGTTAGTATGTTAGACAACTCATGTTTAATCATCTGTTGATTCTTGTTTTTCTCTCACGCTATACCTACTATACTGTCTGCTCATGACCACAGAAAGAAGAAGGCCGTACACAAGACAACTACCACAGATGACAAAAGGCTTCAGAGCACCCTGAAGAGAATAGGGGTGAATGCTATTCCAGCAATTGAGGAAGTTAACATATTTAAGGATGATGTAGTTATCCAGTTTATAAATCCCAAAGGTGATGCTAAGTTGACAGTATGTGGATCATCTAATTTTTTTCCCCACAATTTCCATCTCCTTGCAATACTGATAATTGTTTGGTTTCTCTTTTGTTTTTCAGTTCAAGCCTCTATTGCTGCAAACACATGGGTTGTTAGTGGTTCTCCACAAACAAAGAGTATGTTTCTGTGTCTTTTCTTTCTATATTTGAAGATTTATGTAATTGACAATCTATTCTTGTGTGTGTTTGAGTTTTAACACAAAAAGTGCAAATTTCAGTGGGAAGTTTTTTCCAAAGTGCTTTATTATTTTTCTTTCACGAAACTGTACTTAATTCTTCTGTGTGGAAACAATCACAATTGATGGCCATTCTTTGCCTCTTGCCACCTTATCGTTGTCATCCCAGAACTGGATTTCTTATGATGCTGGTTAGAGAGGGAGTAATTATTAGTTGGGGTGCAGAATGACGCTATGTTTGTTTTTTTTTCAAGAAATGACGCTATGTTTTAACATGAATTTTCTTTTTTCCAGAATTGCAGGACATTCTCCCTGGCATTATCAACCAATTGGGTATGTTTCCTAGTGTGACTTCACAATTTTCCTGCTCATGTCATTAGGCTGTTACTGGATGGTTGAAATATCATGTATTTATTTTCCTGATTTATTTTTCAGGGCCAGATAACTTGGACAACTTGAGGAAGTTGGCTGAGCAGTTCCAGAAGCAGGCACCTGGTGCAGGTGCTGGTGCAGCCACTGCACAAGATGACGATGATGATGATGTCCCAGAACTTGTTCCTGGAGAGACATTTGAAGCTGCTGCGGAGGAGTCTAAAACATCTTAAGAGTTTTGAGGGATTTTGTGCTATTTTATATATTTTCTATGTTTTTCAAGGTTTACTTTTGTTTTTTCAATTAACTCTTTCATGCGTTATCTGATGCTTGTGAAACTCTGGATAGTTGTTACTTCAATGTGTCGGTTCAAAAATCTTTACGATATTTCTGATTGGTGGTTTTTTGAGCTGCTATCCGGCATCATTTAGATCTTGCCTTTTTCAGTTTTTATCATGTAATAATGGTGTCTTCAAAGCAACAACCAAAAAAAAAAAGAGTCTGTCATATTTCTCCTCAGTAGATACCCGTCCTTTTTAATATTTCTTCTCTCGCGGATTGAGGTTGAGTCTTCCCGCTACCAAAGGACAAGTTTACTGAAAATTTAATGTTGAGTTTTCTTGCGAGTTGTTTAATTAATTTATTATTTTTTTATAATATAAATATAGTTACTCCTCATAGTATGGTCAGGTGGATGAGTTACGTTTACTTTAATTAAGGATGAGTTGATGCCATGAATAAGAGGTGAAGAGATTTTTAAAATAAAGATTCCCAAATTGAAAGGAGCCCTCTCAAAAAGATTTACCTTAAGATTAGGAGTGTGCAAACCCACCCGTACCTGCTCTGCATCACAGATTTTTTTTTTTTTTTTTTTTTCTCAGGTATGGGTTAATTTTTTTTGTATACCCGGCCGGGTCGGGTATCAAGTTTAGATTTCTAAACCTCAGGTTTTAATACAAAAAAAATAAAAGAAATAAAAAAATAAAAACCTCAGGTTTTAACCTGACCCGCACCAATTTGAAAAAATGGTATAAAACTATCTTTTTCTATATAAACCCTAACCTAATCACCTACCATCAATGCCACACCTCTTGTTTTCTCATAAAAGTAATGTCAAGTATTGGGTACTCATTTTCAAACCCGAATGCCTCAAGTCAGGTATTGGGTATCTTAATACTCAGGTGCCTACCCCTACTTAGGATGGTTAAGCAAATATTTTAATATCCGGAGGCAGGTCAAATTAATCGGGACATGGCTTACGTGCTGTAAAAATTTTTACAACACCAGTGTTGTACTTATTTTAATGATCTTAATTTGATTTCAAACACTTATTAAGACCATTAAAATTTTTTCCAGGTGCCGTAAAAATTTTACAACACCTAAGCCTAATCCAATCTATCGAACGTAATTCGCGTTGTGACTTGTCAAATTCCCTTATCCGTATCATAATGTGCGTGCCTGTTCTCTACTGGACGAGTCACGAGCTAAACGGTTAACGGTTAACAGTACTGCAAGGGAGAGACAGAGAGACGGACATGGAGGGAGGCCTCAGCTTCCTCTGCAATCTTTCTGGCGCCCCAAGCCCGTTACTCTCGTCATCGACCAACAAGTCCCTCTCGGTCAATGCTCCTTCGAAACGCAGTCGGATCAATGCCGAAATCCAAGAAATCAGGGTGTGCACGAACCGGACATGCCGCAGACAAGGCTCCCTTCAAACCTTGGAAACTCTCTCCGGTCTGGCTCCCCCGAACGTCGCCGTCAAGTCCTGTGGCTGCTTGGGCCGCTGCGGCGCCGGCCCAAACCTCGTGGCTCTACCCGGAGACGGCGTAGTCGGCCACTGCGGGACGGCGGCTCGAGCCGCCCAGGTCATGGTCGGATTATTGGTTCGCGGTCATGATTCGGATAACACTGCTGCCAAGATTGGCTTGGAAATGCTTGCGCTGAGGAAGAGAGCACAGAATGAGTTGGACGAGGGTAACTTCTCCCAGGCTGAGCTACTGCTCTCACAGGTACCGTACATTCTTTCGCTGTCAATTTTCCTGGAGTACTTATTAACACGATTGCAAATTTTTGATTAAATGTGTTGTTTCCTATAAATTGCAGGCTATAAAATTAGAACCATTTGGTGGTATCCATCTTTTGTATAAAGACAGGTTCGTTTAACTATATGATTCTATATCTCATCAGCAAGTAAAGAAATCATGTTCAAAAATCTGCATATATTTTTTAGGATTAGCTCTAGCATTAGAAATCATGTTCAAAATGACGGAGATGTTTATGAAATCGTTTTCCTCTCTAGCATTCAGATCTAGTGCAAGGTTAGCGTTGGAAAATTATTCTGGGGCTCTTGAAGATGCGAGAGAAGCTTTGACATTTGCTCCTCAGTACCCTGAGGTGAGCCAGAATTTTATTTTACAATCATCAGTCGGGAAATGGCACTGCGGATGCAAATTTATTGTAGTTACCAAATCATGGGCCTCACTTCTGTTGATTTTGAATATTTTGGAATTGGGAAATATGCTTTTGGGTTCATCTCAAAACACCTTTTAGACACTACCGGCTCCTGGATCTCTCATTTCAGAAACCTACTACTTTCCAACCTTCATATTGCTCTCCATTCATTTCTTTTACTTTTTATTTTTTTGGGTAAGTAATAAGGATTTTATAAAGCAATAGGAGAGCAAGTGAAGCATAAAATTTTAAAGAAGGAAGTCTAAAAAGGAATTACAATCAAATCATACAAGGAATTTAGAAGTAACACTTAAGCAAGTTGTGGTTAAGCTCAACACCATTACATGTCCCATCATTACTCTCTCGCTATGATGTCTACATAACACATAGCAGAACCGCCCGCCCATATTTTATTGATTGCATCCCAACCAACCATCCTTTCTAACAAGTAAGCACCTCCACAAATATATCTCCATCTAAGTCTGCTTTGCTTCTTACTGAGCCAAGAAATAATGAGTTGTAAGATAGTGTAAAACATAGTAATGATTTAGGAGCTATATACAAAATTATATATAAATTATAAACACAAACACTCACTCACACAAACACACACACACACAGCGGCCTAGACCTTTAATATATAACTTTCGAACTATTTTTTTTATGAATAATAATTTTATTAAAAGAAAAGGGCAAAGCCCTAGTAAATGAAAAGTATATAATAGAGTCGAACACCCTATAGGCTTCTACAATCTAAAAAATTAATCAGATCTACCAGATCCGCTAAGGAAAAATTAGGAACATGTACAATAGCCCCAAGGATTATTATATCAACTCTTGTTTGTTTGTTTGTTTTGTGTTTTTTTTTTTTTGATGAGATGCTAATTGATCTTTTGCAGGCTTATATCTGTCAAGGCGATGCTTTCTTGGCTATGGACCAATTTGATTCAGCTGAGAAGTCATATTTAACATCTTTGCAGATAGATCCCTCCATTCGTCGTTCCAAATCATTTAAGGTATCATTTTATCTCTAAGATTATGTGGTGATTGCTAGTATATTTTACTTTCCCTTTGTTTTATCAACCTAATTGCTTCTTGCCTCCAAAATTTAGTTGAATGATGTACTTAAAAAATTATAAGGAGAACTAGCTTATCTCATATGTAACACATGGTATGGCCAGCTGGCTTTGGGAATCTATCTTTGTCAGTATTCTAGAAGAAAAGAGAGGATTATAAAACTGGGCAGAGAAGCATAGTGATTTTTTATTACTTTCTTTGAAAAAAGAAAAGAAGAGTAAAAATGGGATATGACTTGGTTTTGTCCCTTCTGACTGGAAGTTTTGTTCTGGTTTAGTAATTAGGCATAACAACTAAGCTGAGTATTTATCTATTTTCTGTCTGTATTTGTGTGCATATGTTTGTTCCTAAAGTAACTGAAATTATAGGTTGCAATGATAACAACCAATTGTAATTGAAACAGGTCAAATGATTGTTTAGAAAATAGAAAATAGATATCAAATATATTGAACCTAACTGCACTTATTCTATTTACTAAGAATGGTTTCTAAATGTTATAATTCTGTACCTAGATTAGTCCCTGTGAATTTTGTGTGTGTGGGTGAGTGTGTATGTATAGGTGGTTTATATGTGCACCTAATGTGTTTGCTTAAAAAGAAAATACTAATCCATATAGTGGTTGAGGATTTCATCACTTCATTGTTTATGGCTCTCCATGCCATATTTAAATGAGTTGAAGTTGGCTAATGCAATTGTTCTCCAGAATTTACAGGGGAAATGCCTCTATAAGTTCATATAAGTAAAAAGAACAAATACGACAACATGTGCCTCCACACAATTGGACTTCAAGCTTATAAATTTAAATTCAAGTATTGGGTTTGACACTACGCCATTTGGGTAGGAAAAAAAAAATAGTATGCAAGTTGCCATGCCAAGGTTGGTCTTTTTGGACTCAGCAAAATTTAAACTTCCCTGCATTGACCAATACGATTGATCTACATGTGAAGTAAAATGAATTATGGGAGCTTTACATATAAGAAGTGCCTCCTAGTTTCCTTCTACTTTCTGGTTTCCACCTCTTTTCTTGTTATATTCTCATTTTTCTTTTAAGAAAAACCGATGATACTTTTATTATTTCTTGCAAATGAATCTGTTGAATTTTCTTTTTGTTTTTTGTTTTCCCGATAAAAAAAATATGAATTTCATGAGGATGGGAAAATAGATTCTGCAACAGAGGTTTCATACAAAGGATTTGGGAAAACTTCAATATTTTCTAGGTATTGAAGTTGTATCTTGGATAGGAATCAATTTAACTCATATAAAGTGTGTACTTGATTCATTAGAAAAGACGGGCCTTCGGGGTGATTAGCCTGCTGAGGTTTTAATGGATCCGAATAAGAAATTACTAAAAGATGAAGGGAAATTATTGTTGGCTTTTGTGACTTGGTTTCATCAAGTCAATGCTTGGGTCCCACCATGGTCTTTCCTTTTCCCACTCAATTTGGTTTTTCCTTTGTTAAGTTGGTTTTGTTGTCCAAGCCGAGAAAGTATTTTCTCTTTTAACCGACTTTGATATTCTATAAAAGGGGGCAGCCCTTTTATGAGAAGACACACCAAGAAGAAGCACGGCAGTGCAGTGAAGAAAAAAAGGGGAGAGGGAAAAGAAAGGGAGAAAGAGAGAGAAAAGAGAGGTGGAGAACGCATGGTGTAGTGCGTAGGGAGAAGAAAAAATTGCAGAGTTCCAAATTGTATTTTTTCCCTCTGTTGTGTGAGGGTGAAATACGGGTGTATTGGGGCTTTGGGTTTTGAGTGTTT
>FXXK01000378.1:4998-15251 GCA_900184695.1 Betula pendula
GCAGAGGAGCAGTGCCCCCATCAATATTGATAGGATCACTCTACATAAAAATCTAATCTTTATGCATTGAAGACCTCTTATGTGAGTGAAATAAAGTGAGACCGTAAATAAGATAGATCATAACTTTCGTATACCTTTTTTTTTTGTTTTTTCATATTGAAGATAAAATTATGCCATTTCGCTCCATTTACTCTGACTTATCAAAAATTTCTCTCTATTTATTCTTGTTGAATTAGTTATGTTTCCAAATCTGAATCTGGTTAGAGCAATGTAAATAGTATACAGGGTGGGGCTAGGGGGGCCATGGTTATTCAGTCGCGCGCGGGGGGGAAAAAAGTAATACAAAAAATGCCCCAGAACATTATTCTTGAAATAAAAAAGTTTATGATTTTAATTTTATTATTGAATGGCCTCTCAGAACATGACATGACCCATTTTCACACTTTTTCCGCTTTCCTATTACTGTTCTGCATAGCTTTCTTCCCACTTTGGCAATTCGGCTCTGCCCTTTCATTTCAATTTTCTCTCTTTGTGCCCCCCACTTTCTTCCTTTTCTTTCCTTCTTATGTCATTGTATTGTGTTATTTTGGCTGAGTTATATATAAAGATAACTACTTTAGCTGTTAGATTGTGATTGTTAGGCCCCAATTGATAGGCAACACAAACAGGCTAGTTTGCTAGGCTGCCTAGGTGCCTTATTGTTTTGGTTTAGGCATCTGATTAAGTGAAGCAAATGCCAAGTCTCCATCATGTTGTTGCTTTTTTTTTTTTTTTAATTTTATTTTTATAAGTACATTATGTTGATTGTTGATGCAACGGTTTTGTTTGTTTTCTTTTTATTTTTCCGGTTATTTGTTAAGTTTTTATTTTTTATTTTTAAATTTTCCTGGTAAAACAAAATAGAAAATCGGTTATTTGTTCAGTTGTTTGTCAAAGAAAAAATTCTGACATCTAAGTTAAGTTGTGTACACACTTCTGTCAACTTAAAAATCAGTTGCATAAGATAAAACAATTTACTGAGAAAAAACATATTATTGTATTAATTTTGACCCCCAAAGAGAAAAATCCTGGCTCTGCCATGTGTACACAGTCCCCCTCATGTTTGTGTGATGGGATTAGGCTCTAAAGTGTGGAATGTATCTTAGACTTTCTCATACGAAACTGTACATAGATTGTCCTAAGTAAAATGATTGACAATTTCTGGTCTTGCAGTATCCGATTCCTTGTTTTTGCTAAAACAAGTTGAGGGGATCATTTATGTTATTGGTCTAGATCAAATATGAGTTCCCACCAACTTCAGTTTAATGGGTGAATCCCTAATAGACCAGGGGGATCCTATTACCGATTCTCCCTACATTAAACATGTTTCTGGGTTTGGGCATCTTAAAGGATCATGACCAATATCTTAAGGGTCATTCATTGTTTGATACATTTTTCCATGTTTATGTATCTGCATTTATTGTGTAATTGAGAACAGATGATGGCCCTGAACTCTTATTTCCATGGAGCCCTATTTTGTATAACCAAAGCTGATATTATAAAAAATGAGATTCTCTTATCCAGAAGAGACTGCTATTTGTTGTCAAGTGAGACTTATATCTTGTTTGTTAGGAAAATATTTCATTTGTTATTTTTTCATTTTTCTGTCTCTACACATAAACCATATCTATGGAATCCTTTCCAAGGAACTTTCTCAGCTTTTGTTGGCAAAGGAGAATGTAATGGTTGCCAATTAAACTGATCCTGACTTGCCAACGTAAAGACATCATTAGTCCAAGCTTAGAAGAAAGATGTTTAGGTCAACCTGAAAGTTTCTTTCTATGGTAAAGGTATTCAAATAAGCCCCAACGACCAGAACCATTAATACCTTATGACTTTCTTTTTCCATTATTGGGAGTCTGCACAACGTGATAAACTTAGGAGTATTGTATATGCTCTTGCTATGCACAGATAACCTTAGAATTACAATTTTTAAGGGAAATATTTGTAGCAACTATTTTGTGGATCTCATTTAATGTTTCCATCAATAGTTTATAATTTATTTGATGAATAAAACTGTTACTGTTTCTTTTTTCAGAAAATTTACGTACAGCCATCTTGCTCAGATAAAATATATACTTCCTGAAGCCATTCAGATAGAAAAGATTCTTGTGCATGACAAGAAAACCTTATGCATGAAGCCAGACATGAAGATTGGTTTGCTAGTTGACGTTGTAAAAGGTCACTGTGAACAATCTGACTTTTTGGCTCTGCAGCAACTTTTTGCTTCTAGGCTTCTTAGTTTTTTAACCAAGCATCCTCAGGTATTCCTCTGTCTCTGTATCAGTTCGATGTTTGTTAAGTTGATAATAAGACCATCACATTACCACTAAGAGAGGTTTGCACTAAAATTGACGATTGCAGAGTTTTTAATTTTTTCAATTAAAAAAGGAAATCATTTTAGTTTAAATAGTTAGAATATAAGAACAAATTGACAGATTGCCACTACTATGTTGGGACTGGCACATGTATCTGGAGAATTTTAGGTTAGTCAATATGATCTTACTTTCTGTTGAATGGTAACTGGATTATGCAAATGGAAGATGAGGAAATGCACTGGTCCATAGGTGATAGGCCCGCTAGGAAATAAATAAACTAGTTGTAAACATATCTTAGTACTATTGTATAGCAGACTCTGTTCAAGGGTCAGGCTTTGAGTGTCAATAATTTAGGTGATGAATACACTAGATATAGACAAATTTTTCATGGTTGAGTGATGATTAAATGGTAGTGCTGTCATATTATCAAACATTTGAAATCAATTAGTTAGGTTGACCTTACTATTGTGGTTCTGTTCAATGGCTCAGGCTATGCTCTCTGCATGTTTGTTTTTGATTAGTTCTGTATATTGGAGTGTGTGGCAGTTCATCTTGCTGTTGAACATTTAAAGAATTGAGCTCATGCTTTTGTGTTTTTCTGGGAAGAAGGCTTGTGATGTTCCAGAGGCCCTGTTGCCTGAACCGTTTAGCCAACGAAGTCAGATCCTTGGTCCAGAGCAATTGACTGCAGATTCTTTAATAGAATCTCAATCAACTTCCATTGAATGTGAGGTCTTGTCAGAAAAATTCCGTCTATATCCATCTTTAACTAGACACTTCTCTCAGAAGGCTGTTGGTGCTGAAACAGAAAAAACCCAGCCCTTGGCATCTCCAGTACCTCTGTTGTCTGTCAGCTCTAATAGTTTGATTAACCAAGAGAGTATAATTGGGCAGCAGATGGGAATTACTGGTGTATGTTCCAAATTCGATGGTGTAACTAACCAAAATATTGAGAGTGGGCAACACAAAGAATCTCCTGCTACATGTTCGGTATCCTCCATTGTTAACTCCCCTATACAACAGATCAAGTCTTCAAGTACTCCTCTTGTCAAGCTTGGCTCATCTGTTGATTGTTTAATGCTGGAAACACCTGCACAGTTGACACCAAAGAGATCAATGCCTAGCTGTGAGGACAAGCCTAAGACCCTGACCAGCCAAAAGTTGAAGTCTTGTGATAAGCCTGCAAAAAGGGCTCTAGACTTTTCAGACTTGGAACATGACGAGAGTGCATTTGATTCCATTGTGAATGAGTCAGGTTGCAAGAATGTTGTACATGATGACATTCTTCATCCTACAGAAGGAATTTTCAAGGATGGGAATGTCACTGGTTCTCTGCCACTACTCCAAGAGGTATGCTGTTCTCCAACACTGCCTGCCACATGCTTTAACCAAGTCATATTTGTGGCAATTTATTCAAAACTTTTCTATTTACCATCTTCTTGACTCTTCTATATCATAATCTGTCAGTCAGTTTGTATCATATCCCAAGGGTGTTATTGCCATATCTTCTACTCTGGCGATATTTACTCTGTTGATAGAAAATAACTATATCTAGGCTCAGAATAAATGGCTGCGTGATTTAATGAGTGATTTCACTAAGTTTTTCTAGTTGAGATAGTTAATGGTGTGTTTTCCCAAACATAATGGCTATATGTGGACATGGAAATCATGATCTTTTACAATGTGCGTTGTGGTAACTAATTATGTTGAATAATGACTAGTACTTATAATGGCTTATCAATTGGCTGCAAGTTAAAATTTTTCTGAAATAGTGTGATGCTATATGCTCATTTACATAGTAATAACTATAAATTCTATTCCTTAATGTAGTTTTGTATGTAGTTATAAATGGTCCAAAGCTAATTGGGTGTTTTAGATCTGTGCCGAGAATATATATTCAAAACATGGGTTTATCTGAATTTATACTCGATTTTTTTTTCTTTATGGATGAACTCTTACTTTATGGTTTTCAGAAGCTTTAAGCTATCAGTCTGTAGTAGATTGCACTCTTTTATGTGTTATGACCCTAAAGGCATCGTTCTTTTGGCTCAGTGTATCTTGAACGTTATATGTAGAAATATGCTCTTTTTTTGGTCTTCTGCCTGCATTATTTTTGATGCCTTGCTGTTTGCATTTCGTGCTTCTAGCTATGATACTGAATAATTCAAACTCTTCTACTGTTACCTCATTCTCTTGACTAAGGAGTTTACTATTATAGGTAAAAGAGGGAGTTTGTTGTTTTGATGATGTTTGCCAGAAGAGGCAAACAGGTGTAATAATGAGCCAGCGGATGTCTTCTTGCTTGCCTCACCTAGTCGCTCTTATCCACCATATATTCAAGTCTGTCAACTGCTCGTCAGTAACTAAAGAGGAGCTTGTGCACAAGATAATTATCAACAGTTTTGATATCATTGAGAGGAGTATGTACCAATGGTGCTCCAGTAGTATAGGTGTTGATTGTATTTAAATTTTTTTTATTCTTATTGAAATTTCCTTGTCTTCTTTGCAGGCGAAGTTGAAGAACAGATTGAGCTTCTTGAAAAGCTGGTTCCAGATTGGATCTACAGGAAGTTAACAACTGGTGGAGACATTATGTACAGGTGGGGGTTATCATATTTCTTTTATTAATCTGTCTTGCAAACCTTTGTTTGTGGTGAGAACTATAGTACATGAATATTGGTGGGACACAGGCTTTAAGACATGAGAAGCTGAATAAGTATTTTTCACTGGATTGGCAAAGCCAACTCAAGAGCTCCATCATTTAACTTCAGACTGTCAATTGGTGGAATCATGTTCTGATAGTGATTACTAAATTAAGATTTGATTTGGCTATAAATGAGCTTCTTCAGTGCAAATCTGCTTCCCATATATTAATGGAGTTTGATTCTAATCAAATTCCATTTTCTAAAGATTTGAGTCCAATTAAATTAATCAAACATGCATAAATCATGTAGAGCTGAAAAAGATTCTGTCCAACTCCATTTACACATGGATAGCAGCCCAAAATAGTTTGCTTTTTTTTTTTTTTTTTTTTCTAGTTTTTCTAATTTTTTGAACTTTTGTTCTTTTTCTATTGAATAAGATTCCCTTGTATACTTCATGTATACTAGGGTTTGCCTCCCCGCTCTTATCTAAAGAGATTGGTGTTCTTGTTTGAACTTGGATTGATTCTGGAAATTCAGAATTATAGTTGAATTCACAATTCAATATGCTCATTTAAGATTTGGCGGATCTTATCATGTGTCATCAAACTTGGACTTTGCCATATTTGCAGCTAATTTGCCCCATTTCCTGTGTGATACCAACTAACTACTTGTGGCAGGTGTTAAGAAGGGTCTAGAAGAAGTTTTAAAGGTGAGTATGCGAGGAGAGTTTTTTCTGGGTTTGAGAAAATTTATTCAGGGTGTGTTGGTGGACAGACTTTTTCTAGCGACAAATATGATTAGAGGATCCTTTACAAGCACTTTCCCAGATTTGTTTTAATACATGGGATAAAAGTGCAATGTTGATGAGTAATATGTGTTTATTTGGGAGGGTTGAAGCGTTGGAACCCAGGAGATATGCTGGTTCTTTAGGATTGGAAGTTGGAAGTTTAGATGCTCTCTTTTGTATTTTATATGATGTGTGGGAGGGTTTGTAGGGAGCCAAGTGCAATCTCACCATTGATATACTAGGAGGGATGAAGGATGACGGCGACGGAAGGGATTTCAAACGATTACTTGTATTATTTCAAACGATTGTCGTTGCATATGGAGGCTTAGGAGTCCTCGAATAAACCTACTATAGAGGTCTAAGGTCCTCAAATTATTCCACTACCCTAAAAATCCCTTAATTATTTGTTTCTTATTTAGTTGTCCTCTTCCATTATTCATATCACGCCCATCACAATTAATTATGCGAGCATGTAACAAAGTGGCGAAGGCTGGGAAAGGTGTCTATGAATGATTAAAAATGTGCTCCAAGTTTCATGCATCACATTAAGATATAGTTTGTGTTTTCTTTTTCTTCCCCATCCAGTTTGGATGAGGCATTGGTGCACGAGTCATCGTTTGAATCCTTCATAGTGTAACTTGATTCTTAAAACGATAGGGAAAGCTCTTGTGCTGGAAGGTGAAAATCCTAACTTGTTTTCCATTAGCAATGTCAACAGTTGTGTTCTTTTCTTGATTCCTCAATAGTAGGCTATTAAATACCTTGGATTATCTGTGCTAGTTGGCATCTATGCTTAGTTAAGTTATAAGTTGGTCTTCTGCTGTTTTTAATAAATCATGGTTTTGTGCAGCATCAAGAAAGTGCCAGATTTGGATTCAGTTCGGGCAAGGCTTATTAGTAGCTCATGAAGAGTGTCAAGAGGTACACATCCAATACAATTTTCTTGTGGCATTTTTTATGCTGGTGGTACTAAGAATGAAAAAAAATTAAAAACATTTATATAACATCATGCAATGTCGATGCACTGTGACTGCTAAACTTTCAAATTGTTTGCTATATTGAAGTTCTGCAGATATAGGCTGGGTTTCGGACGGTGAGAAGAGCAGGGTATATGTGGGCCATTTTTTATTACATGGACCATTTACTACTGGATGATTCTAATGTCAAGAAGATTTTTGCTCCAGTTTTTCTTGTTTATATTCTGTGGTGCAAGTATAGATTACTGGATTTACTGGGTTACACCGGTTTTTCACTCTTGCACAAAAGGCTTGAATCTCCTTAAAAAACGAGATGTATATGCGTTAGTCTACTCTAGTTTCATTCCATTTTTTTTAAATTTTTATTTTTTATTTTTTTATTTGTCGTAATTCTAATATTCAATTATTGTCAATTTCACCAATTAGGGTTTAATTTCACCGATGATTGATACTCACCAAAGTATCAAGAGTAATGTGAACTCCTTCACATTAAGACCAACAGACTTTTTCAGTCGTCCAAGAAGATAAAAAGTGGAACAAATTCATCTATTCCCCCCACCCTTGTAAATGTTACTTAGAGAGCTTAATTACTAACTAGCCGTTTTGAAAAGCCCGCTAGCCAAAGGCGCCCGAAGAAGAACTGCTAGCCCACTAGACCAAAGGCCCCATTGAATTGGTGGCCAAAGAGTACCCAAGGCTGTTGCCATGCATCCTTGTAGAAGCTTAGGCGCACTATTTCGCAGAATAACTCCCCACAACCGATAGAGACCTGTTGGCTTACCTAACCAATTGGATGCACCATTCCTTGAGTACGACCTAGCACAACAGATTGCGCGCTTCAACCCACCCCCCCCCCCAAAAGGATGGGCGTGCACAATGATTGCCTCTCTCCTTAATACCCCTCCAGCAACCTTAGAGGCTAGAAGAATCTCCAAGTCAGGTTGGGACTTCAAAAAACCCTACGGGGCCTATAAAAGCAACCATTTTGGTATGCCCTCGAGGTATGCCTTTTTACCTTGCCATTACTATGCTCAAAACCTTCTCTCCCTGCATACTAACTTGAGCACCAGAGGTGTTCCACCATTCACACCATTGGCACCCGCTAACCTCTTCTCCTTTTCTTGCAGCGCCTCCTTGAAGGGTGGTGTGTGGTCAATTGTATCAATAGTTTGGCGCCGTTTGTGAGAAAGACCGCTTAATTTCGAGAGATTTTGCTTCTCAAAAGCAAAAGACTCCATGCCTCCCAACCTCAGGTCTAGCGCTCTCCCCACTCCCCATAATGGCACCCACACCATGTCTAAAACCTTTCCAAACCTGTAAGGTGTCACGAAAATCTTATGTTATTCTGAGATTGAAATCCCTTATGTTGATGCTCAGGGCATACGACATTTAGTCCACCACCAAATCATAGGTGCTAGCAAATCTGCAACACCTTCAGGCTTGTTTGCATTCCCGACAGTTGGAGCTAGCACCTTTGTTGCACGATTGGTTTTGCCCATTTCTCAGATGCAAGCCTCGAAAACCCCCTCTGCTCTGCCGACCAGTGCACCAAGAAGCCCTCAAACTCTTACCCAGAGCCCATCCTATGCCAGTCTGCCTTCTTTTGCTTTCCCTCCACCTTCAATTCCACTGTTCAACCTGTTTGAGCAGAGATTCACCTTTCTCAAGGCACAGATAGCCCATCTCTCTCGAAACATTAGCCTTTTGGTTAACCTAAACGCCAACCCGTAGTCAAACCATCAATCGGTTATAACTCCTCACCGCGAACTACCAGAGAATAACCAGCAACCTAGGCAAACTACCGGAGAATAACCAGTAACCCAAGTAATCGTTCCACCAAGCAAGTAACCCACCTGTTTTTCTAGCTGCTCACCACCATGAGCAGCCGCCTCTGGAACATAATGGAGATCTGGGCCAGGGCCACGAGGAGGAAGTTAGCACTGCTACCCAATCTACAGCTGTCGGATTTGTGGTCTGTGTTGCTCCTCAAGAGGAAGGGCAAATAGACGAATGCCTCAAGGATCTCATGGCGAAGTACGATGTTGTAGTCCAGCACCTCCAATGTACTCAACAGACCCCCTTTGGTGGAGGGCCTTTTTGAGAAACAGACCTACCCTTCACTAAAGAGGTAATGGAGTACCCATTGCCGGAGAAGTTCAAGATTTCCCCAAGTGGGGTTGTATGATGGAATGATGGGCTCGATGAATCACGTGGAGATGTACAAGACCCATATGAGTTCGCTCACTCATGGTTTAGTAAATTGAAGCCTTAATCTATTAATTCCTTCGCGGAGTTGAAGAACCAGTTTTTCTCCCATTTCATCGGAGGTGCTNGATGGTGCAGGTAACTGACATTCCTCTTGACCTTGAAATAGGGGGAAGCAGAACTGTTGGTACAGTTTCCGGTATGGTGACGTGTACTTTCGTTGATAATTTATTTGATATTTGCAAAACAATAAATATGAACAAAGGGGCTTGCCGGGGGTACCAGCTGATCCCACTTCGATGCCTAAGTCAGTATCTGAGAGATTGATTTTTTAGAAAATAAGAGGGCAGAGATTTCAGTCTGTTGATACCTGATAGTATGAGCCTATTTATAGGCTAGGAGTTTATTCAGCTTAGGCATCTTCTTATTTGAGTCTGAATAGAATTCTCTTATTTGAATATGAATAGAACTATTAGTTGGAATCCGAGTAGAATTCTTATCCCCAATTAGATGAGATAAGAATTTATTTAGGATTATTCGGGACTAAAGCTAATCGCAATAGTATTCCTTTTTGGGAATGACTCTTCTTCCTCTTATCCTTCTTATCACATCGGGATAAGGACGTATCTTCATGGACCTGTGCACATCGTGAGACTGAGACTAAGACCGAGGCTGAGAAGTTTGAGACCAAGACTAAGAAGTCTGAGAAGTCTGAAATTGAGGCCCAATAAGTTTTAATCAACCCACCAGTAGAAGTTATGTAGATGGGCTGGATTGAGGGAAATATTTCCCAACAGTTACCCCCCAATTCCTTTATCCGATATGTCACTCGGTTATGGGAATTAAGATCACCTGTCTTCTTTTCCGGCTATATCGGTTTTTATCTCTTATAATCATCACAGGATCCTATCTAGTCATGCCACGTATCGGATTCTTGCAGCTTCCTTTATTGAGTCTTGTCAAGTCTCTTGCCATGCTCGTTATGACTGGGCAGTTGTATTTATCACTTACAAAAAATAAGTATTCTGCAAGACCTGGCTTCAGCATCAGGTGATCGTTTTTTAGAGTAGTCGATCTCGGGGAACACTCGTTCCTGGGGAGTATCCAGTCCCTTCTTAATACTTGGCTCTAACACTGAGTACAAATAATTAATTCTGAGAGCATTCAATAAAATTTCTTTTGTTCGACAAGTTGTGTATATGCAATCGTCTCTCGATAAAAGTAGTCGTCTCGGCAAAAAGCAGTTGTCTCGATAACTTAGACGATTTGACTGGCCTCTCAG
>FXXK01000378.1:15625-42753 GCA_900184695.1 Betula pendula
CTGATACGAACTCCTTATGTCATTAGCTATTCTCCTGCATTTAGATGGTTAAGAAAAG
This sequence comes from Betula pendula, assembly GCA_900184695.1. Taxonomy (NCBI): domain Eukaryota; kingdom Viridiplantae; phylum Streptophyta; class Magnoliopsida; order Fagales; family Betulaceae; genus Betula; species Betula pendula. The sequence continues at coordinate 15,684 of FXXK01000378.1, forward strand.
CATGTAACAACGTCATATTTGGAATAAGTACCCCCCAAGGTTGCATATGTTCAAAAGTATGTGTGGTTCCGAATTGAGAGGAAGCTCAAATTTCAATTGTGGAGGACCAGCTTGGGGTCTCTTCTTAGTGTTGAACATGAGCGACATTTTGATTGTGTTCGTGGAAGTCAAGCCATTAAGATGACTTTCCTGTAAGTGAGACTTGACTTATCGAGGCTTCCAGTTTTGTTAGAGAGTTCTGAGCTAGTTTGAATGAGGACGGCTCTTTCTCTTTCAGTCGTAAAATACTTCGACAGTAGTCCCGGTTTGATTTCAGAGATTCCCAAAATATTTTAGCTTCCTTTTGGATTCGCATTGTCGTATAGCTGAACTGATTGCCAGTTTGTTCGAAGATGAGCATAGCTTATGAAGTACCTGCCCCAGATTGAAGAGAGTGTTCAAATTTACCTGGTGCTTAGAAAATCTTGGTTCTCAGGAGCCCAGTGCTAGGAGCAACTCAGGATCTTGACTCTGCGATCAGTGTACATAGTAGTGTATCAAGATAGAATTTAGTTTTCATAGGAGCTCTTACCAAGATATTTCGCTTGGAGATAAGCTAGGAGAGTTCGGAGTTGAAACGTGCCACTTGAGGGCGAGTGAGAAACTTTTTTACTAGGGTCTTTTGCTCTTTCTACATAGTTGTTGCTCTTGCTTTGGCTCTGGAAAACATCTTGAATACGTAATAGAGGTGTATAGGAATTTTCCTATTCATGATTTCTTTGGATATATTTTGAGTAGTTTTTCCCGAACTTTTTGCCTCAAGTGCTATTTGCGCTTAGGCAGAGGCTTTTCTTTTTGAATTTCTTTCAAGTTGTTTTGAGTCCACCACATGTTAGTAGAAGGACTCTACTCCGTGGATGTGGGAGTTCTTTTCGTTTTGATTTTTGTGGCATGGTTCGCTGCACATCATGACAAACACAAGCTCCAAGGGCTTCTCGCGCTATATTATGGATTTACAAAACAATATAGAAATATAAAACAGAAAGTAATAGAAAAATCACTAACTTGAGGGGTTGTCCTCTATGGCCAACCTTCATTCTCAGGAGTTTGTACAAGTTGACAAATACTGGTTCCAAAAGTTCTTTTGGATTATACAATGAATATAGAAATCTTGTAATCACCATCATAACGATTTTTTTTTTTTTTTTTGAATCCATTCTTAATATTATAAAAGCAATGGATTTCACCGAATAGTCACAATGAATTGATGTGCCAAGAGCCAATAAATAAGTATAATAATAAAAAGCAATATGAACTTATCTCCTGTATATGTGGAGGGTGAGCTCCTGCGACCTGGCCCATGTGTGTTTTGTATTAAGTCCATATGGAGAGTCTCATTTGGGAGAGGGTTGGCTAACCCTATTAGCCTTTGCTGTTGCAAAGAGAGAAGAGAGAGTGCTGACACGATAAAAGAGAAAAAGAGCTCCAAAAACCAGAATCTGGAAATTTTGTCCAGTCTTGATAAACAGTTCCGATCGACGAGCGTTGGTGGTGTGATTGAGCTGAAAATTGGCAGAGATGTTCATAACACATGAATCTTCATTGTGAACGGTGGAGATCGGATTCTGAGCATTATGTATCAGTTTTTTGAGTGTTAGCCAAAGCTGCGTCTGGTTGGGCCTTTTGGGAATCTGATTCCAAAACAGCTATACCTGCAGCCTCTCTTTTTCTTGTTGCTCTCAATTGCCTTTCAATTGCCATATATGCTGGACGTCTGTAATCAAAAGCCAAGAAAAGTGAACTAGACCCATTTAATATCATAGGCAAAAAGCAAAATTCGCTCATTGACTAATCATTGAATTCCCTTCCCCCTCTCTCTCGCCGATCTGTTTCTCAAGCTAAAAGTTGAGTATCTCGAAGTGAAGCTATTCAATATGTGAATCTTTGCTTTGACTTTGAAGACTAGGAGTGCTGTTTCTCAGCAAGGAATGCTTTTTCGCACGACATTTTAATGCTCGTGCAATGTCGGGGTTGCTTAATTCTTCTCTCGACAGTTCTCTTTTCTCATTTTTGTAAGAAATTGACCAAGCACCCCTCTTTTTGGAAAACTGGAAAACAAAGGGATTGGGAGGAGAAATCTCTGATGCCATGCTGTTCCCCTTTGACTTTATATCTGGCAACATGAGAATGGCCCTGGGATGATAAATCCACTTCTCTTATTGGTTTCTTTTGATGACAGACACTTTTGCTAACAAAAGCAAAAAGTGACTAACAGTCTACTTCTTTAGGCCTTAAATTCATGTGATGGCTCCTGGTGCATGGCATTAAATGAACCTCATCCGTTACTCCATTCTTGAATATTAATCAAATAAGAGTTTGTCAAGAATAAAACTCAATAGTCATAGATACTTCTTCTTCCGGAGATTAAAAGAGCCAAAAAGTAAAGGTATGAACTTATCTCGCGCATCAGATTCGTATGCAGAGCACTATCTCGTGACCGATGAAGGTGAACGTAGATTCGTTACAATTAGATTTCGATCTACTGTGTGCCAACATGGATCTGTCTTGGGTGATCAAGGATCTCGAAGAATGAAACCCATCAAAGCGTGTAGTCACCATTGCAGATTTTTTTTTTTTTATGAGAAACGATAAATCGTTCCCACAGACGGCGCCAAACTGTTGGTACAGTTTCCGGTATGGTGACGTGTGCTTTCGTTGATAATTTCTTTAATATCTGCAAAACAATAAACATGAACAAAGGGGGCTTGCCGAGGGTATCGACTGATCCCACTCCGATGCCTAAGTCAGTATCTGAGAGATTGATTCTTTAAAAAATAAGAGAGCAGAGATTTTAGTCTGTTGATACTTGATAGTATGGGCCTATTTATAGGCTAGGAGTTTATTCAGCTTAGGCATCTTCTTATTTGAGTCTGAATAGAATTCTTTTATTTGAATATGAATAGAACTGTTAGTTGGAATCCGAGTAGAATTCTTATCCCCAATTAGATGAGATAAGAGTTTATTTAGGATTATTCGGGACTAAAGCTAATCGCAATAGTATTCATTTTGGGAATGACTCTTTTTCCTCTTATCCTTCTTATCACATCGGGATAAGTCCACGTATCTTCATGGACCTGTGCACATCGTGAGACTGAGACTGAGATTGAGATTGAGACTAAGATCGAGGCTGAGAAGTCTGAGACCGAGACTGAGAAGTCTGAAACTGAGGCCCAATTGGTTTTAATCAACCCACTAGTAGAAGTTATGTAGATGGGCTGGATTGAGAGAAATATTTCCCAACAAGAACCCCTTTGAAATTTCATAGCGCATTCAACTGCGACAAATTATTAGTTGATGACCCAGACGAGGCTATAGTTTTAGCTTCCCTTATAGGAGGATTTTTTGCCACAAGTCCATTTATGAGGAAGCTAGCCCAGAGGCCGATGAGGAACTTACAAGATTTCATGACTCGGGCAAAAGAGTTTATGAACGCTGAAAAGGAATTCACCTAGTACTCGGAGAAGTTGAAGAGTCTCGTCGAGGTGAGAAGAAGGGAGCTTCCCTTGGCGGTGGAAGGAGCGACCTTGCGGACTTCGGGAGGCGAATGGTATGGGCCTTATCAACCTAATAGAGGAATCCGCCACAAACATGAGCCTCGGTGGAACCAGGAACCCCCCACATAAAGACTTTCTTGATTTCACCCCCTTGAACATGTCCGCACACAGAGAGTGTTGATGCATGTCCAGAATGACAAGGACCTAAAATGGCCACCAAAATTGCCCGAATTGGAAACCAAGCGAAAAGATAAATACTGTGAGTTTGATCAGGACTATGGTCACGACATTGAGAATTGCATCTCTTTGCAGAAGTAGTTGGAGAATTTCATTAATTAAGGAAGATTGAAGTTTTAGTCAGGCCAAGGTAAATTTGATGGGAGGCGACCACTCGACCATGACGACGACCAACGGGTGAGACCGCCCATCACGCCTGCTCCTAACTCCTTGCTTTCTCTTATCGCTAACTATGACATGACGGAAAAGACATAACTTTAGCAAAGGGTGTTTAATATCAAATTAACTCAAATTAATACACCTACGGGCGGAAGGTGACAGGATTCGAACCTATGGCCAGCCTGTCCTTGACCTGTTGGGTTGGGTGGTTGAGTTAGCACCCTTTTGCCCAACACACAACCCCTTGGTGAAATTCGGACCATCATTGGAGGGATTACCTAAGCAGGAAACTCGTCCTCGTCTCAAAAGGCACATGTCTGGTGGGCAAGAATCGCATAAATATTTTCACTAAGCCCATCGGAGAAGATTCAAAAGAAGGAAAAGTGTCCGATCATGTTTGATGACGATGATTATGAAATAGTACAGCTCCCCCATGATAACGCCTGGTAGTAAAGTTGGCCATCTAATTCTTGTTGACAACGGTAGCTCGGTAGATGGACTTTACATGCTTGCTTTTGATCAGATGCAGATTCACCGGAATGAGCTCCACTATGTGAATGCCTCATTGAGAAGGTTTGTCGGAGAAACAGTTCATCCAGTAGGAACAATTTCCTTTCCAATCACCACCGGTGCATATCCTTGCCAGACCACCATTATGACAAATTTCTTGGTTGTAGATTGCCCGTCGGCGTACAATGCCATCATTGGAAGAACAACCTTGAACCGAATGAAGGCGATAACATTTGCGGGACTTCTAAAAATGAAATTCCTGATTGATAATGTGGCTGGTGAGGTAAATGGGGATTAAGTGGAAGCAAGGCAATGCGACCAGATAGCCTACCATGAACCCAACACCAAATAAGCTATGGTGTTAGGAGCTATGGACGCACAACATGAGAAAATTCTCAAGTTGGGATAATCGGCGGAAAGTGTGATCGAAATGCCACTTTTCAAGGATGATCACGATTAGAAGGTTTGTGTAGGAGCAATAGTTGACCCTGTGTTGAGATTTCTTGCAAGAAAATAGTGACATCTTTGCATGATCTCACAAGGACATGATCAAAATTGATCTGAGTGTGATCACCCATTGCCTCAACATCGACCCCAACACGAAACTGGTGAAACAGAGGCGTTTGCACCACAAAGAAATAGTACGATAGTTGAGGAAGAAGATAAATTAATGGAGGCTAGGTTTATCCAAGAAGTGCAATATCCTAATTGGCTTTCAAATGTTTCCCTAGGGAGCCATTGTTTCTCTACTTGGCTGTTTTACTAATGAATTGTAAGTTTTGCACTAATCATGGAGGACCTTTGGTGGCAGAAGCTTGTCTACTACACTAGTAGAGTCCTGCAGGGCACAGAGCAAAGATATTCAAAGATAGTGAAGTTGGCTTTTGCGCTCGTAACATCCGCTAGAAGATTAAAACCATATTTTGAAGCCCACACCATTAGGGTCCTCATAGATCAACCTCTGAAGCAAGCCCTGCACAAACTTGATACATCTGGCTGATCAGTGTGTTGGTCGATCGAGTTGAGCGAATTTGACATTGAGTACCATTTGCGAACAAGGATCAAGGCACAGGAACTAGCAGATTTCATAGCAAAGTTCACCGAGGAAATCATCAAGTCGCCTGAAAAGCTAAAATGTTCAGGAAGGGGTTTGGCTTGTGGATGTCAACGAGTCATCTAACAAGTAGAACAACTGTGACAACCTAGTCTTAATGTCCCCAGAGGGAATAGCCTTTGAATATGCTCTCCATTTTGACTTGGAACAATAATGCCGAGAATGAGGCACTCATTGTTGAGTTGTCTTTGGTGAAGGAGTTAAGGCCAAGGGGGCAAAATGAAAAAAAAAAAAAACCAAGTTAAGGAATGGGATATGAAGGACCATTTTCCCAAGTTTTAGATACATCACGTCTGACGTGAAGAAAATGCTAGAGCAGATCAGCTGACCCGATTGGCAACAACACTTGAAGGGGATGCACACAACGATAGCTCCAGTCGAAACGCTCAATACTTCATCCATAGCAAAGAGAGCGACCGTTGTCAATCAGATAGAAGAAGAAATGGATTGGGCCTAGGCGATACTGGTATACTTGAAAGGGCCGGCTATCAATGAATTGGAAAGATGCAAGGAAGACGTGATGCCGTGCCACGAAATTTGTCCTAGACAAAGGAGTCCTCTACAAGTGCAGCTTCATTAGCTTGCTTCTCTAATGTGTATCCAAGATAGAGTTCGACTACATGCTAAGAGAAATTCATGAAGGGCTGTGTTGCAACCATGCAGGTGGACGAGCTTTAGCTCGAAAGGCATTGCGGGCTGGATACTGCTAGCCCAAAATGGTAGAAGACATAGAGGAGATGGTGAAAAGTTGTAAGAAGTGCCAAGAATATGCTGACATACTGCACCGCCTGCCTCGAAACCTTACAACCCTTGGCCTTTTGCTCAATGGGGAATTGACATAGTAGGTCTTCTACCTATAGGTAGGGCTAGGGGTGTACAACCGGTTGCAGTTGTAGTTATTCTCTACAAACTGCAACCGCAATCGCAACCGGGGTCTCCGATTATTTTATTTTTACTAACCGCAATCGCACCCGCAAACGGCCTATTAGTTGCGGTTGCCACTAATCGGTTTTAAATCGGTTACTAACTGGTTTAAAACAGCCCTATTTCTCAACTTTACCGCTTCAAGATTTTCCTGCAAAAGCTAACAACTTTCCATTCCCAAGCACTTCAGCTCTGGTTTCTACTTTGAACTTCTCCCCATTTTCTAAAAGATTGTTGAGAAATGGGATTTGGGTTTTTCAGATAAACAAATTTCATGCAAAATCTGTTGACGCAGAACCCAATACCAACGAGCTAGCCACCCAATCTTCCCTAGAAAATGTTATAGTTTCTAGTAGTGGTGGCACCTCATCGACCAATTTTTTGTCTCTTCTTTATCCCCTGCTCAAGCTCTTCTCTGTAAGTACACGACTAAAATTTGAAACCTAAGCTAGGTAGGTTTGGGTATAGCAGGACTTATTACACACACACACACACACACACACACATATATATATATATACAAAGAGTCTATACAAAAAGTTTTATATAACCGGTTTTCCAACCGGTAACCGCAATCGGCCTAACCAGTTATTCGGTTATCCGGTTGCGGTTATTTTTGGTTTTTCGATTATTTTCAGTTATAAGCGATTAATAACTGTTTCACTTGTATACTCCTAGATAGGGTTAGCAAAATGGGTTGATGTGTCGGGTTTGGGTTGACCCGTTTGACTCATCAACACGTTTAGGGTCAACCTGAACACAACACTTTAAATTAACGAGTGACACGACCCAACCTGTTTGACTTGAGCCTGAGTTTATTCATTTAGTTATTATTATTATTTTTCCCTCTATTCAATCATTTGAAAATTTTCAAAAGTAATACAATTTCAAAAGTCCCATGTCTTCTACACACGGCAAAAGTAGACAATCACCAAATTCACCAAATTTGATGATTCCTAGCTAGCAGTAAATTTTATCTTTATTTTAAAAAGAATGAAGGATTGAAATGATACATTCACTAGGTCAGCATATAAGTTGAGTGATCCAAACTTTTACAACAATTTCGAATCGGGCTCGTTTGGTATCAAATTTTATTTGATTTTGTTTGATTCTTTGTTGACTTCACGGATATCGAGAAAAAAATAATTTTGAAATTATGTTCGGATGTTTAGAAAAAATATTGAGTAGGTAATATATTTGAAAAAAATATTATAAAAAAAATATTTTTATTCTTAAATATTAATTTTTTTTTTTTTAAAAAAACCTGTGGGTGGCCGAAATGTATGGGGGTGGTTGAGCCCCCCAAATAGCGTTTGGGGGTGCTTGGCCACCCCAAAACTTTTCGGAGTGGCCGAGCCACCCCGAAATTTTCTTCGGGGTGGCTCGGCCACCCCTGAAATTTGCTTCGGAGTGGCTGAACCACCCCTGAGAGTCGCTGATCCACCCCTCCATTTTTTTTTTCTTTATTTTTTTTTTTAAATAAAAATATACTTTTTATGTAATTTTTTATATTATTTTTTGAGTTGGGTGGAATAAATTTGAGTTGAGTTGAAAAAATTTGAGTTGTTGAAAATAGTTGACTTTTGAGAAGAATTGAGAAGAATGGAGTTAAATAAAAAAGAATTGGTTATCCAAACAAGCCTAGATATTCCAACCTAAAGTATGTAAAAATATATCTAAATCTTCTGCCCATCCTCTAGAACAACAAAGAGTCTATACAATTCACAATGAATACCAACTATACATCTCAACATCAAAACAAGAATTCGAGATAAACTCCTTCAAGAAATTGTCTTCCAGCAAAGTCAACCAATAGAGAATCTAGCACCCAGCAAACTACTCTATTGAAAAGCAAAACCAAAGCAGTAGCATCAAACATAAAATCCCCCAAAGCAAGAATAGCCAAACCAGCAAGGGCAAAGCCCACAAGCAGTAACAAAGAGTCTATACAAAGAGTTTTATATAGAAAGAAGCCATCGAATTGATGAGCTTTTTTGGTTTACCAAAATATTTCTATGTAGAAAGAAGCCATCCACATATATGCTCATGTTAAGGAGTATTAACAGAATTAGATCCAAATAAATTTGGAATGTTACTGGAATTGATATCTGTTGTCATAATATCTTCTCCTAGCTCATCCAACTTCATTTGTGTATGTTCTATATTAAAAGATAAGAGAAACTAGTGTTATTATAGTGTAGTAACAAAATAATACAAGTTAATGAAGAAATTAAATATGCAAATAACTAATATTACCTTGCTTTCCATATAACATGTTAGAATATATTCTGAATATTTTTAAAATATATTTTGATACTCACCGTATTTTTCTGATTTTTTGTATTTATTAGAATTATCGTATTTCCCTGCATAGGATTGATTTGATTCTGTAATATTGTTCATTAATTTCCTGATTGTATTTCCTAATTTAATTGGCCTTATTCAACTATAAATAGGCCATTCTATACATAGTTACAATTACACAGAAATATAGTATTCAGTTCTTTCCTATATTCTTTAGTTATTTTAACATGGTATTAGAGCCAAGTTTTGGCCTTGTCTAGAGAAATAGGAGAATTGTACGGTCTTTGTACGATTTGAAGGCTTTTTCAACCTTGTTTTGGTATAAAAATTATACCAACGAATTCCAAACTCTTCGATCTACAATTTGGTGATTTCAGATCGTCGTTCTCGTCCACCACACGCTCCCACGCGTTGCCAAAAGTATTATGTGTTCATGTTGCCGGCCACCATGCGTTGCTCCTATCAGCCGTCTGCAAAAAACAATCCGGAATCCGGATTGGAGGCTGTCAATATACAAGATCCGTCGAGAACGCACCTTGAAGATGCTCCACGCTCTGCCACGCGCCGCCCCAGTGTTTTGTTTGAACTTCATGCGTCCCACGTGCCGCTTCCTTCAACTGTCTGCAGAAAAAGATACTAGAATTTGGATCGGAGGCTATTGATCTACTAGGATTCGTCAAGAATGCGCCTTGAGGACGCTCCACGTTCGCCACAGTTCGATCTCTCTCTTGAGCTCACAGGTACACACTACACCCTACCACACTTGATCCTACCCTTGCTGCCCACAGTTCTTACCATACTCCCAGCTGCACAGGATCTCATCCCAGCTTTTGAACTGAGCTCATCGAACCTACTATATTCCCGTCCGCATAGGATCCTAGCCCGAAAAAAAAAAAAAAATTCCCAATGGCCTTGCCGTTTACTACCACCCTTCCCAATACCAAAGATATTATCCAACTTATTCCTATCATCCTCGATGGCTCCAATTACCCTGCGTGGGCTCAGTCTATGAGTAGGTGGCTTAAAGGACATTATCTTTGGGAGTATGTATCTGGCGAAGAACTTAAGCCTACTGTTGGAAAAGAAGAATCTACTGCTGCAGCTTCTCATCGTCTCCGAACATAGCAAAGTATCCATTACATGATTATTTTCTAGTTTTCCAACATATGTGTCGTTTCGATCAGCATGACTTTTGGTAGCTTTGACAGTGCCAAGGATGTTTGGGACATGTTAGGCCACCGTTACAATGCTACCAACTTTGCTTAGCGTTTTCAGATTGTAACTAAGCTCAATCGCATGCACCAAGAACCAGGTCAAACTATTATTGATTTTGATTCACAGATGACTTATCTTTGGACTCAATTATCTCTTTGTGAGCCAGAATGGGTAAATCCAACTGATGCATCTCAGTACATCGTCTTTCGTGATAGCATGCGCCTTGTTGAGTTCTTTACAGCAATTCGGGATGAGTTTGAGAATACTCGGGCTTCTCTTCTCCATCGCTCACCATTGCCATCCTTGGAAGGTGCTTTTAATGAACTAATTTCGGAAGAGATCAGATTCTCTACTATGAAGCTACACACCTCTGAGATGGTCATGGCCACTTCTTCACGTGATACTCATGTTCTTGGTTCCTTCCCTGTTGGATCCTCTTCATCTACTCAGAAAATGCAATGTCATTATTGCCATAAATTGGGCCACAGGATCAGTGAGTGTAGAGCGAGGCTCTCTCTCAAGGAAATTACAGGGCCCCTAGTCATAAGGTTGCTGTTGTCACTCATACTGATGCATCAGATATGTCTCTCACCAGCGTTGTACCCTAACTCGGCACTCTTTCCCCCCCAGATGTTGAGGCTTTTGTTCATTAGGTTTTATCTAAGTCCAATCTCAATACAGCAATAATGTCCACCACATTAGGTAATCATTCTTGATTTCTTGACTCTACTTGCTGTAATCACATGACATTAGACTCTTCCATCTTTTCTTCTAAAACCGTTTTAACTAATTCTCCCAGTATTTACATTGCTAATGGCTCACACCTAAATGTCAGTTACATCGGGTCTATTTCTATTCAACAACTTTGTGTCTGATACATACTTAGTTCCTCATCTTTCATTAAATCTTTTGTCTGTTGGTAAGCTTTGTGAACTTGACTTAGAATTGCATTTTTTTAAATGAGGTTGTGATGTGCAAGATCTGCAGATGGGATAGCTAATTGGGACCGCCTTTAGGATTGGACGTATGTTTGAGCTTTCATCTCTCCATCTTCCTCTTATTGTGTCTGTTGTTATTTCATCTCGTTCACCATCCACCACTTAGTTTATGGCATTCTTGTTTGGGACATGTGTCTGTTTCTCGTGTTCGTTCTTTAGCTACTAGTGGCCAGTTAGGATCTGTTGCGTCTGAGTCATTTGATTGTGTTGCGTGTTAACTCTGAAATCAAAGTGCTTTACCTTTTAATAATAGTGACTCTGTCTCTTCTGCCCTTTTTGATTTAGTGCATTCTAATGTATAGGGCCCTGCGCCCATTCCCACCATAGGAGGATTCGGTTATTTTGTAATATTTGTTGATGATTATTCTCGATATACATGGCTTTATCTTTTGAAAAACCATTCTGAACTTCCTAAAATTTATTTTGAATTTTAGAAGATGGTTCAAACCTAGTTTTCTTGAAACATAAAATTTTTTCGTTCTGATAATGTCATGGAGTATCTTGAATCTTCATTTTTTATTACTCTCAAACAAAATGACACTATTTCCCACCGTTCATGTCCGGGTACTTCTCAGCAAAATGGTTGTGCTGAACGCAAATACAGACACATCTTAGACACAGTTAGGGCATTGCTGCTTTCTGCTTCTATCCCTGAACATTTTTGGGAAGAGGCTACTCTTACCACTATTTACACTATCAATAGGGTTTCGTCTCCCACTACTCTCAATGAGTCTCCTTATGAACTCCTATGTAGTTCTCTCCTGATTATCAATCCCTAATAGTTTTTTATTGTATTTGTTTCGTCTTTCTTCAACCCCATGAACGTACTAAGTTAGAACCTCGTTCTCGTATCTGTTGTTTTCTTGGTTATGGCATAAAACATAAAGGATATCGTTTTTATGATCCCATTGCTAAATGTCTCTGCATTTTCCGTCACGTCATGTTTTGGGAGCATGGGTTCTTTAGTGATATGGAGTCTTTTCCTCCTAGTCCCCCTTGTTTCTCCCCTATCTTCACTGATGTCTCTTTTGATTTGCTTCCTGAACCTATTGATCTTGATGCAGGGATGACAAGCTTTCCAGAAGACTTTCTGACGGTCGGCTTCGATGCCCTTGACCTGCCTGTTGATCCATCTACTACCCCTCATGAGCCTAAATTTTCTGGCCCTCTTCGTTCTATTCGGGTAAAAGCTTTTCCTTTTCATCTTCATGATTATCATTATTATTTTGCCATTGCTACTTACACGAACCTCACTCCTTTCGTGAGGCTAGTACTAATCCACTTTGGCAACAAGCTATATTTGAAGAACTTATTGATCTTAGCAAAACTCATATTTGGGACTTAGTGATTTACCTCTGGGGAAAGCAGCTATAGGGTGTAAGTGGGTATATAAGATTAAAACAAAATCTGATGGATCTGTTGAGCGATACAAGGCACGTCTTGTGGCAAAGGGGTTCGATCAGTAGTATGGTATTGATTATGAGGAGACTTTTGCACCGGTGGCTCGCCTTACCTCTGTCTGATCCCTCATTGCTGTTGCCTCTGTGCGTCGTTGTGATCTTTTTTAAATGGACGTGAAAAATGCATTTCTCAATGGCAATTTTAGTGAAGAAGTTTTTATGCAGCCTCCTCCTGGATACACTTGTCCGTCACACAGTTTACAGACTTCGCTGGGCATTGTATGGGTTGAAACAGGCTCCACGTGCTTAGTTTGGCAAATTCAGCTCTACTATTAGTAGTGTACAAGCGGGGCGGTTATTAACCGCTTATAACCGGATAACCGGGAAACCGGGAATAACCGCAACCGGCCTAACCGGTTATCCGGTTAGGCCGGTTGCGGTTGCGGTTATTAATTTTAAAAAAAACCGATTATTAACGGGGTAACCGGATAACCGTTTTTATATATATAATTATTATTATATAAAATTATATTATAAAATTATTAATTTTAGACAAGTTAATATGTATATTTTTTTTTTTTCTTTCATTTTTTTCTATTCTTTTTCTCCCTGCAGGGAGCAGGGAGCTCCCTGCTTGCAGGGAGCTTCACCTGCTCCCAGGGAGCTAGCTCCTGCTTGCAGGGAGCAAGCAGGGAGCTCCCCAAGCACCTTGCAGGGGGCTTAGGAAAAAAAAAAAGAAAAAAAAAAAAAGAAAAGAAGCGAAAAAATATATATATATGAACTTGTCTAGTGTCCCATATTAAATATGAACAATTTTTTTTTATTTTTCTATTTTAAAAATAAATTTTATATGAGAAGTGATTAAAAATAATTTTTTTTTTTGTATCCATAACATTAAAACCGGTTAATAACCGGATTAAAAACCGGTTTATAATTGGTATTGAAACCGGTTATTAGCAACTGTAACCGGGGTCCTAGTTGCGGTTGCGGTTTTTAAAAAACAAATAACCGGGTACCCTGGTTGCGGTTGCGGATATTGCCCAATAACCGCAACCGCAACCGGTTGTACACCCCTATCTACTATTGTATAGATTGGGTTTGTTTCTAGCTCTTATTATTCTGCACTTTTTATACGGCGATTTGATGCTGTTCTTATTCTCCTTTTGCTGTATTTGGATGATATGATTATTACCGGAGATGATGTTGTCGGTATTCATGACCTTCAACAATTTCTAAGCTAGCAATTTGAGATGAAGGATTTGGGCTTCCTTGGCTACTTTCTTGGGTTGGAAGTTTCTTCAGATTCAGATGGTTACTATCTTTCTCAAGCTAAATATGTTTCTAATCTCCTCACACAGGCTAGCCTTTTTTATTGTAAAATTGTTGATAGTCTTTTAGAGACGAATGTCAAGCTTCGCGTCACTAATGGTGAGTTACTTCCAGATGCCACTCTCTATAGATAGTTAGTTGAGAGCCTTATATATTTTACTGTCATGAGACTGGATCTTGTCTATGCAGTTCATCTTGTTAGTCAGTTCACGACCGCACCACGTTTCGTTCACTACGTTGCTGTTCTTTGCATCGTTTGTCATGTGAAGGGGACATAGTTTCATGGTTTGCATTTCTCTTCTCACTCGTCATTAGACTTATATGTGTTTTCAGATGCTAACTGGGCAGGTGATCCTATCGACCGCACCACGTTTCGTTCACTACGCCGCTGTTCTTCGCATCGTTCGTCATGTGAAGGGGACATAGTTTTATGGTTTGCATTTCTCTTCTCCCATGTCATTAGACTTATATGTGTATTCAGATGCTAACTGGGTAGGTGATCCTATCGACCATCGTTCTACAATGGGTTATTATTTTCTCTTTGGCGATTCACTTATTTCTTGGCGTAGCAAGAAACAATTTGTTTTTGCCCGCTCTAGTATTGAAGCTGAGTACTGTGCCCTTGCTGACACCACTTTTGAGCTATTTTGGCTACAATGGCTCCTCCATGATATGAGTGCTTCTCAGACTTTTAGCTCTCTTATATTCTGTGACAATCTATCTCAATGTGTTTAATGCGCTTGTGAAAAACATTGTTATGCGCAATTTGAATACACACATAAATCTAATGATGAGTGAGAAGAGAAATGCAAACTATGAAATAATGTGCCCTTCACATAACAAATGATGTGAAGAACATCAGCGTAGTGAATAAAACGCGGTGCGGTCATGAACTAACTGACAAGATGAACCGTATAGGCAAGATTCGGTCTCGTGACAGTAAGATAGATAAGGCTTCCAACTAACATTCTATAGAGAGTGACATCTGGAAGTAACTCACCATCAGTGGCGCGAAGCTTGACATTTGTCTCTAAAGAACTATTAACAATTTTACAATCAGAAAGGCCAACCCGTGAGAGGAGATCAGAAGCATACTTAGCTTGAGAAAGATACTAACCATCTGAATCTGAAGAAACTTTTAACCTAAGAAAGTAGCCAAGGAAGCCCAAATCCTTCATCTCAAATTGCTGGCTCAAAAACTATTGAAGGTCACGAATACCGGCAATATCATCTTCGGTAATAATCATATCATACACATACAGCAAAAGGAAAATAAGATCAACATTAGATCGCAGAAAAAAAAATTGCAAAATCATAAGGGCTAGAAACAAATCCAATTTGTGCGATAGTAGAGTTGAATTTGGCAAACCAAGCATGTGGAGCCTGTTTCAACTCATACAATACTTGGCGAAGTCTGCAAACTTTGTGTGACGGACGAGTGTATCCAGGAGGAAGCTGCATATAAACGTTTTCACTAAGATCACCATTGAGAAATGCAATTTTCACATCCATTTGAAAAAGATCCCAACGACGCACAAAGGCAACAACAATGAGGGATCAAATAGAGGTAAGGTGAGCCACCGGTACAAAAGTCTCCTCATAATTAATACCATACTCCTGATTGAACACCTTTGCCACAAGACGTGCGTTGTCCATCAGATTTTGTCTTAATCTTATATACCCACTTATACCCAACAACTGTTTTTTCCAAAGGTAAATCAACTAAGTCCTAAGTATGAGTTTTGCTAAGAGCAGTAAGGTCTTTAAACATAGCTTGTTGCTAAAGTGGATCAGCACTAGTCTCAAGAAAGGAATGAGGTTTGTGTAAAGTAGCAATGGCAGAATAACAATGATAACCATGAAAATGAGAAAGAAGAGCTTTTATCCGAGTAGAACGAAGAGAGCCAAAAAGTTCAGGCTTATGAGGGGTAGTAGATGGATCAACAAGCGAGTTAAGGGCATCGGAGCCGACTGTCAGAAATTTGTCTAGAGAGCTTGTCATCCTTGCATTAAGATCAGTAAGTCCGGTGAGCAAATCAAAAGAGACATTAGTAAAGATAGAGGAGGAACAAAGGGAGACTAAGAGGAAAAGACTCTATATCACTAAAGAACTTGTGTTCCCAAAACATGACATGAAGGGAAATGCGGAGATGTTTAGCAATGAGATCATAACAATGATATCCTTTATGTTCTATGCCATAACCAAGAAAACAATAGATACGAGAACGATGTTCTAATTTAGTACGTTCATGGGGTTGAAGAAGGACGAAACAAACACAACCAAAGACTTTTAGGGATTGATAATCAAGAGAAAACTACACAGGTGTTCATAAGGAGACTTTTTGAGAGTAGTGGGAGACAGAACCCCATTGATAGTGTAAATAGCAGTACGAGCAGCCTCTTCCAAAAAATGTTCAGGGATAGAAGAAGAAAGCAGCAATGCCCTAATTGTGTCTAAGATGTGTCTGTATTTGCATTCAGCACGACCATTTTGCTGAGAAGTATTTGGACATGAACGATAGGAAAGAGTGTCATTTTGTTTGAGAGTGGTAAGAAAGGAAGATTCAAGATACTCCATTGCATTATTAGAAAGAAAATTTTTTATGTTTCGAGAAAATTGGGTTTGAACTATCTTTTGAAGTTCAAAATAAATTTTGGATAGTTTAGAACGGTTTTTCAAAAGATAAAACCATGTGTATCGAGAATAATCATCTACAAATATCACAAAATAACGGGATCCTTCCATGTTAGGAGTGGGTGCAGGGCCCCATACATTAGAATTCACTAAATCGAAATGAGCAGAAGAAACAGAGTCACTATTATTAAAAGGCAAAGCACTTTGATTTTTGAGTTGACACGCAACACAATCAAACGACTCAGACCCAACAGATCCTAACTGACCACTAGTAGCTAAAGAACGAACACAAGAAACATACGCATGTCCCAAACGAGAATGCCATAAACTAAGAGTGGTGGAGAATGCCATAAACTAAGAGTGGTGGATGGTGACCGAGATGAAGTAGCAGCAGACATGGTGGGAGGAAGATGGAGAGATGAAAGCTCAAACATACGTCCAATCTTACGGGCGGTCCCAATTAGCTGTCCTGTCTGCGAATTCTGCACATCACAACCTAGTTTAGAAAAATGCAATTTTTAGTTAAGTTCACAAAGCTGACCAACATACAAAAGATGAGGAACTAAATATGTATAGGACACAGACAGTTGTTAAGTGGAAACAGACTCGATGTGATTGACATTTAGGTGTGAGTCATTAGCAGTGTAAATACTGGGAGTATCAGCTAAAACAGATTTAGAGGAAAAGATGGAAGAGTATGGTGTTATGTGATTACAGTAGGCAGAGTCAAGAAACCAAGAAGAATTACTTGAGGTGGTGGACATTGCTGTATTGAGATTGAACTTAAATAAAACCTAATGAACAATAGCCTCAATTTCTGTTGGGGAAAGAGTGCCGGGTTGGGGTACAACACTGGTGAGAGACATATCTGATGTATTAGTATGAGTGACATCAACAGCCTTATAATTAGGAGCCCTGTAATTTCCTCGAGAAAGCCTTGTTCTACACTCACTAATCTTGTGGCTAAGTTTATGACAATAGTGACAATGCATTTTTCGAGCAGATGAAAAAGATCCAATAGGAATGGAACCAGGAGCACGTGTATTGCGTGAAGAAGTGACCATGACCATCTCAGAGGTGTGTAGCTTCATAGTAGAGAATTTGGTCTCTTTTGAAGTTAGTTCACTAAGAGCACCTTTCAAAGATGGCAATGATGAGCGATGGAGAAGAGAAGCCCGAGTAGTCTCAAACTCATCATGAATTGCTATAAGGAACTCGACAAGGTGCATGCTATCGCGAAAAGTGATATACCGAGATGCATCAATTGAATTGACCCATTCTGGCTCACAAAGAGACAATTGATTCCAATGATAAGTCATCTGTGAATAAAACTCAATAACAGTCTGACTTGGTTCTTGGCGCATGCGATTGAGCTTGGTTACAATCTGAAAACGCTGAGCAAGGTTGTTAGAGTTGTAACGTTGGGCTAACATGTCCCAAACATCCTTGGCACTGTCAAGGCTATCAAAAGTCATGATGATCGAGACGACACATGGGTTTGAAAACCAGGAAATAATCATTTAATGGATACTTTGCCATGTTTGGATATGGCTAGAAGTCACAGCAGTAGATTCTTCTTTTCTAGCAGCATCTTGTCTAGCAGCAGGCTTAGGTTCTTCGCCAGATACATACTCTCATAGGCAATGTCCTTTAAGCCACCTACTCATAGATTGAGCCAATAAAAGGTAATTGGAGCCATCAAGAATGATTGGAATAGGTTGGATAATATCATTAGTATTGGAAAGGGTGATAGAAGAAGGTAAGGCATATATATATTTTTCTGGCTAGGATTTGGTGTAGATGGGTGTAGGATAGTTGCTGTGAGCTTGGTCAAAGGCTGTGGTCCAGTGCAGTAGGAACCAAGGAGTAGTTGGTGAGCTCAACTGCGAGGGCTGCTGGAGCGGTGCGTGGCGGCGAGTTAGGGGTGTTGGAGGCGTGTGCTGGCGGTAGGGAGGCAGATTGGCAGCCTTTGATTTGGGATTCAAAATTTTTTTTGCAAACGACAGAAGGGGGCGGCGTGTGGTGGCTGATGATGCCGCGTGAAGCGCTAGAATGCAAACAGCAGATTTGGAGCAGCGCGTGGCAGCGCGTTGAGCGAACTTGGGACGCGTGCTGGACACAATTGTGTAGATCGGCAGCCTGCAAGCACGATTATGGTGTCTGTTTTTGGAAACGGCTGATGGGGCGGCGCATAGTGGCCGGCGACGGCGCGTGGGAGCGCATGACATGGACATAGAGAGTTTAGGCGACACGTGAGGACACATGGGATACTGTACCGATGATCTGAAACCATCAGGATGTAGATCGGAGAGTTTAGAACTTGTTGGTGTAATGGTTGTACCAAAACAAGGTCGAAAACACTTTCGAATCGTGAAAAGACCGTACGGTTCCCTAATTCTCTCGGCAAAGCCAAAACTTGGCTCTGATACCATATTAAAATAACTAGAGAATATTTGTATGAACTGAATACTATATTTCTGTGTAATTGTAATTGTGTACAGAAGGGCCTATTTATAGTTAAATGAGGCCAGTTAAACTAAGAAATATATTCAGAGAATTAATAGATAATATTACGGAATCGAATCAAACTTATACAGGGAAGTACGGTAATTCTGATAAATACAAAATATCATAAAAATATAATAAGTATCAGAATATATTTTGAATATATAATTTCCTATATTCTCTCGTTATTTTTAACATAACCAATCTTTAGTGTAAACTAATGCCTTAACAATATTGGGCTTGGGTGAACTTCTATATTAAATGTCTACCAACACTAAAAAGTGGATTATGAAGTAGTAGAAGAAACATAAATGCTCAAAATATCACGACTGCATGGGCGGAGGGAGGATTTGCCCCCTCTCGACCCCCCAAAATTTTTTCTTTTCCTTTGGTAGACAATCCCCCTCAAAAACTCTGGTTGCCCGACCCCCCAAACTAGAGTCTATGGGGGAGGGGGCAATTGACACTATAGACAAAGCTTTTTCAGAAGGACTGAGATTCAGACGTCTGTGTATTTAAACTTAAGTTGACAAAACGCTCCGTTTAAATTTTACCAAAATTTGCTTTTGCGTGAGTTGTGTGTGAGTTGCAATTTGCCAAAACGCTGAGCTGCGTGTTACGTGTGAGCTAAATACTGGGAGAAAATTCTCGTTAGAGAGAAAATTCTTGGTCTTGGAAAAATGGAGAGTTAAAAAAGTTGTTAATGGAGTTAATATAGCAGCAGGAGCTATCAAAATTTTTTTTCTTAAAAAAGTTTCAGCAGCTTTCATTTACCGCCAATTGTCCAGTAAATAAAGCTTCATTCTCTTGCATGTCAAATGGAGGGGCTCATGAGTCATGCCACAAAAAAGTAGGGTCTTCAGATCATCCTGGACTGCACATCTTATTTAACACAAATTTAAAAAAATAATTTTTTAAAATAAATTTTGAATACCTCTTGATAACTCTCTTACAATACCACAAGTGGGATTTCATTTATTTTACCGACTATATTGACATAACTTTTTTAATGTGCCCACTTTGAGATTAAAAAGTAAAAACCTTTTCTACATATTTATTGCATCCGTCTACATGTATCTACCATATTCTTATCAAAACCTTTTTTTCTACATATTTATTGCATCCGTCTACATGTATCTACCATATTCTTATCAAAACCTTTTTTTTTTTATCTTTAACAATTTCGTTTTCATAAAAAGTTTCAAGTATGCTGATTTATTTTTAAATTTATTATTAAATAATAAAGATATCTAAGTAAGCTGTTTATATTCAGATTGCTCTTTTAAATTAATTTTTTTTATGAATATATATAATTTTTTTACAATAATTAATTTTGTGGAATTGCTTATTTATTTCATTTGTAACATTTTTTAATATCTCTAATCAAATTTTGTTTAACTTTATTTTTTAATTTTGTCCTATGTGAACTAAAATCTTTGTTCTGGATGGAGTTATAACGCCCTTAAAACGTTTTAACTTCAATCTAAAAGGATAAAAAGAAGATTATAAAATACAGGCCTTACACTCATTTGCACATAAATAAAATCTGTCCTCCGTCGCTTAAGCCAACGCTGATGAAGGCTGGAAATGTTGACTGAAGTATTAAATGGGGGATAAGATCAGGACTTGATGTGTAGGATAAGGATTCTTTGACTTTTGACTGTACACAATCTTTGACCCGTATGGGCCGTATCAAACCTATTTGTTTTGGTGCAAGATCTTTTTTAAATTTGTTTTTTGTGTTTTTCATATTTGATGCGATTAAAATTGTTAGGTACCAAAAACTATTTTCGTAATTAATGAAAAATTAGTATATTTACGTTGATTTTTTTTAATATTTTTTTAAAGTAAGAATGGAAAGGAAGGGGAATAGTGAGCAATTCTAAAAGTTCTTCTCGTGTTTTTTTTTTATGTCTCTCAGAAAATAAGGTGACTTTTAAAATCACAATTTGATCAAAGAAAATTTAATATTGATCATTCATAAGTTTAATGGTAATTTTAAGAAATCAGTTAATGTTTCTCAAATCTGAGAGAAATGATTATTCTTTCAATTGAAGAAATAGTTATTTTGAATGGCTATTTCAAGACTAATCTATTCCACAATTTTTTTTTTAATAAAAATTATTTCAAATAATAATTATTTTGCATACCAAATAAAACCTAAGGCCTTAAAAGTTAATTTCTCCGGCCTCTCTTTGCTCTCACAAAAATCGAGCCGCCGCTGTCCATGAGAGGGGGTGGAAAGTCAAGTGGGAGGGGCTTCCTTCACAAGATTTGGTAGATCAAGGATGCTAGTGCTTTTTAGTGTTTGCAAGCGGGTCGGTGATCTTAAACAAATTTTTTATTTTTTTTTTGCAACCATAAGAGGCGGTGTTCAGCCCTGTATCAACGGAAACAAATCATGTTCTGAGCATCCGGCTCAATTAAGCTGAGTTTTCTCTTGAACGCAGTGCCTTATAACTTGTCATCAATTGGATACGAGTAATTTAGTTGCACCTGCTGACTTTAAGGTGGTTTAGTGTGTTGGTCAAACATTGGCTTTGAACCCACGATATATAGCTCTATAAATACGACTTCTTCGGCGCTCATTTCTACAAAACAAACAAACACAGACATACAGAATGGCAAAGACTGTATTGCTCCTCATAACTATCTTTCTCTTTGCCGTCACAACACGACCATTGCCAGCTGCTGCCGACGCTGCCCCTGATCCAGTGCTCGACATCGCCAGCAAGAAGCTCCGAACAGGTGTCGATTATCATATCTTGCCAGTCATCCGCGGGAGAGGTGGCGGGCTCACCCTTGCCAGCACTAGGAACAAGACTTGCCCGCTTGATGTTGTTCAAGAGCTACAAGAGGTATCCAACGGTCTCCCGGTGACATTTTCTCCTGTGAACCTGACGAAAGGTGTTGTACGCGTGTCCACAGATCTGAACATCAAGTTCTCTGCCTCGACAAATTGTGTTCAATCGACGGTGTGGAAGCTTGACAAGTTTGACGAGTCAAGGAGTCAGTGGTTTGTGACGAGTGGTGGGGTTGAAGGCAACCCAGGTCGTCAAACGACGAGCAATTGGTTTAAGATTGAGAAGTATGATAGTGATTACAAGCTTGTTTTCTGCCCCACGGTGTGCAATTTCTGCAAGGTTTTGTGCAGAGATGTTGGCATTTACATTGAGGAAGGGAGAAGGCTTTTGGCTCTGAGCGATGTGCCATTTATGGTTATGTTCAAGAAGGCTTAGACTTCCCCGTGAAAATTGTTTTTCTCTGAGCACTACACTAGTATGAATGTATGGTTCTTTTTCTATTTGAATCTTAAAGTCTAATAAAAGAGGTGGGTTGCCAATAAAATTCGGACAATGTAAAACTTAGAAAAATGGTGAAGTACTTCTCGATCGTGATGCGGCTAATACTCGGTCGATCAGATTTAACAGTGGAATTGCAAATTTAGTTATTTAAACCGTTCTGATCTACTACAAGAGAAGAGTTCCCGTGGGGCTGAGGGCCGTTTGAGAAGTTCGAGTTGACTAGAAAAATCTTATTTAATTTTCGTAAAATTGTTTACGATTTTTAATATTTCTCTAGTTTGAACTTCTCATTTTTCACCAATAGTATCTCACCTCCTTCTCGCATGCAATCTCACTTGCTCACTACCGAAGATGCCGGAGCTGCTACCAAAGTCATCGGAGTTATTGCCGGAGTTGCAAATTTTTAGTATGAGCCAAATGCCAAAAAGTCGCCGCCATCACCGTTGTTGTTGCCGTCATAGAATTTTCGTACAAATTAAATGCAGAAAAATATTTTCAGCGGAATCATTTTTTAATAGAAAACATTTTACCTCAAACCAAATGAAAAATTCTGAGTGTGATTGTTTAATAAAATATTTTAACACCCTTCATGTGTATATCTAAACTTTTTTATTCAACGAGTCATCTAACATTTGGTAAATCGCACATATTAGTAGAGTTGCAAATTCTACGGCACATGATTTAGCTAAGGCTGCCGTTAAACATGTCATAGATTAGGTTTGAACGAAAGAAATTCTTATAGATATTTTTGATATTGTTTTGTTAGAGCAATTTGCTTTATTTATTTTTAATTGATTAATAAAAGTACCTATTATTATTTCAAAAAAAAAAAAAAAACTTAAGTGTGAGCTAGGATTTAAGCTCACGATCATATGTTCTTTATCATTATAAATTAATATCACTAATCACCAAAGTTTATAGCAATAAACAATAATAAATTAATACCATTATAATTTAATATCACATAATCAACATTCTAACAATTTTCTCACACGTGGATTGATTCCTCCTCTATTAGTGATGTCATAATCTATAGTTTTTCCCAACTCTCGACAAAATAACCATGTGCTCCTCCGTACACTTTTTCCGTTTTTTTCGACGTAAAATATTTTTTATTTAAAAATGTTTTCAGGAAAATCATTTGACAATGAAAATATTTTTTGGTGTTTGGCACGTATAGAAAATCATAAATACTTTTTTATTTTTATTTTCATTCAATTATATTAACCTATAAAAATCAATTTTTATTCATAACATAAAAATATAAATATAATAATTATAAAAAAAAAAACAAAAACAAAATTTGAGCTTGGCAAAGTTCTGGCGAATGCCCAGCAGTGGTTCGGCAGAGTTCCAGCAGTGTTTCGACAATTTACGAATGAGAAACTCAAATTTGAAAAATGATTTACGGTTTTAAAAAATAGAAATCCATTTTACGAAAATTAAAGAAGCTTTTTTTCGGTCAAACCAAAAACATTTTCTGTTGATTATTATTTTCGGGTCGCACCAAACACCGAAAAATACAAAATTTACTTTCGAAAATTATTTTATGCCCAAACAAATGGAGCATAAATAACAAAAAATTATTTCATAACTAGATAATAGCTAGAGAAAGATTGATCAATAATATAACTTACAAGAAATTGTTAAGGGATGTTTTTCTTGGGCCAGACAAAGTGAGCCCATATCAATTATATAACTTTTTGAAATGATCCAAAAAGTTAAAGTGCTTTTTAGATATGATCGAACGTTCGTGCTGTACAGGCCGAACATTCGATGTACTATCTAACACAAGGTTAGCATGCATGAACAGTCCTACACGACACATGATCGAACTCTCTTGGCGTGCTGGTCAAATGTTCGCCAAGGGCAATAGTCGAACATCCCATGGATATTCTTGACCTTTCGCCTAGGGTAAAATTTCAAAAAATGATTTTATGGTATTTGAAATTATGGGTGTTGATTTTATTTGACAAATAATTGTGGTTGATTTATTTATTATTTATTATTTATCGGGGTATTACATTGATTTTATTTAACAAGAAAATTGTGATTTAACAAGAAAGCAAGGGATTTAGAAATCCCCCTCGAATTTCAAATTTCAAGAAATCAATTGGTGAAAGTGAGGGTTTCCTTGTTAAATCTTCAAAATTGAACTTGTATCTTCAAAGATTTGGCAAGAAATAGAGAGATAGATGGCCGAAAATTACTTTGGTTGAGAGTTTTTGAGAGTTAGGGAACGTTTAGGAAATGGGTTTTGCCGTTTCAAACTAGGTCTTATCGCATTCTGGGTAACCTCGGACGTTCGGCCTTGTGTTGATTATTTGACATTGAACGATCAGTCCAGCCGTCGAACGTTCAGCCCCCATTAATTTTTTTTTTTCTTTCCAAATTGAACATTCTTTGAAAATCCATTTTTAGAAACATCACTTTAATTTAAGACTATATAGTCAAAAGAAAATTTTATAACTCATTTATCTTATTTTGGAAATTCCCTTCAAAACAAACGGGTGTGCTGCTACCCAAAAGTGCAACCCTGACCTAACTACAAGGTGCATGTGTGTAATGTGATTGATAAGTGCTGAATGTTATACATTCAATCCCTTTAACTCGCATATGTTAAGCCTTAGTTTGTATCATAATATAATATTTTGTTGTGTTTTGGAATTTTATTTTATTTTTAGGTCATAATGAAAAATACAAGCAAAACTATCAACATTTGGTTTAAGATGCATCAAGGGAAAGTCAAAGGGACTGAAGAGTGCCTGTGGATCGAGCACCAAGGCTGGGGATCAATCGCCATCGAAGCTTCCAGAAACGTAAATATCTTCAAACAGAAAATGACAGAAAGTTGATAACATTTATCAACAATTGTGGCTTGAGAGGTGATTGTGGGCACCGAATTTTTTCTTCAGAGATGTCCTAGCCACTTGACTTAAGATTTTTCCTTCATCTTTATCTTGTAATAATATCTACAGGCCTCTGCCTCTATAAAATGGAAACTGATCCGAGAGTGTAGAGAGAGTTCTCAGTTTATTTTCAAGTGTAATTTTAGCTTAGTTTTTAATATTTTTGTGTTATGGCAGTAGGTAGAGATTCGACCCATAGCTCTTAAACTCTTGAAAATGGTTCTCTCCTCTTCAATGGAGATTCCCAAATCCTTCATGAGTAACTAATCATTTTATAGGGTTTTGATGTAATTTTTTCCAAGTGCTATGGGTTGATTGTGTTTAGCTAGGATTTTATGCATATGTATAATGATTGTATAGCCTAAGAGGATTGCAAACTTTTGTAGATTGTTATTCATGATTATATTATTTATGATGAAATCATTTTCTTGTCTATGAGAAAGCTTTCTTTATCTTAAATGAACTCAACGTTTCCATTTTCTGTGATTGTGGGAAAATGGCTACGCAATGATGCTTTTCGACATAAATTCATGTGGGTTTGATGAGTTATGCTAGGGAACACGAAATCAATCTACAATTTAGTTTAATGTAGTGTAAGTGGAAAGATTAGTGCAAACCTAAGATGACTCATGCTTTTTCCTTAAATTATGTATGCTATTAGGAGATTTTATAGTCCATGCTAGGGAACACACATTGTCTCATAAGTAGATGTTAGGTGAGCGATTGGTGCGAAACTAAGATGTATTAGCATTTTCTCTTAAAAGTACTTTCATGTTGAGGTCATTATATGGTTGACACCCATTATGCGCTCATATTATGCATATAATGAAAATTTATGTTAGATATAATTTGCTTTTAGTATGAGGATTGGATGAAATCAAATCCCTATACTCTCCCTTCTACTTTTATCTTATTTTGCTTATCCTTAGTTTATGCTTACTTTAGTTTTAAATTTCAAAAGAAAAGAAAACAATCTCTTCTTCCGAGTTGAGTTGGATAGAATCTTAAATACTTCATAGCAAAACAACCACCACAGTCCTTACGGATTGATACTTTCTATATAGACCTATCTTACAAAGATTCGTACTATTGCGAGCGTTTATAAATTTATCATTGAAAATCATGCAATCAGTGATTGTTCTAACTATGAATTATCAAAGAGCTGAATTGCTAGTGTCACTCGGCACTGCTGGCATCGTCCTCAATCAACAAAGTCTTCATATGAACCTCTTCCTCTTTGATCATTGCCTCATAATCTCTCTTGATACTTAGAAGGAAAGCTGCCCTCTAGCGACGTGTTCCCTTTTGCAATGCTTCAACCTTCAACAGTCGTATCTCATTCTGTCCTATCTCAGCATACTCTTCTGCCACACGGGCCATATGAGCTGCTATCCCGCATCTCATATGAACTGTGATTTAACAAGAAAACAATGGATTTAGAAATCCCTTCAAAATTTCAAATTTCAAGAAATCAATTGGTGAAGTGAGGCTTTCTTGTTAAATCCTCAAAATTGAACTTGTATCTTCAAAGATTTGGCAAAAAATAGAGAGATAAATGGCTGAAAATCACCTTGGATGAGAGTTTTTGAGAGAAGAAAAGAAATGGGTTTTTTCATTTTGAAACTAGGTCTTATCGCATTCTAGGTAACCTCGAACCTTCGACCTCATATCGATCGTTCGACATCAAACGATCGGTCCAGCTGTCGAACATTCAGCCCACATTTTATTTTTATTATTTATTTTTCAAATTGAAAATTTTTGAAAATCCATTTTTAGAAACATCACTTTAATTTTAGACTATATAGTCAAAAAGGAAATTTTAACTTATTTCTCTTATTTTGGAAATTCCTTTCAAACAAACGGGTGTACTGCTACCCAAAAGTACAACCTGACCTAACTACAAGGTGCATATGTGATGTAATTATTATAACTACGGACTATCTAAGAGCCGGATTACTAGTGTCACTCGGCACTAATTGGTATCGTCCTTCTT
>FXXK01000380.1:0-196546 GCA_900184695.1 Betula pendula
TACATTGAAAACATTTTTTTTTTAATTTTAGTCTTGTCAAGGAACACAAAAAGATACACTGAACACAAGTGAAACTCAATTGCCTCCAGTATATGAAACTCCATTGCCTCCAGTATATGATATTCAGCATGACTACGTAACTGGAACTCAAGAAAGTGTAGCTACTCAGGTAATTTAAAAAAAAAAAAAACATTATTAAGATTGTGGGATTGATATGATATATTTGGGATTGGTATAAAATATCGAGTACTCTTTATAATTTTTTGCACATAATTTGCAGGATTCTCAAAACTTGGCACTCGGGCCTCTTGGATTTGACCTTTTTGATTTTGGAATATAATCAATCTACAGGTTAGAGTTGTATACTATGATGCTTATATGTCTAATTTTGATTTTTGTTATAACGTATACTTAAATAGCTCTATTTGTTGTGCGTGTAGATGAAGAATTCCATGGAGAAGAGTGAGACTAAGAAGAAAATGAGGGACTAAATATTTTGAGTACTAAAATCGAGCTTGCCGAGATGTAATCATTTATCCATAAAGTCTGCCTTTTTGCTTAATGGAACTAAGCTACTGTTAATACTTGTACTAGCTAGTTGTGTTGGTGTAAATATTTTTTTTTTTCACTTAGTCTTATTGGTGTATATATTTTATATTAGGTGACGTACTTGTTAATTTTTGAAGTTAGATTGAATTAATTTGCTAATTGTCAATTTGGGTATGATGGTGATATATATATATATATATATATATATATATTTTGTATGGACAGTGGTTGTTTACAATGCATAATTTTGGAGTGTGATATTTGATGAATTTAGTTTTCTTTGTATATTTTGTTGTTTGGATGGTGGATGAGAGAATACTATACTTTCTGTTTTGGTTGCTGAGGAAGTTAGGAAATTGGAGATTTGTACGCCAGGTGTGGAATAATTGGGAATTTGAATTGAATATAAAAAAATGATGTCAAATTTTTGTTGTCGGTTGGTGATGATTCTTTACGTTTCTTTTCTTGGTTCTTTGGAAAATTGGAAGATTGAGGTGACTTTCTTTTTCATTTCTTTGGAATATTTTCATCCCATTTTTTTTTAGAGTGTCCATGTATCTGTCACGGATTTTAAATTGTGAAATTGATGAGTGAATGAGACATTTTTTAAGACTCACAGAGAAGGCCGTTCACTTAGCCGTTATGAAAAACCTATTAACAATGTCTTTGTACTTTATTTAAATATTTTTGTTTCTTTTTTATGTTGGGTTAATACATCAGTGATTAAACGAAGAGGAAACAAACTAATTGAGTACAATATTAAAGGGGAGATTTGAGATAGGAATTTGTTTTAATTTGTTGAATGAGACTCATTGGGCAAGGTTATAGACTACCAAATTGGTAGAAAGATTAGTCTTTTTTGCAGCCGAATACTCGAGATGAGAGAAATTATTATAGAAATCATATTTTATGGCAGATCCACTGTGTTGTGGTTAAGAACCACATTACCATTTTTTTTTTTTAATTAAGAACCACATTACCTAAATAACTATCTATAAGTCCCATTCAAAAAATGATGTGATGTAGTCTAAGGCTAATAATTTTTTACACGACTGCAAATCTAACATTAACCTAATACAAAATTAGCAGATTAAAATTTTCTATTTAATTAAATGAACTGGGATAAAGTTGACCCAACTCGAACCTGATACACTAACACAAATTACCACCTATAATGCAATCTAAAGAGCGAGATGGCCAAAATGCTGTTTTTGCTTCTCCTACCAACGACTTTGTCGTGGAGGGTGACCAAAACAAATCACCAACAAATAAATGGACATCAGTCACATCACATTCCAGCAAATTTAACATATATTGCTCTATACAAAAAAATCACAGTTTTCTCAGAATTTGATGCCAAATTTACCACAAAACTGATTACTTGCGAGCTACAATAATTGCATCAAGATAATGTGATACCAAACACCTCAATATAACTGCTAAAAATGTGATGGAAACAAGTAACTTTATTATCCTCCATTAGTCATATCCTAGCAGCAGATTTTACTCAATGCAGGTTATATGGAAAGTCCACTTAATCCTTATGTGAGTAAGCTTCAGCTGGAAATAACTTTGCATATCGATCAACCTTTGCTCCCGTTTTGTGGTCATACCACTCAACAACTGCAGTACTAGCTAATGCAGCCAGCGTTAG
The DNA here is from genome assembly GCA_900184695.1 of Betula pendula. NCBI lineage: Eukaryota > Viridiplantae > Streptophyta > Magnoliopsida > Fagales > Betulaceae > Betula > Betula pendula. The sequence goes on from FXXK01000380.1 coordinate 2,204, forward strand.
ATCCTGTGCATGTAACCTGAAATTAAATTAAGGGGAGAAAGGAATTAGCCAAAAGGCCCCATATGGAATGTATTAAGAGGGAATAAAAGTAGGAAAAAAAAAATCAGGTTTTAGGAAATCACTGCGAGAGATTCTTTGATATAAAGAATCTCAAAAACAAAAGGGAGTAGATTTTGCTTAAAAATTAATATTCTTTTTTTACCATGTTACTCTTTTTCTTTTTCTTTTTTTCTTTTAAGGAGAAGGGATGATAAAAATCCAACTTCATAAATCAAAATCCTACCCAAAAAAAGAAGAATTTAACAAGAAGTTAGGATTTAAAAACAATCCATATCTTCTACTTGCTGGAAAATACCAGCCAAGCATTTAACAAAGAAACATCCTTTGAACAATAAATAGGAAAACACTCAATCACAATACGGAATATCACAATGCCTCTCCTCCCATTTGATATACATATATAATGCCCTAAGTCAGGATTTAAAAACAATCAATATCTTCTACTTGCTGGAAAATACCAGCCAAGCATTTAACAAAGAAACATCCTTTGAACAATAAAAAGGAAAATGTGGCAGGACAGTGTAAACGAAATTCTTAATTAAGTCTTTACTTTGAACAGTTAACATTTCCACACTCATTTTTTTCTAGCAAAAGGGAACATAATCAAGAATTCAAACGGTACAACAAAAAAATACAAGATTACATGGCCTTAGAACATAATTCCTTCAAACCAATCTCACACACAAAATACACATACACAAAGTCAAAGCATCAAAAAATTAATGTCTATGAATCATTGGTAGTATATAAGATTAAGAGAGATGTTATATGTGGACACCACCACGTCAACCCAATAGGATGGGAGTGTAGTATATATCATTACTCTAAGATTAATCCAAGAAATACTCACAGCGGGTGCTAGAAGGCCCCCAAAAAGGATAATCCCAGCAATAAGAGAAAAACAACTGGCATAATACAGCTTGAGGTTTTCTGAACTCTGCAGGCAATATATTGATTATCTACCACATGATCAACATCTTGAAGGAGAACATAGCTCTAATTTTCTATGATTCAAGAACAAAGCAAAAATTCAGGTAACATAGATTGGGTAGAAGAAGACAAAATAATTTTAAGTTATTGAAAGATGTAGTCACCATAAAAATACTATTCTATGGAGTAAAAAAAAAAACAACTCACCAAAGGAGGCAAGAATGGAATGAATGATGGAAAATTAGGAAGTTCACTCTCTTGCTCTTCCTTTAAAATTCCAAGTTCTGCGCTTTTAATCCTCTGCTGTATTCTCAACCTACGAACCTACACATGTTGAAAATGTCAATAAAAAGAAATTTAATCAGCGAGGAATGCAGGCAGAAAACAGGTAATTTAGTCTGACCCCTTATTTGAACGTTATTAAGCATGATAAATAAGATACTGCACTATATGTTATATATAGTTAGACAAGTGGAGCTAAGCATAAAGCTAGAACTACCAGAGAAATGTAAAATTAAAACGAAGGCCTAAGCATGGATAAGAGTCAAGAAACATGAAATGTTACATAGAAATCAATATTAACAAATATAAAACAAAAAGATAGAACGAAAATAGTGAGAAACAATAGCTAGACTTCACTCTGGGTACAAGGGTAGGACAAGACAAGAAGTAAACGTATGGTTACACAATGGAAAAGCCTAACCACACAATTCGGGCAAGCGCTAGTAAATGCACATTTTAAGACAGGCTGGAGAGAGAAAAGAGAAAAGAGCGAGGAGGAGGATTAAAAACTTTTAAAAATTTTAAAAAAATTTCGAACTTGTATGTTTTTTTATAAGTTTGTCCCCCTAAAATTAATTTTTTTTTCCCTAAAAAATCTTCTATTTTAGTTTTTTCCCCCTCATCTCAAATCCTGATTCCGCCCCTGTCAATTAGCATACAGGTCTTTGGACATCTAAAGAGCATGATGAATTTCAGAATGATAAATAATTTTTTGAATGAATAATAATTTATTAGAAGAAAGGAAAAGCTCTCGTATAAGAAAAAGTATACAAGATATACAACCACCCTAATGGCATCTGAAATCTAAAAAGTGAACAAGATCTACAAGATTATAGGAAGAGAAATTAGGAACATAGGCTACAGCCCAATCTAAGAGAGAACTAAAGAAGAAGGATTTTAAAACAAAGCACGTTAGACTCGCAATACCTGTAATAAGGAAGAAGAGTGATTTTGAATTGTATGTTGGACTCCATAGCCAAGAATTGATAAAGAAGACATTGAGGAGCAGTTATAAGAGTATAGACGAGCTAGAAATTGCCCATTGTTATAGGAAATTTGTTAACTTGCTACATACGCTACAAGACACGAATCTAGGGTGCAGTTGAAGCAGACATGTCCAAGTTTACAAGATATACTTTTGTATACTCCGTTTCAGTAATAATACCATATTGATATATAAAGAATCTCGTTTGAAACTCTCTATTTTTTGTAATGTTATGAGGTTGATTTTCAGGAGTATTATAATTATAAAAGAGAATATTGCTCACAGACAAACCAAATTAAGCCTGATAGCAATCATAAAGAGAAATAGTAGCTACTCAATCCACTCACCTCTTCCATATGCAAAAAATTTTTGTTCCGACGACTCCGAATATTATCCTGAATCTCTTGCAATTCCATTTTGACAAAGTCTTGCACTGTTTCAGGCCCTTCAATTATACAGAATCTGAATCCATAAGCGCAACACACCAACATTAACCAGATGATTCAATCATTTCAAACAACAACAAAAATATGCTTCCCAAGAATAGAGCAAAAGAGAAGAGTCACCCGGCGGCGTTTTTGTCGGTAGGATCGGAGTCGATGGAGGGAGCAAAAGAAGAAGAGGAGTCAGGGTCCGAGGCCCTCAATCGCCATCTCGAGCGTATCTTGGGGTTTACATGACGAAATCTCGAGCTCCAGAAATGGCAGCTGTTGGAACACGACGGGTTTGGCGGGTACGAGACCGCCAATACTCGACTCGAACAGAGCATCCTCTCAAGTCAGAAACCAAGGCGCTCTCTCTCTCTCTCTCTCTCTCTGCATCCAATTTATAGTGGGCGAGTTCTGATAATTGAGTCGACTTTCGAGTTGAGTGGGTGTTTGGATCTGAGGGTATATTTGAAGATGTTATGACAGGGATCTTTTGGGTGTGGATATATTGGAGGAGAAATGATATACCCCAGACTTTCATCCGTCCGTGGCGTGGCTGATCTGAAACGGACGGAAGAGTAGAGAGAGAGAGAGAGAGAGGGTGGAGGTGGAGGTGGTTCGTCGGCCGGCGGTGGGGANGGAGGAAGACCAACGGCGGCAGATTTTGGGAGGAAGGATTTTGGGAGGGAAAATTTGTGAGGAAATTTTGGGGAGAGAACGAGTGATGCGTTTTTTTGTGACAAAATTTTGTTTTTAAAAAAGCTGATGCCACGTAAGAGGGTCGGATGAAAGTCGGAGGAAAGTCTGGCGTATATCATTTCTCTTTTCTTAATTCTTTCTTTATGGCGGACAGTGACATACATACCGTTTGTTTCTTAACACTTTTTTTAAAAAAAAATAAAAATAAAAAATAAAAATATTAGCAAATAACAACAAAAAAAATTAAAACTATTTTTACTTTTATTTTATATTAAAATATTTTTGAAAAATAAAAAAAAAAACCCTAAAAAAGCATTACCTAATAGAACCCAATCGCTCTTGATTTTTCTTTATGTTTTTTTAACAGTTGATTTTAGTTGAATTCCTGAAGAACACTACTGAACCTTAATGTCTTTGGATTCTTCTTTTACTAGAAAATTTATACAACTAATAATTTAGTTGTGAAACTTTGTGTACGTATGTGTATGTTTTTTTTTTTTTTTTTTTTTTTTTTCTGGTGGTATATTGGTTTATTTATATTTACTGTATAAAGATAAAAGGTAGAGATCTATTCCTTGTACTTCCACTGGCCGACATGAGCACAAAGAACCAACCGGATTAGTGCAGAAAGAAAGAAATTTAACAACGTCGGTGTAGAATGTTGACATTAAAGGCCCAATAAACGGAAAATAAAATAGTACAAAAGTCAGAAACCCTGTGTGATTTTCTGACTTCCGGACGAACACCAAGAATAAATTAGGAGTAAAATATGATAAAAACAAATTAAGGGTCCTTCTTCTCACCTTCACTACTTCATTGAATCAGCGGCATCACCGCCACTAAATTATTAATACCAGCCATCTTAAAAAAAGATATTTATTTGTACAGTAATAATTTGGCTTTTATCCCATTGAAGATAAAGATAATTGTTTAATTAGAAAAAAAAAAAAAAAGTTATTTGTTTAAGTACACATGTACATGATGTCACATGTATATGATGTACAGTACGAATTTGGCTTTTATCCCATTGATACTTCATGTTTTGTCTTGTATGAACAAGTGGGTAATGTTCTCAAAAAGAAAAGGAAAAAACAAGTGGTAATGTAAATTGTCTATATATGCCCAAGTGTGAAGCTTTAACAATTACCAAATTAAGTTGCACATGGTGAAGATCTACGAGCTTGCCTGTAAAATTATTTATAGTGATTTATGTTTTAAGTAGGATTTCACTTATTTTGTGTAGACTTTACATTATATATTGGTCAACCAATTATGTTGATGGTGTTGTTTAATCCAACAGAGATTTGGGTATGGTTAAAAAGATATTTCGAGGGTCGTGTTTTTGTTTGTGTTATCTGTTTTGGAGATACATAAAGATGTTGAGACGGTCATATTCCTTTTTGTCCCATATTGGTTTGTAGTTTATTTTGTTTACAGAACTTTGTCTATATTAACTGCATTCTTTGACGGTATCAGTTCTTTTGATAGGTCAAGTTATTTATTTAACTCATTTTCAATTGTTTGAAAAATTGTTTTCCTTTATTTTTTTTCTTATAATTTTCTCCTTTGTCCTCTTCCCCCACATTGAAATGAAAAAAAAAAAAAAAAATCATGTAACAAAAAAGAAAAAAAGAAAACGAAAGACTCTCAAGGTAATGGGATAATTCAATTACCACTAATATTCCAGCATTTTTTTTTTTTTTTAAAAAAAAACCAAATGTTACAAAACAAGTTTATCGTAGAATATGTCCTATCAGCCTATGCATACGAAAGAACGTTTTTTCTTTTTTTTAAAAAAAAAAAATTATGTAGAGGTTTTACTGTGTATCTAGACAAGTTATTGTTGCATTTTCACATATTCAATATCCAAAATTGTGCAAATGTTTTTTTTTTTTTTTGCTTGATTTGTTCAAATGTCATTAACGTGTTATAGATAATGCATTTCCGTTAAACCTAAACTGTTTTTGAGCTTCAATCAAGCTTTTATTTGACCATTTCTATCCATTTTCACTTGCTAATTAATTAATTCCAACCCTTGGGGCTTGGAGGCTTGAAGCTCCCAAACAAATAAAACTGTGATTTAGGATATTAGGCCTAGTTTGATAATCGTTTTAGGATCTTAGACCTATAAGTTTTGTTTGTTAATGTTTTTTAGAAGCTGTTTTTTAAACTATTTGCTCGAAAAAGGTATAATGATGTGTGTAATGCGATTCGTTTTTAGATTTATATTTGTAATGAGATTCGCTTTGTAATAATAAAAATGGAATGGATGAATTGAATTGAAACGAAATGGGTTACAATAGGCTGATTCGAAATGCCAAGCTTCCAAGAACTAGAAAGTACTTATAGTATATAAAAAGTTATGTCAAGCAAAAAATTAGTCTGTTTGATAAAAAATTTTAAAAGTACTTATTTGACTTTTTTATTCTAAAAATGGTCAAAATGTATTTTTAAGAAAATCTTAAAAATGATTTTTTTTTTCTTTAAAAACTCTATTTTCTAACGTAATCCAAAACATGCTCTAAATTTTGTGCATTGTTAATATAAATGTAAAAGTAGTTCGGAGTGTTTTGCGTTTTAGGTTGTTTGTTAATATTTTTACTTTGAAAAAAGACAAAGAAAAAAATATTATCAAATAAAGCTAGATAACACACTTTTTCTCAAAATAATTTACCAACAATTCAAAACACAAAACAATTTTTAAGATATAAAACATTTTTCAAATATAAATCCCCCAAAAAATAAGCATTTCTATCCCATTAAAACATTTTGTTTCAAAAAAAAAAAAACACAAAACACTTTTCAATACGTTATCAAACACATCCTTAATAGATTTCCACTAATTACCATTTCACTTTTACAGTGCAACATAACCTTAAAATTTATCCTTTTGGAGCATACAAACAAATTAAGGTGAGCTATAAATGCTCAACTAAGAAAGAATTCAAGAGTTCCGTGTTCCAAGGACGCTCAACTTGGTCCCACAACTCAGAGTAATGGAAGTGAAAAATTTTGGTAGCATTAAAAGAGTTCGGATAAATTATTTATTTCTTTCCATATACCAAATTATGAATTCAATTGAATCTGGATATTCAATGACCTCTTTTTTTTTTTTTTTATCCTTCAAATTTATTTTCTTTTCTTTCTGTTTACTTCTTATATTAGTATGAGATTAAAGACTTGGAAATTAAACTTGAATATGAATTTTTTTTTAAAAAAATAACGATAAAGACATTACAACTTATCCCATGATTTAAGATTGAATGTTCAAATTTGATATATATATATTTTTTTTGTAACTACTTTCAGCAAAGAGAAACATATTTGAAAATTGAAATGTGGGGGAGATTATAAATGATCTCCTAATCCAATATGAGAAAAATTACTAAGACATGCAAAATGAGTAATGTTAAATACCGTACCACACTACTATATTAACGCTATCTTATTATGCTGATATAGCATTGTAAATTCACCTTTAGATCAATATTTGTTAAAACCAGAAAAAAAGAAAAAAAAAAAGAAATAGTAAATTAACAATATCACATTAGTATAATAAGATAGTTGTGAGATATACTATGCATAATTCATATAGTATGTAATGTAATTAGTAGATGAGCAATTTTTTGCTTAGAAGAGAGTCTGTTTAAATAAGTGTTTGGACAGCTTTATTTAAGAATGTGAGTTTCATATGAACTCTCTTATAACGCGTTGCTCCCAAATTGCTAGACAAAAAAATTGCTAATAATTTGAAATGAAAAAAAATTGCTTAAAATTCCAATCTCGCGTGAGATTTGATAAAGATTTATATATAATTAGTGCTCAACATTATTGATTATCACTTATGATAAACGTACCATCTTTTTCAGAGGGTGACCCTTTGATTAAAGACAGGAAAGGACTGAGGGCACTCTTGGTGAATCATTTGCCCAAGAGTGAAGACAACATAACAAGGAATCCATGTTCTTTGCTTGCTCTACTGAAGTTTCATGCACGCACGCTTTTGCTTGTAAAACTTCATGCGTGGCACATCATGAGTGGGGATATAATAAAGTCTCAACAGCCAACCAGAAATTAGCTCATCACTTTTGTTTTCTTTCGTTCTTTTTATGTGTAATTGTGGTCCGGCTTTTTACCTGAATGATGTGATTCACCGCCAGAGAGAGAGAGTGTGTTTTTTACCCAAATGTTTTACCAGAAAAAACTGTAAACCATGAAGTGTAAGAAAAACAAGGTGGGGACAGCGAAGCAGAAGGAGAGAGGTAGAGTTGTATATAAGAGTAAGCAGTGGGAGTTATAGAGATCTCAGATATTACATTATCTCTTCATTCAATCTCTCTCATATTGCCTCTGTGAGCGAGAGAGATTTCAACCCATTTCCCTCTGTTTTGGGTTTTGTAAGCAGAGCTAAAAGTAGAGAGAGGTAGTGGTCTCTGTTCATATCTGTTTCTCTCTCATTATCTCCCTCAAATTGTTCTGTGGATACTGTTTCTTCATAGATCTCCTCAGTTACTATAGATCATTCTATTAATATCACAATTACCTTCTATTTAATGGTTGGTTTTCTTTCAATTGCCTAACAGATCTGCGTTTTGACTGTAGACCCTATTTTTCTCCGTTGATTTGCTATTTTTAGATTATAGATAAGCTTAATTTTAATAATTACCAGATGGGTATTTCGAAAAAAAGGTAAATTTTTTCTGGGTAATTTCTTGATTCCTTGCTTCGTTCTCTGATGATCTGTTTTGATTTACTATTTACAAGTGGGTTCTCAAGAAAATTGTTGTATGGCTAAATTGCATGTGTTCTGCTTCTGCATTCTTTTTTCTCTGTTTTAGCAATTATGGATGAATGTTGTGCTATAGTTCGACGGGTATGCATTGGGACTATGTGCTTTTGCTTTTTCTTTGTTGTAATACAGCCATTGATGATTCAGAAGAAAAGCAGCTGATTGGCAAGCAGTGACAATGGAATCATGGGAACTTTTCTTATGTCTCAAGAAATGATAAAACTACATGATGCACTTTCTCTTTTATTTCCTTTTTGCTTTTTCATGGTTTGCTGTAAGATCCTGTACTTCTCTTTCAGCTTTTTGATTTACTGGGAGAGAGAGAAGCCTCTTAAGGACGGCTGGGTTTGTTAGGTTTGGGACCCAATATCATGTGATTGTGAGCAGCGTAAAGGCACTCGTATGTCGGTAATTAGTTGCTGTCAGATCTCATAGTCTACAGCTTACCCAAGTTGTTTTAATGGTTGGTGTTGACAAATGGATCTTAAACAGTCCGCGGTTTTAATTGATTTTTCGGAGTTGTTTTGTACTTTTTTATTTTTACCTCATTCTCTCTCTGTCTCGCTCCATCGAGTTGATTGAGTACAATTTGGACACAAACTGGATCTGTCCTTGAAAATTGAGTCTTGTTGTGTGACTTTCATCGATCTGATTGCTAGGCTCTTCTGGTGTTTATAACTTGTAACAACAATTATCATCTTGCTTTATGCTTTTCACGTTATAGATTACTGGGTTTTGCTCTGTGGTAAACATAAATGAATACTACATTTTCAGTGAAGTTGTTGCATGTCTCTTGTTTTTTTTTTGGGGGGGGGGGGGTGGGTATTGGTAAGCCTGTCTGGTTAATTGGATAATATTCTGATAATTGCAGAACATCTGGGAGAATGGAACTTCAATAGTTGATTTAGTGCATCCACAACTTTTTTGTTTCCTTTTTATTCATGATGCTGCTAAGTTTAATCTTTGGGATGATAATGGAAATGAAATGGAAACTTGGAATGTTATGAATGATGTGGTTAGAATGGATGTTGTAAGTTACCAAGTTTTCTTCACTTCTTCTTTGACTTCCGATTTAGGATAGGTGAAAAATATGTAATTTGGGGAGGATGGGTGGTTCAGATTTCTTTATTAAGAAGAAGAAAAAAAGAAAGTAATCCCTCTGTTTTGTGTGATGGCTGATATTTACTGAGTTGGGGGAGGTGGAATTCTAGCATTGTCAAAAACCAAAATCCACTCTTTAGTGACTTATAACTTTCCTTTGCATCTGCGCAGATTGTTGACAATTTCAGGGATCATGAAGCATAAAGATGGAAAACCAAGTCCCCAAGGGGACAGAAGTTCAAGGCTTGTCCCCATGTCAATCATGTTTATTGTGCTATGTGGATTTTCATTTTACCTTGGTGGAATCTTTTGTTCTGAGAAGAGTAGGTTTAACACCAACAATGTTGCAAGGGAAATCCAATCTCCCAAGGGATCAGTAGTTACTCCTCTTCAAATTAAACCTACTGAGTTTCCTGTTTGCAGCAGTGCCTATCAAGACTACACTCCATGCACAGATCCAAGGGTATTATTAATTGTTCATTTTTGTGTGCTATAGACCTTTTGGGATCTAAAACAAGGCTGTATAGTACCAAATTCCCTTACTGCTTATTCATGTTTATTTGTACAGATATGGAAGAAGTATGGCGTTCAGCGGCTTAGTTTCATGGAACGCCACTGCCCTCCTGTATATGAAAGGAAGGAATGCTTGGTTCCACCACCTGATGGGTATAAGTCCCCAATTAAATGGCCAAAGAGCAGGGATGAATGTTGGTACAGGTATTATGATCTTTTGAATTTTAAGTCAAAGTGCCTTGCTAGCTTTAAGTTGCTAGGATCTGATCTCTATTTTAAGTTCTTCACTGAATTTATCATGTGGACGTTTCAGGAATGTACCATACGATTGGATTAACAAGCAGAAATCTAATCAACATTGGCTGAGGAAAGAAGGGGAGAAGTTCCTGTTTCCTGGTGGTGGTACTATGTTCCCTAGAGGCGTTGGTGAATATGTTGATCTGATGCAAGATCTGATTCCAGGAATGACAGATGGGACTGTTCGAACTGCCATTGACACTGGGTGTGGGGTGAGTGGCATTTTCATCCTCTAGTTTGTTGATGGTGTTCATCTTATTGAAAGTAAATGAGATTTAGATTTGTCTTGGTGACTTGCCTTCACAGTTCACTGTTGAGGTACTGCGCATTTTTAATTTTAGTTACTCTTTGATGTCAAATGAAACTAACTTCTAATTTTTTTGTTTCTCTAGTATTTATTTATTTGTCTACCTATTTATTTATATATTTTTGCCGTTCTTCAAGACATGTTCATCTGTTTGCAATATTTGAGATGTTCTAATGCTAAGAAATGCAAGTTCTATATAATCCATACGTTGCAAAAGTTAGGCACTTAATTTGTATAATTGACTTATTTTAGGTTGCAAGCTGGGGTGGTGACTTGTTAGATCGTGGGATTCTAACAGTTTCTCTTGCCCCAAGAGATAATCATGAAGCTCAAGTCCAGTTTGCACTGGAACGTGGAATTCCAGCAATCCTTGGCATCATTTCTACACAGCGCCTTCCTTTCCCCTCAAATTCATTTGATATGGCTCATTGCTCAAGATGCCTTATCCCGTGGACAGAGTTTGGTAATTCTTCTCTCATATTGTAAAATGTTTCTCTCAAATAGTGATTAACATCTATAAATCTAAGAGAATTGAATCCCACATACAAAATTGTGTAGTGACCAATGAGTCCTTTTCAAGTCATTTTTTGCTTACTGCAACTTTGGGGTGAGAATGCCCAAGTCATATGATCAAATTAGAGTGCTTTGTCTTCTCTGTCTACTAGATCAGCATTTTATTCTGCCTTTTCTTCTTGAAAGATAACATTTAATTCTTTCTGAGCATATTGTACATCTAGTAAAGAGTTATGCAATTTAATTTCCTGGAATTTACAACTGTGCAGCAATGAATGGGTACTTATTCCACTACTTTGTTTATTTCCAAGAAATAGGGAGATGCCTTTAAAAATTGAGGTAGGTTGCACTAGATAGTACCAACTCAGTAATTCAACTGTGCACCAAAGGATCAGATTGTTGATGGGGTTTATTTTGTGGCCTGAGATTCTTTTTTCTTCACTGACTTAAATGTGAGGTGGTTGTTTTAAATTCTCGTCCACATCGGTTGTTCAAATTTCCTTTTAGAATATACATAAGAAATTAAGCAAAGAAAAAAAAGCCTGAATTTTCTTCTCCTTTTTTTTTTTTTTGGCTGGGTGTTACCGTTGCTTTCTTTTACCAATGGAAATTTCCTGCTGTCAGGTGGAATTTACCTCCTTGAAATACACCGCATACTTCGTCCTGGAGGCTTCTGGGTTTTGTCTGGCCCACCTGTTAACTATGAAAATCGTTGGCGTGGATGGAACACAACTGTGGAAGAGCAGAGATCAGATTATGAAAAGTTGCAGGAGCTGCTAACTTCTATGTGCTTCAAACTGTACAACAAGAAAGATGATATTGCTGTTTGGCAGAAATCTTCAAACAATAGTTGCTACAATCAGCTGGCTAATCCAGATGCCTATCCACCTAAATGTGATGATAGCCTAGAACCAGATTCAGCATGGTACACTCCACTTCGCTCTTGTGTTGTTGTTCCAAACCCGAAGCTTAAGAAATCTGCGTTGACAGCCATCACTAAATGGCCTGGGCGGTTGCATGTTGCACCCGAGCGAATTTCAGATGTTCATGGTGGGAGTGCTAGTACTTTCAAGCATGATGACAGTAAGTGGAAGGTGCGAGTGAAGCATTACAAAAAGTTGCTCCCTGCCCTTGGGACTGATAAGATAAGAAATGTAATGGACATGAATACAGTTTATGGAGGTTTTGCTGCGGCTTTAGTTGATGATCCCCTGTGGGTCATGAATGTGGTCTCGTCCTATGCTGCCAATACACTTGCTGTTGTCTTTGATCGGGGTCTCATTGGCACTTACCATGATTGGTAATTTTGATTTCTTTTTTGAGCTTTTGAAACTTTCTCTCTGCATAGATGGCATACTTAAGCTCCTCCCTTATAACTTATTGATTATATCATACTGGACAGTGTCTGATGATAATTATTCAATTTCTGTTTGGTAGGTGTGAAGCGTTCTCGACATATCCTCGAACTTATGATCTCCTTCACCTTGATGGCCTTTTCAGTGCAGAAAGCCAAAGGTACGGCACTGGGCCTAATGTTTTTATCATTGTGAACTAGGTGGTTATTGTTTAGCTGATGACATCCTTTTTGGTTTTGGGTTTGGCAAGGACCCTCATCTCTGATGGGATACAGTAGATGTTGAAAAATGAATTGCAGTTCATAAAACTTTTGTCTTTTTGACTAGAATGCCCAAGCAGACTGTTCAAATCTATTAATAACCAAATAGAAACTGGTTACCAACTTGTTGACCTTTACCAGAGAGAAAACATATAGCAACAAAACTGAAGTTTGGAATTCTAGAGAATGTTTGGGAATCTAGTGAAGTGGGCCCAACTGGAGCCATAGAAAAAACTATCTTGTTGAACAACTAGTCAGCTTGCTGGTGGTTTGAATTTTGCCACAATTAGGTGTGACTGCAAATCATTTGAGCCCACTGATATAGCTGACTTGCACTTACCAACTGTTAATACTCTAGAACAGACTTGTCCCACACAGGCAGCTTGAATGGAAGCCTCAGAGGTGTTATACCTCGAGGTCTTGTGTTCGAGTCCGGACTTAAGCAATACCTATGGTTTGTGGGTGATTGCAGGTATCTGGGGTTTACTCTGAAGAGGTGGGTCTGAAGGGCCCTGCTTTAGAGAGGTTCCACGTTATAAAAATTTCTTTTTTTTTTTTTTAAAAAACCTCTAGGACAGACTTGCTTATTCTCAGTTGAGAGTATTTTGGGTCTTCCAAATATCAAACCTGAATTTGGTATTGAGAAATATTTTTGGTTTAAAATCCATGAAGGCACTTTCTTTACTACACAATCTTCTAATTTACCAAAAGACTGTAAAAAAGGTGTGGTGCACTTTTAGCTTATATATGAGAGCATAAAATTGAACAGTCCTGCCTATTGATGCAAGAAACACTTGATTCATCAAAGCTTATTATGATGAGTAGAAAAGTTAATAGGGCTTATACAATTATGCATGGTTCTGACAGTAGCTAGTACTCTGGCAGATGTGATATGAAATATGTGCTATTGGAGATGGACCGGATCCTGCGACCCAACGGGTATGCAATAATTCGGGAATCTAGCTATTTTGTGGATGCTGTTGCTACCATTGCCAAGGGGATGAGATGGGGTTGCCGTAAAGAAGACACCGAGTACGGCATCGAGAAGGAGAAGGTATTGATTTGCCAGAAAAAACTCTGGTACTCCCCTAACAAGAGCTCAAGATGAGGAACATGGAAATTCAAATCTCTGGGAGGGCCGCCTATAAATATAATTCCGTGAATATAAGCAAAAGAGAAGCAAATTTTTACAGAGAGATTAGTTCAGTCTATAGAAGCCAAAAAAGTCCTTGAAATTCATATTCTTCAACTAAAATTTAGTTACCCAATAATATGATTTTGTTAACTTTATATATATAGAGGGCCTTATCATATAGATATATATATTATTCCTTGCAAGGCAGCAACATGTACCTGGTATTATTCCCTTATTTTTTTGTCCATTTTTTATTTTCCTTCTTGTGTATTGTTGTCTTTCTATGTTGTTAAACCGAGTTTAAGCAAGTTGAAATATGCAAGGGCTTGAATCACACCTTCACAGCTTGTGATATTTATGTGTCGTCAAATGAAATTTATTTTGCCGCTTTTCAATTTGTTCATAAAATCTTGTGGCTGTATTTTTCTTTCCCTTATAAATGCAACGGATTATGTTTTCCCTTTTTCTTTTTTCTTTTTAAGGGATGATGTATATTCTGTTTTACATGATCAGGGAAGCGAAGTGATGACTGAGCAAGTACATCTAAAATACTCTTTAAACCATCTTTAAATCACGCAAGCAATTTCTCATTGGGTACACAATTTAAATGAAGTTATTTATTTAGGAAAAACTTCACTTATTCCCTTACCTTTTATCAAGGTGAGCAGATCGGACTGCTAGGCCGGCATTATTATCTTTGGTAGGCTTAGGCATCTGGTCCTATGAACCTTTTCGGCCCAAGCCCAACCGGGTGGGCTATTGGTATCAATTTTCCCCATTCCCATGGCCAACTAGGCTCCTCGATTGTGCCTTAATTCCAATGACCTCTACTTGGAGGATGGTGTTACATGCAATAGACGTTTGATATGCGCGGGCCCGCTGATGGGCTGTCTCCTCTACTCATTGTACGCGTGGGCGAGTGATTCACGATCGATTTGAATTTATGAACCGCTGGGATGGTCTGACCGTTCGATTGATACACAAATTGTTGGAACGATCTAGGAATTCAAACGATGCACGGACTGTTAGAACTGTTTTTGAGCAGAAACTCCTCAACTCCAAAAAGAGCCAACCTTTATATCTAACACGTTTTTAGGCCTCCAAAGGCTTGCTTATATTATCCCAAGCACAAAAAAAAAAAAAACTTCAAAACGAAACCCAAACACTAAAGTCTAAACCTTTACCTAAGATCCAACATTTCTTTCAAAAACAAAAAGCTTTCCCCTTACTATATTTTAATATACAAATAATCTACACATCAATACATTAAACAGTAAGAGATTTACTCTAAAATAGCCTGTAAACGAAAATAGTTCATATCATCCCTAAACTCAAACTCTCTAAAATCATCATTACTCCGCAATAAATCACACTTAAACTTTCTATTAACAAATACTCATAACACACGCTAAAAAAAAAAAGAAAGATTAAACTAAAACTAAACATTCTAGGCCAATTACCCTAGAGTTGTGCTACACGTCCGTCCGTCTAACGGACGTGTAGCCGTATACCCTCACTTTTGTGAGGGTATGTGGACACTAGATGTCCGCTTAAGCGGACGTCTAGTTCTATCTATTACCCTCTAATTAACCCCAAACTCAATTTGGAAGGCGTCACATATGGCCTTGATAGAGGCTATTTGTCCTCTACTGATGTCACACATGTCAACATGTTTTTGGTCCTCTCAACTCCAATTTATAATAATATATATTTATGCAGTAAAGTCATGTTGCAGGTATGTAGTTCTAGCTTTTGCAGCTAGTGTCCAGTTTTTATGGAAGTGTGAGTTTATTTTCAGATTTTGAGTTTAATGAAATTGATCTTTATTCATAATAATAATAATAATAATAAAAGGTCCAAAATCATTTAAAATAGGTCTTAAAAAGAGGTTTAAAGAACGACTAAAATAATAGGCCTATTTCTAAAAAGTGATTATGTTGCACGATTATGAGTTTTGATGACAATTAATAGACAATTACTTTAAAATCGATAACCACTTAGGCGATTGGCGATTAGAAGCAATAACTCTTAACTATAACTGTTTGTACATCCCTAATTTAAACATAGTTCCAAATCTCTATTTTTACTGTTATTATTTTGTCTTATAAAACTAATCCCTTATGTTTTCCCTCTAAACTTCCTTTCCCACTTCAAAAATTAATGAATCCTTATTTATAAATGGACCACATAAAAAAAATTAAAAAAAAAAAAAACTACTTATTTGTATTCTTTAATTGTAAAAACGGTTAAATAACGTTATTTTTGTATAAAATATTTTTTATTCATTAGAGTCTTCAAAAATCTAATTAATTAATAACTTTTCTATTAATCATTAGGGGTTCTGGGTAAAAATCATGAAAATCCCTAGAAACCGAGCCAGTCCCGTTCGGACAAGTTCGGGCGGGTTCGGGTTCTCTTCTCTGAACAAACAAAACCTAAGGCAATAAAGCGTTCATTTTTCAATCGTAACTCGCTACAGAAAGAGAACATACCCGGAGAGATAAAAAGGTTAGTGTTCTTCTTCATAATCTTACTCTCTGTCAAACTGTAATTGGGTTTGGTTTTAGTTACTCGATTTTGATTGTTTTGGTAAATCTTTTTTCTAATCTGCAAATCATTTAATTTCCCCCTGTAATTCAATGCATTAGTTTTGTGTGACCTCATGTTCATGTTTTAGAATGAAATTACTTACTGGTTTGCAGTTATATAGTTACATAAATGATGAACTTTTAAAGTCAAGCTCTGGAATACGCATATATGATTTCATATCTCAATATATGTAAATCCCACTTTGCATATGGCTTCATATGTTAGAAAATCCAGATTGGTGCTAGTATATTTAGAATTTGAAGCAAGAAGAGGAACATTTTCTTCATTTACTCGTGCTCAACAAGAATTGATCCAATAATTTGTTATTTTTCTGCTAAACATGAAGAAGTAAAATGAAATGTCACAACCACAGTCTCTACAGCCAATGGTAAAATCTTGAAATTTCAACTTGAGTGAAGTTGAGGATAAATACTGGAGTCCAAGGGCTTTGACTTGTTAAATTGATATGCAAATGCCTTTTCCCTTAAATAACTCAGACCATCGGCAAAAATATGTCGTCCTTTGACACCCTACATCTGCGCTCAAATACTCATAAAGAATACATATGGGAGAGCAGATACCTTCCGTGTATCTCAACAGTCTCAAAGAAGGAAGCCAAAACCGTAAATGTCAAGTTATGATGATAATGAGTGTTTGCATCTCATTCCTCACTATCACTTTGCATAATACATCAACTTGGAAGAAAACCACATCTTTTCCCATACTGCAAGGACAGGAAATATTAAAATTTTTCACTGTTCTGAAAATGTTGCTACTGTTAACTTTACTGCAAAAGCACACCTTACCTCGTACTCCTTTCATGCACGCCAAAGGAAACAATAAACATGCTGAAACAGAAAATGGTATTTGCTCTTTTTATAGTCTTCCCCCTCTCTCTCTCTCTGATATGTGTGCATTTTGTGTGTTCTGTCATTTACTTTTATCTGTGAATGTGAGAGAAAGATAGTAGATGGATTTTTTTTTTCTTTTTATTTTGGTAAGATTGCAGACACATATGATTCTTCTTTTATTCCATGATGGTCGTCGAAGATCATTTGGCTGCCATGATTTTCTTAAATCCTTTCATCGAGCCTTTACTTGTTGATCTTAATGGACATTCTTTGCGTACAATTTTTTTTGTACCCTAATCTTTTAAGTCATGCATGTTTTGGTCTCATTGAGTACTACACATTTCTGTGTAGACTCCCCATTATCCTATTATGTGTTTAAGGGTGGAAAATGCAGTTTTCATAGCTAGTTGATCAATATTAAGAATACCAGGTTTCTGTATATAATTCTATGTGTTTTTGATAACTCATTTGTGACTCTGCTTAAATCCAGATTTTGCTGCCATATCTTGAAATCCAGGCTATATTTTGTTATGTTCATATTAACTTTATATTTTCCAATTAGATTTTCCCTGGACTTCAAAGTTCATCCATACTTAAATTGATTTTATGCAGGAATTTGTTTTTTGGGGATGTTTGAATTGGACAGGAGGTATTTGACATATTGATATTTTAGAAAATAGAATGGTGTATTTGTTTTTGTCAGAGCCCATATGGGATGAGAATGGAGATTGTGGCTCTGCCAGTATTAGAATATCTCTCTTGAATGAGCTGAAATCAGTTATTTGGTCACTGATGACATCTGGAGGTCGGTCAGAGGCTCGACTATGGCTTTGTAACACTATAGCAGGCATAAGGTCTATCACTTCCCACCGTCAGCGTGAGTTATTTGTGAACTTATTGAGATCTAAACCACTAAAGCGGGCTTTAGCATGTAAACTCCTGCAAATGATATTTGAGAAAAGACCACAGAAAGTGGGGTCCATCATAGCCAAGAAAAGCTGCATACTTGAGAAATTCTTTGAAGGCAAGTCAACATTACTAATTGTTCTTCAGTTCGTTTTCCAATTAGTTTTACCATCTAGTTTGTTTATATATATATATATTATATATATATATATAATA
The DNA here is from genome assembly GCA_900184695.1 of Betula pendula. Taxonomy (NCBI): domain Eukaryota; kingdom Viridiplantae; phylum Streptophyta; class Magnoliopsida; order Fagales; family Betulaceae; genus Betula; species Betula pendula. The sequence goes on from FXXK01000380.1 coordinate 20,420, forward strand.
TATATATATATATATTTTTTTTTTTTTTCCTATAATAGCGTTTCGTTGCTAAGTGTTTGGTAGCATGAGTCTTTTCTTGTTGATATTATTTAAATTGGTGAGTTTTATTATCTATATACTCTTTCTTGTAGCTGTACATTTCATTGTTCAGGTATATGTTCATTTTTATGAACTTTCCTGTCTTTTAGAATAATGTTTGCCAGCTGATTAGGGATGTATGAGGGGCTACTGTGGGCATCAAGTCACATTTTCCTTTGTATTGTAAAGTTGCATCATTTGGCATATAATGCATATGATCTAAATACTTACAAATGTAAGACAGACACTCCATAGAATGTGAATTTTTTCAAGTATTCTTTTCAGAGTTCTGATTGTGCCATAATTGCTGAACAAGGCAGGAAATCCAAGACGTATATTGCAATGGTTTTCTAATTTTGCTACTGGTGGTGGACTGGAGCATGGAAAAGGTGCTAAGGCGTTATCCAAATTTGCTTTTGTAAATCGGGATATCTGTTGGGAGGAGCTTGAATGGAAGGGAAAACATGGTCAGTCACCTGCAATGGTTGCTACCAAGCCCCATTACTTTCTTGATTTGGATGTCCAACAAACTGTCGAGAATTTCCTTGACAATGTGCCTGAATTTTGGTCATCGAATGAGTTTGCTGAGTCGCTAAAAGATGGTGAGATTTTGTTCATTGATAGAGAATTCTTTGTAGAATATTTTTTTGATTTGATGTATAAAGAGGATTCAAGAGATGTATGGGAAGTCATAAACGAGTTCCTAAATGAGGAATCTTTCTCTTCTTTGTGTCACCACCTTCTTATTACCCTTGAGGAGAAGGACTTGCATAGTTTTCTGGAATTGCTTTGCAAACTTCTCAACCCAAGAATGGAACCTAGGGATTTTAGTAATTCATCCTACTTGTTTGAGGTTATACTTTCTAAGTGCAGTGACTGTGGATCTATTGATCAGATGCTACTGTTAAATGCGGTTATTAATCAGGGACGCAAACTTCTACGGCTTCTACGTGATGAAGAGGGCCAGGAGGAACATGCAAAAATCAAAGACATTATGTCACAGATTTGCGCAATATCAAGCAATGCTGATAGCTTGGTTCCCATCTTTATGAAGTGCTTCAAAACAAAGACCGTTGAAGCAATAACATGGCTGGGGCTTCAGTCTTGGGTTCTTTATTATAGATTGTCAGAGGAGTGCCAGACCCCTGATTGCTGGGAATCATTATTCATGGATAATGGTATAGGTTTTCGCACATCTAATAAGTATAAATTGCTACATGATGGATTGTCAGAAGAAAGTGGTTCTGATTCAGATCCTAAAGCATCAAAAAGAGTTCAGCCCAAGAAGAAAGACAAAAGAGGAAAGAGAAGAAGAAAAAACATCGATCATGATGACAGCTATGACAATGAGCTGCCATATTTTGATACTACAAGTATGACTCCGGGTTCGCAAGCTAATGCCAGAAGTTGGTTGCTCTCTACTGATGGATATTCTGTATCCTGGAGCAGTGTAAGTTTATCACTCTTTTATCTTCTATATCAATTGTCAAGCTTTACGCTTACACCACAACTATGTTATACTGTTGTCTTTTTTCACTCATCTGCAGTACTAGTTTTTCCAATCTGGTAAAAATTTATTTGAAGAGAATTATATTGTTAAGCACACAAATTCTATCTGCCGACCATGTTTGTTGAGGTCTCTTTGCATTGTAGGTAACCATGATATGGCACTTTGGTTCTTGATAGAGAATATAATGTTTATAAATATGCCAAGGAAACATAAAGAACAGCATGAACAAGCCCTTAATAGCTCAAATGAATAAGCTGCTTTGATTTCAGCCCTTAATATATACGTTTGATCTGTCAAATACCTGTTAATATATATGTTTGATCGGTCCTATTTTAACTCCCATGTAGTAGTTGTCCCTATGAAAACTATTATACTTGGTGTACATAGCAAATAAGATAGCAATTATATAATGTTTCACAGATTTTCTGACAATTTTGCTGTTTTCTAGGCGGACTTACCAGAACATCTTTCTAAGCATTGCTTCTCCACATGGATGAAATGGGTTTTTTGCATAGTGTGAATGAAGCCTGCTTGATTGGGTCGACACAGAAATATTTGCCATATTCTCCATCGGCCCGGAAGCAAACATCTGTAAAGATTTAGAAGTTTGTTTTCCAATTGTTGTAACATATTCTTCTGTTTTGTTCTATATTATTGAAAGAACTTAGCCGACATGTTTGGTTCTAAGTTAGGCTAAATTCAGAGTTTAATTTCTGCTTTAGGAGTGTAATTAATGTAACTTCCCATTTTTCTCTTTCCTTCCCTCTAAAGTCTCAATATCTTGAGATTCAATTATTTGTAATTATTTTGTTAATCATAATTAAGGTCTTAATTAAAGAGTATTGATTAACCTTTCTTTATCCTCAATAGGGCCTTAAAAAGTTTTTTTTTTTTTAATAATTTTAAAAATAATAATTACAATTTAGGATCTTATTTCAGACTCCTTAAATTGTAGTGCCATTTCCATTTCGTTACACTGTATTCATTATTTTTCATGTCCAACGTTTGTCAGGTATTTAAAATGTCATTCTCTTACTTTGTGTAGCATCTATTAATGATTTTTATCATTATTATGTGCATGTAAATTCATTTGAAATGCATCTATATATTTCCACGTCGTTCGGTTGTATATACTAGGTTTATCTAATTAGCAAGAATGTCTATTATGAGGAAATTAAAAAGAGTACTGTTAGCTTTTTACAAGCCTTTTACAAACTGACATGGTAGTCTACAACTATAACACTCAGTTTAAACCCTGGCTAAGGGCCTGTTTGGGATTGCGATTTTAAAAAGTGCGATTTGAAAACGTGATTTTTAAAAACGCAGTTAAGTGTTTGGTAAAATCGCAGTTTGACTTTTAAAATCGCAATTTAGCATTTTAAATCCTGTATTTTCAAAAAAATATCTTATTAACTGCGATTTGAAAACGCAGAAAATTTGTATTTTTAAATCGCAATTTTTTAAAAACGCAGTTCCAAAACAATTCAGTTTTTGCGATTTGGTTTAAAATCGTACTTATAATCTACGAAATCGCAATCTCAAACACACCCTAAAAAATTGAGTAATTTGAACATTAAAGATTAGTTGGAATCAAGTTGAGCTCGGTCAAATTTAGTGTTAGGACAACCAAAACGTTTACAGGTATTATAAAAACATGTCAGCTCTAGCGTCATAGTAGTGTTTATGTTCTTACTTTTTATTTTGTTTGAAAAATACAATTTGTAATTGACTAAAATTATAAATTACTCTATGTGGTATAAAAAAAATTTAGAGGTCTTTGGAGAAGGCCAAAATAACAATTTAGTCTTTGCAGTCAAATTTTGTCAAAACATTTGATGAATTCTGTTAGTGTGTCATATTAGCACCAATGAAATGATGACACGTATCACTCTTAATAAAAAATATATAAATATATTAAACTAAAAATTATTTTTTTTATTTTTATTTTTAAAAAAAGAAGAAAGAAAAATGAGAGGATGGCTGGTGGTAAAACATGGCCATTGGCCTCCCAATGGTGGGGTGGCTCGAAAGCCACCCCACACCTTTAGTGTGACCGCGAGTCACCCTAGAGATGGCTGGAGTGGTGGCATGCACCTCCTACTCCAAGGGTTGGTAGCCCTCCCTTTTTTTTAAAAAAAAAAAAAATAAATAATAATAATATATTTTTAGTTAAATTTCTTTTATATTTTAATAGATTTGTATATATATTTTAAGAAATGTTTGTTGTTCATATATATATATATATATATATATATATATATATATATATATATTATTATATATATAAATATATATTTCTTTTGTCATTTTTACATATGTGGCTTAATTATTTATTTTTTTAAAGATTTTCATTTTATATTTGCGAGGCTTATTTTTGTTCATATATGCAAAGATGAACAAAGATTAACAATAAATATTACTCATTTTTTATTTAAGAATGACATGTGTCATCATTTCAATAATGCAGATGTGACATACTAATAGATCCTGTCAAGTGTCTTCAAATTTTTTTTTTTTTTTTTTGTCTGTCCATCGTCAACCTACAATAGCAACCATCCTCTCTTTCTCTCTGACTCTCTGACAGCAAAATCCTCCTCCGATAGCATGCCTCGCGTGGGCTCTCCCAAATGAGGAAGCCCATTCTTGCCCTGGCTGACTCCAGCTCCACCTGAGCACTACGTACCACCTCTCCCTGTAAATAATGCTCTACAGCTGTAACTCACATAAGCTTAAATTTAATTAAAAAAGAAAAAACAAACGGTCTAGGTCTCAAAAACAAAGGATTTAAATTTTTGCTCCGCTTCGTCCGCCAAACCAAGAACTAAAATGCAGTGTCTTGTCACTAAACAAAAATCAATACCACCGTTAAGATTATTATTAACTATATTTAATTATTTATATTATTATTTTTTTATAATACTTATACTTAACCATAAGTCCATAAATGGATCTATTATATATAATTAGAGATTAATTGTACTTAAACTAATAAACTAAGTAAAATAATCTTAACTAACATATGTTACATATTAGTTTCATCATATGTTAATTTTAGTATATATATGTTATTTATCAATTATGCATATCAACATATGTGTTACACACTTAATTAAGATTAGTATATAATGTTAGACACTATCACACTAACATATATAGTAACATATTAACATATTACATATTCTCTATTAAAAAAAAAATTACATATTAAGTATTTAACTAACTTTCTTACTACTTATAACTTATGTTAATTAAGATACTTATTACATATTAGACATTAATATGCTAATGTTAGTATTATAGTACATTTTTTTTAATTAGTCAGTATGAAGTTAGTTACTATTAACATTATATTATTTGTATACATGTATGATGTATCTAAGGTAACATTATATACTTTATAGCATAATTGGTATCTAACGTATGGTCTTATGTATCAAATTATTAGAAAATAAAAAAGCTAACCAAAAATAAAAAATAAAAAAGCTAACCAAAAATAAAAAATAAAAAATAAAAAAGAAGAACGATGCACGTGTTATCCTTTTTTTTTTTCTAAATCCTTGTATATATATAAACCCCCTTTCCTATTAGATCTCTATCTCGCTCTAGCTCTAGAGCTCCTCTCTCTATAGACTCTATTGCATTTGCATGCCTCTAAATCGCTTTTCAATTCTTTCACATTTTTTCTGTGTATGTGATCTTGAGTCTCTCTCCTGAATTCGTACGTGGATATAAATTAACGCAATATTATTGCTTTTTGAGCAAGCAAGCTAGAGAAATGCAGCAACAAGAGATGGAAAGATCAGCAAAGTCCGATCAGGTTGTTCTCATCCTGGACCAACAAAATCCTAGAGCTCCATCCATATCCATGGCTGCCGAACTCATCAAGGACCAGACTCCCGCAGAATATGATCAAAAGAACCAAAACCCTGCAACCGCAAGAACCAAAACCCTACGCCGTCTTAGTTTCTCCAAACCTAAATCTCGATTGGCCGAGTTCAACCACCCACCTCCATACATGACAATCCCCGAATCCGAGGACGTCATTAATGCACCCCTTCTGTTTGAAGAAATCCATTCGTCATCCTCCTCCGACGATGACGATGAAGAAGTCGAGAATGATGCTGATGACGACGGAGAAACAAGACCCAGAAGGCCGTTTGTCCAGTGGAGGCTCTTGGCGGAATGGGTATTTTTTGTCATCATAATGACATGCTTAATCTCTTCCCTCACCATAACTTCCTTGAAAAATAAGTCCGTGTGGGGTTTGTTGGTCTGGAATTGGTGCTTAATGGTGATGGTTACTTTCAGCGGCCGGCTGGTTTCCGGTTGGGTGATCGGTTTCTTAGTCTTCTTAATCGAAAGAAACTTCATGCTTAGAGAGAAAGTGTTATACTTCGTTTACGGGCTGAGAAAGAGCATCCAAAACTGCGTTTGGTTGGGTCTTGTTTTGCTTGCGTGGACCTTAATGTTCAACGCCAAACTCCGCAAGGAGAACAAAGTACTCGAGAAAGTTTTTCAGGCGCTGGTTTCTGTACTCCTCGGCGCAACAATTTGGCTTGTCAAGATTATCCTTGTGAAGATGATGGCCTCCTCATTCCACGTCGCAACCTACTTCGATCGGATGAAAGAAAGTGTTTTTCACCATTACATTTTGGAGACGCTGTCAGGTCCGCCATTGATGAACCAATATGATCATGAAGAGATCAACCACCACCATAATCTGCACCGATCCAAGTCCATGCCAGGGAAGAAGCGGGAGGATGCAGGTACTGTTAAATTACCGCTTATCTTAAATGTTTAAGTCAATAAAAAATAATAAATTTAAAGAAAACTTCACAAAACTTTCATGAAGTTTCACGCGTTTTGAAATAACTCTCAAAGTTTAAAAACTCTCGGTTTAGTGTATTTATCTTTTAATTTTTTTTAATTTCACTCCGTTAGGATTTTTCGTTAAATCTTGTTAAAATTCTTAAAATATCTTTTTAAAAAAATATATATATATATATATATAATTTCAAAAATTCAGGCGTATGTATTTTTGTAAATTCTGTTAAATACTTACTAGTACCTAAATTCTTGCAATTTTTTTTTTCCCTAAATAAAGAAGAGGTATTTTAAAAATATTGACATCACTCTGTTAAGATTTAACGAAAAATCCTATTGGAGATGCTGTCAGAGTTTGCCATTGATGGACCATATGATCATGATCAAGAGATCAACCAACACCACCATAATATGCACCAATCCAAGTCCATGTCACGTATCGTAAATTATTGCCTATTTCAAAAGTTTAAATAATAAAAAAGAGTAAATTTAAGAAAAAACTTCACTTACTACTATCTTTTATCACTTTTACAAGTATACCCTTAAACTTTAAATAGTATCCATTTAGGGTTATTATTTCTTAGAAGTTTACAATGTTAATATTTCATCTCTTAAGGGTATGATTGCAAAATATTTAATTAAAATGAAAACTCTACTCAATTGATACTATGTTAAATCACCACTTATACTAAAAATTTAAATGCATGTTTAGGTAGTATATTCAAGTCGAAGAAGCTGGCCGGGTCACGGAAAATTGACATGGAAAAGCTGAGGAAGCTGAGCATGCAGAAGAAGATCTCGGCATGGAGCGTGAAGGGCCTAATAAACTACGTGAGGTCAACCAGACTGTCTACAATTTCAAACACCGTTGATGGTTTTGGCAAGGCGTCGTCGGAGATTAACAGCGAGTGGGAGGCTCGGAGCTGCGCGCGAAGGATTTTCAAGAACGTAGCCAAACCGGGTGCCAAGTACGTAATTTATCTCTCTTAATTAATTAATTAGGACACTCAAATTATGCATGCCTTACTAATTTCTGAATTTCTGAATTTCTTTTCTTTTGCATGATATTTATATTATGATAAGACACTACAATTAGGCGTTACTAAATTCTGAATTTCTTCTTCTTTTTCTTTTTCCTTTTTGGTTCTTTTGTGTGATATCTGACAGAGTAGCATTATTGTTAATGCAATTCACACTTGGCCTACACCCTTTCCTGCCATCCTCATGGATGACGTACGGATTAGGTCATCTCGTAGCTAAGAGATCGAGAGGGAGAATTAAGAAAAAACTTCGTATAGCTCCTTAACTTTTAGCCTCTTTGATATACTCTTTACAATTTTTAAGAACTCTCATTTTAATACACTGAATTTTTAATGTTCATCAGCTAACTTTCTCTATTAGGATTTAATGAAAAATCCTAACGGGAGAGTGCCAAAATTTCTAAAACACTAATTTTTTAAGATTTTTTGTATTTTTTTTTAAAAAAATATAGGAGTATTTTAAAAATTTTCACAAGATTTAATGGTAAATTCTGTCGGAATGAGGTTAAGTGATAAATATTAGAAGTTCAAAGTACCAAAATGAGAGTTTTTAAAGATTATAGAGCATGTCAAAAAAGCTGAAAGTTTAAAATGAGTTATATAAAGTTTTCCTGAGAATTAATATTAGAAAAACGTGTTTAAAAAATTATCCCAACAAAGAAGAGAGAGTGAGAGAGAGTTCCAGAATAATTATTTAAAATTTTATTTTGTTTTTTGGTTGATTTTAGGGGCGGGGCCTAACATCAAACTGAATTTTTCATACAATCATTTTCTTGTGATCCATTGGAAGTGGAAGGAAATGTAGCCTTAAAACTTTTGGCATAAACTTGTTGACACGGGAAAAACAGACGTGCACCAAGTTGCAATTTCTGAAGGTCGCTGGCATACACATAAGCGTCGATAAGACACTTACACGCACGTTTTTATTTTCCCCTCACCCCCTTGCCCCTTCTGTATGGCTAAAAAAAAAAAAGAACATTCTTTTTGTATGTGGAGCCAATTATCTGAGACAAATCTCAATCTCATGATTAGTGGGCGCTTTTTTTATTTTTTTTTATTTTTTTTTTCTTTAAAAAAAAAATTATTATTATTATTATAAAGATGAGATAGTAACGTTACAAAAACCAACCAGAAACAGTACAAATTAAAAAAAATAAAAAATAAAAACTCGGCCAATCAAAAAAGAGGCCTCCAAAACACTATGAGGTGAATCTTTGTCGCTATCATGGGGAGATCTAACATATAGGATTTTTCGTTCTCTCTTTCATCCGGATCAAAAATGAGAAGGATCCCTCTTTGTAATCCTTTTTCTTAATCAATTAAAAAAAAAATAAAAAGGAAAGATCTAACATGAAATACAAATTAATAAAAAAGCTGATAGTAACGGCTCAATGGGCAATATTGTGAGCACGTTGTCCATCTGTCAAATAATCGAGGGGACAAGAGTATAAGTGGGTTATCTTACCTTAGGCCACAGAAGGCATGCTGCATGTGTAGAGTAATTGTAAGTCATGAGAAGTGGGCTTACTGTACGTACGTACGGCTTATCCCACTGATTTCAGTGGGTTGTAAGGTGTCCGGCCATGATGGATCATGAAACACCATCACCAGATGCAGGACCACCATTCACTCTGATGGGCAAGGGTAGCTATCCCACTACCACATTGCATTGGAAGAATATAAAGACATGTTCGATCATGTGATTATAAGCATTGTGCGAGGTTGAAATATCCGGATTCTCTCCATTTCAAAGGAAATGGAGAGTTGAAATGGAGACCTCCTTTTCTGAGTTTGAAGGCCGTCAAATGGAGACAAAAAAATAAAAAATAAAAATAAGTGGGGATCATATAAGGATGGGAGAATGACCAAATTAAGAATAATGTATAGCAAATGGAGAGTTGAAATGGAGACTCTCCTTTTCCAAGGTTGAAGCCGTCAAATGGAGCAAAAATAAAAAAAAAAAATAAGGTGGGCATCATAAGGATGGGAGAATGACCAAAGAAAAATGTATAGCAAATGGAGAGTTGAAATGGAGACTCTCCTTTTCCGAGGTAGAAGGCCGTCAAATGGAGACAAAAAATAAAAAATAAAAATGAGTGGGACATCATAAGGATGGAGGAATGACCAAAGAATAATGTGTAGCTCCTCCTTCCCCTCCGCCCCCCTCCTTTTTGTTGGTAAGTAACATCATGTCTTCTTTATTCTCGGTTCAGGACAAGGGTTTATGTTTTTATGAGTACCTTCTGATTAGGGAGATAAACGGTTATTAATATACATATTTGGATACCACTCTAGCTCAAAAGCTTAAGTTAATTGGTTTGGGTCTACTTATATATATTAACTACTATTTTCAACACTTACAAGTGTACTCACAACACATTCCACTTTAAATTTATTTTTCACTTCTTAAAAAAAAATAAAAGTTTTGTCCCCCCTACCCTCAAGAAATAGAACTAGGATTATTTTGAAAACATATGACAGTAAGGAAAAAAAAAAAAAAAAAGCTAAAGATTGAAGGCTATAAAGAAAGTTTAGAGAGAGAGAAAATAACAATTATAAAAGAAAAAGACCCTAGTTGCCCTAAAGAAAATAGAGAATAACTCTAAAAGAATGAAATTTGATTAATACTTCAAAACTAAGTTGAAAAATGACACACATCATATATTTTTATATAGGCTAAGTTTTGAGTGCTCTCCAAGCAAATACTTTAAGAAAAATAAAAAAGATAAAAATACAAAAATAACCGTGAAACTTAAAAGACAAAGCAAAAAATATTATTCCAAAAATAATTCTTAAAACTTATGTCCATTCTTTTCATTCTTACTACCAATACTCCTAACCCATAACAATACTAGACTCCTACTGACTATTTATTCCATTACTACTACTTACTCTATTCAATAAGGTTTAATAACCCCAGGATTTAGGATTACATCATTAAACTCATAACACAAGGTTATAATTGATAATACCCCAATAATGTGATTGTTTTGAAGGTATATTGAAGAGGATGATCTGATGAGATTTCTGATGAGGGTGGAGGTTCATACCATTTTCCCACTCTTTGAAGGAGCCCTTGAGACTGGAAGGATTTCCAATTCTTCATTTAGAAATTGGGTGGTAAGTGTAAGCCAGAGCTTTTGAAAGTAATTGAAAAGGCTTGAATTAATGCTCCGTTTATTTCGAAGTGAAAATGTTTTTTGTCGTAAAATGTTTCAGAAAAATCATTTTTAAGAAAATATTTTTCGCTTAAAACATTTTTTCGGCATTTGGCATTTACAAAAAATCACAAATATTTTTATATTTTTATTCAATCATATTAACCTATTAAAATCAATTTTTATTCAAAACATAAAAATATTAATATAATTTTAAAAAAAAAAAACTAAAAATTTGAGTTCCGGCATAGATTCGGCTGATTTCCGATGGTTTGAGAATGAGAAACTCAAACTCAGATAATGGTTTACGATTTTAAAAAATGAAATCTATTTTATAGAAATTAAACTCAGATAAATGTTTTTTATTAACTATTATTTTTCATCGCATTAAACACTAGAAAACACAAAAAATATTTTTCAGAAATCATTTTACGTCGAAACAAACGTAGCCCAAGTGAAAAAAAAAAAAATGGTGATATCTAATGATTTTGCATGCAATCACAAGGTTCGAGCATATTTTGAAAGAAAAGCTCTAGCACATTCATTGAATGATACAAAGACAGCAGTACAGCAGCTTCATAAGTTAGCAAGTTGGATCGTGATTGTGATAATATTGGTGGTGTTCCTCTTGGTGATGGAGTTGGCCAACAGCAAAGTAGTCTTGTTTGTAATAACCCAACTGGTTCTTCTGGGTTTCGCATTTCAGAATACTTGCAAGACAATTTTCGAGTCCATCATCTTCGTCTTCATCATGCATCCTTTTGATATAGGAGACCGCTGCGTCATTGAAGGTGTTCAGGTAATTAATTATTTAACTTCACCCAAAAATGGAAAAAAAAAAATGCTTCTCATCTTCTTTTAACTCTATCCATATTTTCTACGTATATGTACAGATGATAGTGGAAGAGATGAACATTCTAACAACTGTTTTCCTTCGATACGACAATGAGAAAATCTACTACCCTAACTCAGTTTTGCTTACAAAGCCGATAAGTAACTTTTACAGAAGCCCAGAGATGTGTGATGGCATTGATTTTAGCATCGATGCTTCGACATCAATGGAGGTTATTATTTCACTGAAGAAGGCCATTCAATTGTAAGTACTTTTTTTTTTTTTTTTTCTAATTAAAATGACAAAAGGGGGCAACTAACCCTCCTCAAAACCAGTTGATCGAACCACAGTATAGTTCAGCCTCACTAGAGCATTAGTGAGACTCAAAGAGGCTAATACTAATTAATTAAGCTTGTGTGAAGATTTTCATTTCGAATTTTGAACTCACGCCTTAACATGTTTAACCTTTTAACAAATTCCTTGAGGCCATTGAACTACCGCCATTGGTGGTAGGCGTAAGTACTTGCTCATATTATTATCACCATTTATAGTGTGTTATTGATGGTGTTGCCATTCATTCGCAGATACATTGAGAGCAAGCCAAAGTATTGGAATCCAAAACACTCGGTGATAGTGAAAGAAATAGAGAATGTGAACAAATTGAAAATGTGCTTGGCTGTCCAACACACCATCAACCATCAGAACTATGGTGAACGAAACAATCGGATAACAGAGCTTATGTTGGAGTTGAAGAAGATGTTTGAGACACTTGATATTAAGTATAGTCTTCTTCCTCAGGAAGTCCATCTCAACAAAATGAACATTGATTAGAACGCCAGGATCGATGAAAGTAATCGAATATACCAACTTGTTTTAGTTTTATGTTTACCTAATTTCTTCAAAAGCTCCAACTATCTTTTGATTGGATGTGCTTTAGTAAGATAATGGAACTATATATTCTAAATATGTAAGTTGTGTTTTTTTGTACTCGTATTTTTGTGTCTTTAACCTTCCTCGTATGAAAAATTTAACCGAGAAGTTACCTAAATACATTGATTTCTACATGGATATGTTTATCCCTCCACTCTATAGGCTTTGTTCGTAGAGGATTTCGTTCGTTTCGACTTAAAATACGTTCTGTTCATATGGAAAATAAGAATTGTACCAACGAAAATGGGCTGGCACACACTCGTTATTCTGTGAAAGAGTACATGCAAGAAGAAATTCAACTCTCGTGTTTCCCTCTTTCGCTCTCTAGCGTAAAGCTTCTCTAAGAGTGTTTCTTCTCTCCATTTACTCCTCTAAGCCTGCCTGATCTCCCCTCCTTTACTTCTCCACCCACTTTTTCTTCTCTTGCCATCCTCATTTACTCATCCTCCTCACCATGAATAGCCCACCAAACGATTTAGAAATTTGGGGGAGAGGTGTTTTGTGAAGCCCACCCCCTCCCTCCGCTCTCGTTAAATTATAAAATTTCTATGAGCATGAGTATTCCATTAGAATATAAAATCAGTAATTTAAACAAGAAAAATACTTGGTGTCCATTTTTCTTTTTTGTCTATCTTGATCCATATTTGGTCTTTTTTATTTTTTTTATCTTTGTGGGAAAAGAGAGGCATCTTTTGAAAAGAAGCTCGATCTCTGCTGAAAATAATGAGTACGCTGTGGCATTCAAAAGGAAACAGATTTTGTCTATTTTAAAAGAAATGGAGAGGAGCCCTATCCCTTACTTTTAGATGGACAAAATTATATAAGGGATTGGCTCCCTCTATTTCTTTTGAAATGGAGAGGATCCTTCTCCCATTCAAAAGAGCTAAAAGCAGAATCTCGTAATGTCCTGAAAAATATTAATTAATATGCCCAAAAAAAGCAGCAACCTGGCAGTTAGAGCATTCCTAATGGCCTCAACAAATTTTACTAGTCAATTTAACTGAAAATTACTTTTTTCTTCTATTTATTCTATTTTAACCATCAACTTTTTTAAAGTACCTCTAGCAGCCTCAGTAAATTAACTATCCACTATCACTATTCCATTTAAATATTATTTTTCAAAGATTTCTTTATCTTTCTCAAACATTATATTTTTTAAATGTTTGTCTTTATTAACCGTCATATTTTTTTAATATTTGTCCTATCCCAACAGTTATATTTTGAAAATTTGTTCTTTTTCCTAATAGTCATATTTTTAAATTGTTGTCTTATTCTAACGGTCATATTTTAAAAAATTTATATTTTCTTAAAAATTGTGATAAAAAAAACATTTAGAATATTCTTTATATTTATATTATTATTATTATTATTGTGAGTTTTGTCATGGGAGAGGAAGGAAGAAGAAAAAAAAAAGGAAAAGAAAAATAAAAAATAAAGAGGAGTGATAAAATATTAATTTTTTAAAATTTGATGAGTGAATAGTACTCATCAGTACTGTTCACTCATCCAATTTTTTTGGTTAAAGTGTTGAGTCCACTAGAGGATGATTTTTCACCTTTTGGTTAAATTTACTCAACAAAATAGCCAAAACCATTAGGAATGCTCTTACCAATTAATCTAAAAAGAGAAAAACTCTCCAAGTCGACAAAATATATATTAGATTTTTTCCTAGGAGTATTAGTAGCAGCTTCTCTTAAATCTCATTTTTTTTTTAGTATAGAAAAAACTGTTAAAAAACCATAAAAAGTTCTTGCAGTAGCTTCCTTAAGTGTTCCTTAAACTATAGAAATACCAAGAGAATCACTTTTGGTTCCCTTCATCTAGGAAATAAAAAATGGTTCCTTTAACATTATTTTAATATAAAAACTTTTTCTCTCCTCTCTCACTTTTCTACCATTTGTTTAAAACAATATTTAAATAATTTTTCTTTCCTCTCTCTTTTTTCTAGTATTTAATTTAAATAGTATTTAATTCATATAGAAAAATATAAAGGGAAGATGCTGTGGAGTGCATTTAAATAAGGAACGAAAAAATTGTTTTATTCCCTACATTAAAGAAAAGTTTAAGAAAACTGCTGCTAATGCTCCGAACAACGTTGTTTCCATGTTTATTAGATTTTTCCACATGCTTAAAACGGCACGTTTGTGCCTTCGAAACCCTATCTGCCTCCTTTGTGCGTTCTCTCTCGAAAAATTCTCACAGGGTGTCTCCCCACTTTCTCTCATTCTCTCAAATCATCCCTGCGCCGCACGGTTTCTCACAGCTTTGGCTTCATCTCTCTCTTACTTTTCCTGGCCCTCTTCACGCTCCATCGACAGGGCTTTTCCCTGCTATGACCCCACCGACCTCCAGCCTACGGCGTCGTTTGCCTTCAACTACTGCTACTTGAAGCACGGCATCACCGACGATAGTTGCTTCTTCGACAACACGCCTCTGTCACTTCTTTGAGCCTCGGTGGGTGCCCAGAAAATTTCTTTTTTTTTTGTTTTTCTATTATTTGAATGGAGATTTTTGGAGTGCTGCTCGATCTGATTTTAGTGAACCCATTTGTTTATTTTCAGTCTTTTTAAAGCTTGAACCTTTTTTGTTTTTGTTTTAGTTAATTTAGGATTGATCTTGGTTTTTTTTTTTTCGATGTTCTATTGCAGGCCATGATAATTACAAATTTACCTGTTCAGATGTTAGTTTTACTTATTTGGTTATGGTGTTGGAAGATTGGTTATTAGGAAATAAAGTGCTTCGGATCCTCAACGGAAGATTGGTTTTGGATCCTCAGGATTTTTTTTTTTTTTAAAAAAAAAGCAAAAAATTCGGTTACGGTTAGAGGGTTAGTTTAAGTCCTGAAATTTTATTCTGTCATCAATGGAGTCTTGCAATTGTTCCTTCTTCTTTTTTGTGCTTTTTATTGTCATCTATTGTATATACTATTTCAGTTTCAATTAGCCATATAGAAGATTCAATTGTATCTGTTCTAGTTGATGTTTTGTGATGTGTTTTTATGAGTGTATTATTATGCAATGTATGATTGTAACAATGGAAGTTTGTGGAGCCATAACTGATTGGTAAAGATTTTTTTTTTTGTTCTTTTTTTCCTCAAACTTTAGTACTTACCTCTTCTTTTGTTATTAAATCTTAGTGTTACAAATATCAGCCATGGCCGAAGAAGCAGGTATGTTTATGGTTCCCCAAACGATTGGGAGCGTTTTGTGTTGCAAATGCGGTATTCCAATGGCACCAAATTCTGCCAATATGTGTGTCAAGTGTTTGCGCTCTGAAGTTGACATCACAGAAGGTCTGCAGAAGAATGTGATCATAATTCATTGCCCCGAGTGTGACACCTACTTGCAGCCGCCGAGAACTTGGATCAAAGCACAACTGGAATCGAAGGAGCTTTTGACTTTCTGCGTGAAGAGGCTGAAGAATTTAAATAAAGTAAGATTGGTGCATGCGGAGTTCATTTGGACTGAACCCCATTCCAAAAGGATCAAGGTCAAATTGAAAATTCAGAAAGAGGTTCTTAATGGAGCAATACTTGAACAATCATATGTGGTCGAGTTTGTTCAGCAAGAACATATGTGCGAATCCTGTTCGAGGGTTCAGGCCAATCCAGACCAGTGGGTTGCAGCTGTGCAACTGCGCCAGCATGTTTCTCACAGGCGCACTTTCTTTTATTTGGAGCAGCTGATTCTGAAGCATGGTGCTGCTGCCGCTGCCATAAAGATTAAGCAGATGGATCAAGGGATTGACTTCTTTTTCTCAAACCGGAGTCACGGTGTGAAATTTGGGGAGTTCATTGGTAAGGTTGCTCCAGTGAGGAGTCGCCATGACAAACAGCTTGTTTCCCAGGATACTAAGAGTAATAACTATAATTACAAGTACACTTTCTCAGTTGAAATCTGCCCAATATGTCGTGAGGATTTGATCTGTTTGCCTCCGAAAGTCGCTGCTAGTTTGGGAAATCTAGGCCCTCTTGTGATTTGCACTAAAGTGACCAGCAGCATTGCTTTGTTGGATCCATTCACCTTAAGGCATTGTTTCTTGGATGCTGATCAGTATTGGAGGGCGTCATTCAAGTCTCTACTCACTTGCAAGCAGCTAGTGGAGTATATAGTGTTAGATGTGGAGATTGTTTCTTCTGAAGTTAATGTTGGTGGCTCCAAGTATGTTTTAGCTGATGCACAAGTGGCCCGTTTATCGGATTTTGGGAAAAATGATACAATTTTCTCGATAAGGACACATCTAGGCCATCTTTTGAACCCTGGGGATTATGCTCTTGGCTATGACTTATATGGGGCTAACAGTAATGACGGTGAACTAGAGAAGCACAAGGGTCTGATCCTCCCAGATGCAGTTTTGATAAAGAAGAGCTATGAAGAAAAGCGTCAGAAGAAACGTGGGAAGCCTCGTGCCTGGAAGCTTAAATCCCTTGACATGGAAGTTGATGATAGAGTTGGTAGAGGTGATCAAGAGAAGATGAATTCCGAGTATGAACAGTTCTTGAAAGATCTGGAGGAGAACCCTGATATGAGGTTCAATATATCATTGTACCGTAATAGAGAATACCAGCCATCAGAGATGACATCTGTGACTGACGGAGATGATTTACCTTCTGTTCCACTGGAAGAGTTGCTTGCTGATCTCGGTCTAAGCGAAGCGGAAGATGAAGGTGATGGCATGAGAGAGTGATCAGAAGGTTTTGCTCTTACACATAATTTTCCTTTATCTGAACTATCTTTACCCTGTCTTCATTTGCACTGTGGCTCGGCCTTTTTTCAGGCCAAATGTACTTCAACATAGTTCTTTTGAGTTATTTCTATTAGCCTTGTTTAAGTTTGGAAAGCCGTGGGATTGTTAGTTTTTATGGTGATGAAAGTATAGATGAACAATTGTAGTTTATGGTTCGAACCAAAAAGACCATATAACTTAATTCTTTTACTACAACTACGCAATTTCTTTTTATCTGCATCCTCCATGCAGGAAGAATCAGATTTAATATAAACATCATGAAATTGGCAATTCCAAGGCTGTGTTCAAAGAATTTACGGCTCAAATTGTGTCCTTAGAGCACTGACATTGGATGATCTATGTTCTCCTTTTAGCTAGAATAGGTAACCAAATCCTAAAAAACATCCTCCATCCGATTACCTACTCTCCCTCTAAAATAGATATCACATCTATCTTTGAACTTACAATGTTCACGGATTCCTTTTTTTTTTTTCTTTCAGTTCTCTGTCTCTCTCTCTCTCTCGGTTCTTTCTCACGCAACAGAAAATCTTCTTTCTCAAATCTCACGCAACATTTAAGTTCTCTCTCTCTCTCTCTCAGTTCCTTTTTCCCTCCATCCTCTCCCGCCACTCTCTCTCACACATTCGACATCTTCTTCTCTGCCACTCTCTCTCTCTCTGAAAACCTGCTCTCCTGCTGCTCTCTCTCACTCGTTCAGGAAGCTTCTCTTCTCTTGGGTTTTCTTCTCCACCACTCTCTCAAGGTAAGCTTCTCGTCTCTTGGGTTTTCTCTATTCTCTTTGATGATTGGCTTGATTTCCATTGTGGGTTAGTCGGAACTTTGGTTTGGGTTTTAATGTATGCTATTTCCCATTCTTCCCCTCCCCAGTTTCCCATTCTTCTTTGTATGTATGCTATGATTTTGGTAGTTTGAGAAAAATTCGTGGTTTGGGTTTCTCTTTGGGATTTGACCGGTGAAGTCACTGAAGTGGGAGGTTGATTTTGGGTTGAGACAATTTGATATAATTTTGAATCTTTATATAATTCTTGTTTTCTTATGGATCACTACTCTCTGAAGCTTCTGGTTCTTCACATATCACGGTTACCAGCTTCTGGGTAGTGTGGGTGTGTTAAATGATTTTAATTTTTTAACCTTATACTTTTACATTTTGTTGGTCTGAGTTTGGGACTCTCTTGATTCTCTTCATTTTTGTTTTCTTTATTCTTGTTGGCTGTTCTGTTAATCATTTTGTTGGCTCTTCTATTTGAGTAAAGAAATGGAATCTGAAATCATTTTCTTCTGCAACATTGGTACTTATACCCTTGACAAACAAGGAGGTGCTATGTGTTTTGCAGCAATAATTAAACACTGGAAACACATAAAGAACAATTTTTAAGATTGAATAACAATGACATGTAATCTGCTCAACTTCCACCTTGAATACTTGTCAATCTAGGAAAAACAACAGAGCTCACTTTATTCATTAAAAATCAACCAAGTTGGGTGTAGCAGCAAATGGCTTCAATCATGCCACCCACCGCATGCTTACAGCGACTCCACCTTCACCAACACCTAAATAAGCCATACAATCTTTCTCATCAATTTTGGGTTTTCTTTTTTTTATTTTTCACATATGTGCAATTGGCTAATCTCCTTTACCTTTCTACAACAATGTGGAGCTACTTCTTGTGTTTATCATTTGGTGATATGTGAAGTATGAGAGCCTGTCTGGTCAGTATGGTAGAAGTGTTAGTGTTAGTTTAATTTATTTTGAATGGAGAGATTCTTTATGCAGACATGATCACCCAAGAGATCTCTTCTGTGGTGACAATGTTTTTATGTCCTAAATCTCATCCATGAAAGCATCCTAAAGATTTTTTCCACTCCATCACACATTTCATTAGTCCGTAACCATTTCTTTTCTTTTTTCTTTGAGTGGTGAACATATGGATACACTGCCAGAGCGCTTAACACCCATGAGGAGAGTTCCCCTGGCTCAAACAGAGGAGCTGGAGGTCGCTCCTTGTAGTCCTTGTCTGTCTGAGCTGCTGTGCCCAACGGCTGCCTCTCTGAGTACTTGTTTGCTCCAAGCTTAACATCCTCTTCCTTGCCCTCCATGGTTTTACTGTTCACTACCAATGCTGAGCTTTCTTTCTCTCTCTCTCTCTCTCTCAAAAAGATGCTATTTTTCTCTCAGCACGCTCAAAAACAGAGGCTGTGAAGTGGGGATAAGGGTGAAGCTAAATTCTGAATCTCTCTGCAATGTGATATGCTAGTTCATCATTAAATTATGAATCTAGCACAGCCAGTCCAGTTTTTGTTTTTGTTTTGTTTTGTTTTTTTTTTTTATAATGGAGAACATTCAGCTGAAAATCTAATAAAAAAGGGGGGAAAAAGATATTGTAAGAAGTGTTGTGCTTACTAGAACTAGTGAATTAATGTTGTGTTTGGATTATGAATCTTGAATCCCATGAGGAAATGCAAACTTGTGGAAATTAACAATTTGGAAACACATTGAAATTGATTTGTATTGTCTGGATTCTAGTTGTATTATATCATTTGTTAAGTTATGTCCATATATGTGCACATGTCAATCACCATACATTTGTAAGTTACACAAGCAAAACATTCAAAGAAAAATAGCATCTCCCAAACACAGTAAAGGGAGGGAGGAAGGAGATGTAAACCCGACAATTAGGAAGAGATGTTTTCTTGCTTGTCTCCATTTAGTTTTACGTAGAAAACATTCAAAATTGGTTGTTAACAAGCTTTGGTTGTTAATATAATTTATTTTTGAAGGATGGATTTGTATGACGATTCATTTCTTGTCCCTCTCATGCACGAGGGAGATTAAGGTTAGAATGCAATATATGCCGGCTTCTTTAAATGAGAACATTGATTCTCAAGACACTCAATTCCAACCTCAAATGGAATCCACAACTAATAAATCTTAATGGAGAGAAAACTTTACTGTAGAAGAAGACAACTTACTAGTATCGTCTTGGCTTGCTACTAGTATGGATGCAATTCATGGTATCGATCAAAAAGCGTCGACATTTTAGGGTAGAGTTCATGCGCACTATGATGAATATAAGAAGCCTACTTTTTGTGGACTTACTAGTTAGTTTGTGAACATGGTCCAATATTGTAATGTTGTTTGAACAATTAACAGGCAAGTCTATTTTGTGGTGATTTAATTTGAACAATATTGGAATGTAGTTATTTTGGTGGACTAAAGTCTATTATAGCTTGTTGGTTTTGTTTGATGGGTTGTATTGGTTTTGTGGACATATTTGCTAATTCTAGATGTGGACATATGATAACAGAATTTAGTGAGCTTTGATTCTCCAGTTTGATTTATTTTTTTTTATGTAAAAGAGTGTGAGCAGCTCCATGTGCATCCTTGGATGTAAGACAATGGCTATATAACACAACACTTAGCAAATTAGTGAAAGAATAAATGAAAAATATGAGTTAAGTTTACACACCTCAACCAGATACGGAACTGAGAAATGTAGGTCTCCAGAGTTATCTTGCGGAGCCACCTAATAATTCCAACTAACAATAAAGTGCCCTTAAAATATGGTAGCGGATATATTCATTAATGCATTTAAAAATTGCTCTGTGTTATTGTTTTAACTTTAGTTTATGAATGATTATTTCCATCATATCTTCAATTGGAGAAACAAAAGCCTCTGCTTAAATGAGCCAACCAAAACTACGAGCTTATTGGGGTGCATTTTTTATCATCAAGAATTGAAAGTTAAACAGGGCAGCTGAATAAGGTTTTTTTTATAAAAAAATTACTTCAGCTTCTTTGTAAGCGAACAGCTCTTTTACTAAAGGTTAGCGCTCTTTAGACATGAACTGAATTTCAAATTAATGGCATGTGATTGTTGGGTGCAGAACAGAGATTATGGCAAAGGATGCAATTGCTTTGTAGGACATTTGGGCTGGAAAAAAGCCAATGTGTTTGGACAATGGGTGAGTCTCTAACCCTGAGTTCCTCCCAATCCAACTTCCTCGCCCTCTTCTTCACCGCTTCCCTATCATCCTCTTTATGTCGGTTCCTCCCAATCCAACGACTTAGAAAAATGATTGTTTTTTTTTTTTTTAAAAAAAAAAAGACCATTTGAAAAAATGATCGTTGAGAATATAGAGAAAGAAGAATAGATATGGTGCTTTTTAAAGCTTATTAGCTAAACTATCAAAAGTAAATTTTGATTAGCTATTCTAGCTAAAATTTTACATCATTTAATGTGAGTACTTAAGAACACTCATATTGACTTATGCAAATTTTTGGACAAAATGGCTAACCAAAACCCACTTTTATTAGTTTAGCTAATGGGTTTTAAAAGGCACCATTCGATTATTTATTCTTTATTTGTATCCTTTAAATATTTTTTTTTATTATTTCTTTATTTCAATTCTAAAGATAGTATTTTTTCAAATGGTCATTTTTTTTCAATATGTAATTTTTTTAAAAAAGTCATTTTTATAAATCGGTCATTTTTTTAGGAGTCATTTTTTACCAAAACCCACTTTAGCTAGTTAAACCTATATCCATCAACTTATCTAATCTTTTTATCTATTTTATTAAAATAATCATTCATTTTAATTCAAACTCATATCCACCAAAAACACCAAATGAAAGAACCACCTCCTGCCAGCACAACCACCGAAGGGGAACAACAAATTTCATAGGAAGAGAAAATATATATAAAGAAAGAAGGTGTGTGAGAGAGAAACAATAAACTAACAATACGTTCCTGTACAGTGTAACACCCCGTGAGGTGTTACACTGTTCACAAGTCCTAGGCAAATCTATTTTAGAGTTGAAATAGATAGGCAGATGGAGGGATGATTCAAGAGCTTGCTTAGCCATTCTAGCAAGCATTGTGCCCTTACACCTTCTAGTTCTCTTTATGCATCCAGCAAAAAGAATAAGAGAACCAAATCCAAGAGGAACGGGCGCCGCAGAAAGCTGCTTAACATCCTATAATTCAGGGAAATAATCATGCGTACTTAAAAAGAAATGTCATTAAAAAAGCACACCACCATTAGTATGTAATAAACACGAGCCACAAACATATTCCAACAGGAGGAGAGCATGTAAAAGAGCACAAAGGAGACCAATATCTCTCTCAAACAAAAAGAGAAATGGAAAGGACTGATATCCAGGTTTGTGTTTACATAAAAGTAGCAGAAAACCACTGACTGCAGATACAAAACACATTTCATATCTATATAAACGACATCAAAGAGCATCATCCTGTTCATCCCACAACTTTCCTCGCATAAGTTCTGCCTTGCTGAATGTCCTTGGTAGGCCTGAGAAGCATGTCGCCAGATCCAGAATTCCATTTGACTCCAGCCTTCATGGGAGGGGGGCAAGGCTGCCCCACAAACTGCTTACGAGGAGGACCAAGAGTCATGTTTGCCAGCTTCTCAGTCGAATCCATAACTCCACGGGTGGCCCTTCCCCGGTTCATAGATGCTGGAAACCAAGAGTTTTCAAAGTTAAATGTTACATCATATTAGAGAAAAAAAAAAATGATAGCTCCAATCTGATTTACAGTAAATAAATTTGGTCTATTTTCATTCTTTTTGGGGGGGGGGGGGGGGGGGGGGGGGGTTTCCAGGGAGTAAAATCGTACTGTTAGTTTGTCAGAATATATATATAAAAGAGGTAGTTTTAGCTATAACACTAAAGAGTCAAGAAACTTACTTGGGCTGTTCTTTCCTGGTGGCCGATATCTTGCTTGTTTGACGGAGCTCTTTAGAGATTGGTCATTCTTACTAGCATCCTTTAACAAAAAATAGAAACAAAGGAGTTGGCAAAACTTCTTTTTTATGCACAGAAGAAAGATACGAAGAAAAAAAAAAAGAATGTGTGCAGAAACGTTTAGCCTTGATTAACCTAAAGACATTAATAAATTAGTTTGAAAAGCAATAAAATAAAAAATAAAAATAAAAAACGAAAAGAGAAAAATGGATAACAAAATGGTTCTTGGACAGTTACAATCACGTCCACCAATTTTTCGTCTTCAGATCCTCCAAGCATGTGACACTATCTTAAAACCAAACTGTATTTGCAGTACTGTATCGGTAATATCCATTACACCAGTCATGTTCCTCCCTGAGGTAGATTGAGTTTTTTAATCATAAGAGGTGATCTTCGGATAAATAGCTAGTAAATGCACTCAAAGCCACGACTCATATTCCATATTAACTGAAACAATGGTCACTCCTAGCATAATTTAATTTCCAACAAAAAACACATCTTAGACAAATTAGTATACAATCAACTTTCATCTGAACATAAAAGTTGGACTTCATTAGAGAGAGGGAGAGAGAGAGAGTAGAGCTCTGCAGAACAATGCTACAGAAGCTGGCCACAGTGCTGGGAGTTTGACTTAAATATAGAGACAATAGCTTTGCCCGTGTAATTACCTAGGAAGTGCTTCTTAAGGACAACTACATTTGTTAATACAATCAAAGCCAAAAAATGAGACCATACACAAATTGATTGCCGTTATCAGTTTTTGACTATAGAAAACAAAAAAGATCCACAGGCATACTATACAGAGCAAAAACAAGACCTGAACTAACCTACCCTAACCAAGGCATGTTTCATTCTAATCTAAATGCAAATAAGAACGAACATTAAACATAACTCTAGGCAACACAAAACTATGCACCTAACCAACAAAGTGAATCAGAAAACTTTCAGCATCTTACCTGGTTAACCAAATCCAGTTTACGTTGCACACCTGTAAGACCATTTAGGATAGGATAAGAATATATAGCACACCCCATAATGTCAAAAGAAAAACATATTTTACAGGTAAGGAACCTTATCTGTGTCGTGTGCAACATTTAGGATAGGATAAGAAGTATATATAGCACAGCCCATAATGTAAATAGAAAAACATATTTTACAGGTAATGGAACCTTATGTGTTCTTGAACTACACCCGCAAAAACTAAAGAAAAAGAAAAACAGAGAGAACTAGGATTGTACAAATCAAGGAAGGATGTACATCAAAGCCTACCAACATGATAAAATATCAATCGCTAGACACTGCTCTGAACAGCATTTGCATCAGTTTCTCTGGTCCGATACCACTGATAATCCTTAAACTATCCATGCTATCTAACTACTATATTTGCATCAAATTAAAAGGTATACGATTATGGTATAATGTACCATATGTTTGGTACTTCAATATTGATGTAATAGAAGAGAGCTATCCACTAATCATACCTCAAAAAAAAATTAGTGAAAAAAAGTCGAGAAAGAGAATCTAAAATGCCAAAAAAATTTAAGTAGCCACCTGTGCTTAAAGGAGCATGTAACTTAGGAGAAGGATAATTTCTAGTGAACTCTGAACTAGAAAAAGCCACTGAATGTCTCCTACCAGATTGCTGCTCCATTGCTCTCCTTGTTCCAGCTGCAACAAAGCAATCAAGTTAGTTTCCTGCATATTTATTGAAAAGCAATGGAGAAGTTGGTACACTTGGTTTGTAGTGAGACAAACCAGATGGAGGTGTTCTAACGACAGTTGCCCTGGATCGAAGGGATGGTGGAACATAGAAGCAACTCTGCCACATCAAATGGAGTTCGGCTTCAATATTTATTAAAAAACAACACTACTTAACAAATCAAGCTCAAACTCGAAGTAAAGATCACTGCAAAGATACATGAAGATGAATCACTACCTGGAAGAAAGGATGCTGAAGGGCCTCAACAGCTGTTGGCCTCTTGGAGGGATCCCAAGAACAAAGTGACTGATGTTTTAAAAAAGAAAAATATAAAGACAAAAGGAGGAGGGGAGTGTGAACAAGCTGTAAGTCTATGTAACTGGTGGAGAACTATATAATAATAGAAAAGGAACATAGAGTAGCTCAAATTCTCTATGTTTTAACAATCAGAAAAACATAATATAATCATCTAGTATGGGGACAGAAAAAGAAGGAAACAGCTTCATATTTCTATACACGGGTACTTACTGTGATAAGGCTGATTGCATCATTGCTTGCAGAGGGAATCAATACAGAAAGATGAACACCCGCAAACTGCAATGTCCAATTATAAACAATATCAAACTTTTTTACTTTCTGGAATAAGTAACATCAGACCCAGCTGTTCACACAAGGGGTACAATCACAAATGGTCCCCTAAGCTTACAAACTCAAAAAACCATGTACTTTCTGAAATAAATTACATCAAACTTAGTTGTTCACAGACATTTAGTCACTTGGCTTGCAAACATGAAACAGTCAAGGATTTTTAACTTTTTAACTCCCATAAAAACAACAAAGTATCAAGTGCCAACATCAAAACTTTCCTCAAAGGGGTTAGGTGATGCTCCTCTACATTCAAATCATAAAATGACAAAAGAAAATAACTCAGTTTAGCATATCTGGCTAACAGGACCAGCCCAAAAGCACTAAACGAATTTCTCAGCTGGACAACATAAGCAACTATTTTCATTGATGTTTAGAGCATTCCAACTGAAAATTACAAGAGTCTAGCAAGTCCTTTGACAAGTGCTTATGCATGCACAACACCCAGGAAAGCAAAACTCACCTCAGGAAACTGGTAGTTAATATCCCTTGCCAGATGAAGTCCATCAGCCCATGAATCCTTGGTTGGAGTGCCGAGAACACTGCATATTTTGTATATCTCATCTGCTTCACTGCAAGAGTAGTAAAGAAGGCATGATTCACAACCACTTAGTCACTATCCAATTAGCATGTCTCTACCTAAATATTTATCAAACTCAAAAACAAGATTCAGATCATAAAAAAATTGCACATTTTCACAGCTTCAGAACAAAATATAAAAAGAAAAGAAGGGATAGAAAGAATATCACAGAAAGAGTCAATAAAGAAAAGGGTTGTGCCTTTGTGCTTTTTAATGAACTTGCACTTACTAATCAGAAAAAAAAAAATAGAGGAAAAAATTGAATCTGGAAAATATTTATATACTTCCAAGAAACAGCCAGTACCCCCTCATCAAATCAATCAGCATAATTGATTGCCAGGTAAGTCTCTCCATGTACAATAACCAACAAATGAAAAAGGCTGTACAATAATAGGAAAATAAAATATAAGTACCTAATGCCAGGAAAAAGAGGACGGAGAGTGAACAACTCAGCCATGATAGCCCCCATTGCCCACATATCTAGAGGTTGAAAGGCATAATCATTTGTAAGTACCATATCAACAGAACAGTTGGCATCTATATAAGCAACCACACTTTCATTCCAACAACACTTACCAACTTTAGAACTATACAGGTATGACTGAAGCAGCACTTCAGGGGCCCGATACCTACAATATTCACATATTAGAAGTCAATATACCACATGAAATATACAAGCAGAGGTCCATACATTAGAAGGACAAGAAAACACCAACCAGCGTGTTGAGACATATTCCGTATACGGTGGTTGCGAGTTGATTTCTCGAGCAAGACCAAAATCTGCAACCTTGATTATGTCCTTCGTGACCAACAAGTTCTCTGCAAAGAAGTTTGCAGGTATTAGTTGTAAACTACAACAAAAGAAAAATATGCAAATACAATATGAAATGGGGTGCATGGTTTAAGCAATAAGTGCATGGTTTAAGCAATAAATTCAAACGCATTCTAAAATAATACAAAATGCACCCTTAAATTTTCCAAAATATCTTTCTACAATACACCCACAAAAAAATGACTCATTGATTTGTTATAAATTCTACAGGGTATTTATGTTTTTCATGAATAATAATTTATTATTAGGAAAAAAGGCAAAACCAAGAGGATATTTATGTTTTTCCACAGATATTTCGGATATATGTTTGGTTTCTCTTCTACCAGTCAAGTTACTCCACCAGCATAGACAATTACCTGGCTTAAGGTCACGATGAAAATATCCACGCTGGTGCATGTAAGCAAGACCTTGAAAAACTTGAAAACACCAATTCCTGACTTCAGCTTCAGAGAAAAGCTTTTCTCTGTCTTTCATGAGTTGGTATACGTTGAATTCCTGAAGTATATACGTTATTCAGCAACTAAAAGTATATAACAAATTAAATATCAAATCTCACATCTATAGCAAGCAATTGTCAAGGAGAGAAATGCCACTAACCATGTACTCAAACACGAAATACAAGATGTCATTCTCTCTAATGACTTCCTTAAGCTTCACAATATTTGGATGATTCATTTTACGTAACGACTGCCACAAGAAGAAATCCATGATGTATTGGCGAAAGAGCAAAGCAAGAAATAGGAAAACGAAAAAATAGCAGATCATATTACCTTCACTTCTCTCAGATTTACACACTCCTCCCATGAATAATACTTTTTCTTCATTTTTTTTATTGCAACCTGTCACAAACAGAACAAATGGTTACTTCACAAAAAAAATTACTAAAGTTGCAATGAAACTTAACACTTACAACTTCACCAGTCTGCTTATTAATAGCTCTCCAGACACTCCCAAATGTTCCATCACCAACTTCCTTAATTAGGTTGAACCTAGAATAGACCAAAACCTGAGTATAAGCAATCCACACAACAACACACAAACACCATAAAGCAAGTACTGCAGTAAACCAACTCACCTCTCCATTCTTCTGGAACAAAAACAGCTCTTCTTTATTCAAGGGAAGTACAAGAACACACAAAAGATAAATAGCATTTATCTTCAGAAGAAAAAACAATAAACTGCCTTGCTGGTCCAGCTGAATTCACCATCAATTTTCTCCAGCAACATCCAATAGCAGAAGACCAGAAATTCTATGATGGGTGGGCTGCCCAGCCTTATTTATTGCTAAACCCACGACTTCAAGACAGTAGCACACGATAGACGATAAGAAAGGACAAATACCAGAGAACATATTGAAGCCAATCAAGGAACCAGCCAGAAATGATTGATCTAACAAACAGGAAGGATCCCCTAGCTCAAAGCATAGTCACCCAAGGGTTCAAAACTTAACTAATAGCTACCTCATCTATACTACGTAGAATTTGTTGCAGAATCTTCAGCTAATTTTATATCTTCTCAATTTAAAGAGTACCCATCAGGATGCACGATGAAGAAAGAACTATGCAGTCCTCACTGATTCAACACGATTGCCTATCTAATATCAACTATGATAAGCAATCCCCAAGCGCGTTTGGCAGACTTTAACCCTGTGGAAAGAAAGGATTGGCACGGTTAGAGCCACATTAAACAACTTAGAATACACAAATAGACAAGAAAAAAAAAGGTGCCTGATAAGTGCCGTACCCCGGAAGACGTTTTCCCAAAATTTTTTACTGGATGGCGTATCAGCAATGCACTATCAAATAAAAATTTGTTAATATTACACACAAAGACTTAGGCCCCACAGAGAGAGAGAGAGAGAGAGAGAGAGAGCTTACTTATACAAGTGCACTAAAGATCCAACACCTATCTCAGAAAAAACTGGCATTACGCCTTCTGCAATATTCATTTAAGATCTGACCACTAAGTGCAATTAACAAAGGAAACCAGAAGAAAATCTCCAAGGACAAGAAACCTCCAGTCAAGCACTTCCTGGAACGAGAAAACCCTAAACTGGTAGCATTTTGACCAGAAGCACACTTGCTCCATATCTTAAGAAAGATATTAATGCTCCTTAAATCCAAGCCCGGTGAAACCTGATATAAAGATCCATAGCATTCAAGCTCAGAGCAGATATAATCATGCAGAAAGGATAAACGTAAACCATATCTAAAAGTTAATCCAAAGAACTAAGGATATGTTTGGTATGTGGAATGGCTATTCCAAGGAATAGCCCTTATAAATAATAGAATGAAATATAGTGCATTAACCTTGAAATAGCCATTCCGATGATTATAAAGGAATGACTATTCATTTAATTGAAGGAATAACTATTCCTTTTAAATTTAAGAGGAATGACTATTCCTTCAATTGATGGAATAATCATTCCATCATGGCTATAAGAATAGTTATTACAATACTAATTCACTACACTTATTCCTTTCTTAATAAGAGCTATTCCAAGGAATAGTCATTCCGCATACCAAACATAACCCAAATGGTATGGCAAAGAATAACAAGAGCAAGTTCCAAAAACTAAAATAGTTACAAACAAAAGGTGAAACCATAGAAATATTATATTTAACAGACAATTTTAAAGCTACAGTATCTGAGTAACATGTTACACAACCAAGATTTTTTTTTTTAATAAGTAATACACAACCAAGATTTATAACATAAAAACAGCTTACTTCTTGTTCACTCTTAACACTGACCCACCAAAGATGTGCATTTCATGTTATGCATTTAAACAAAAAGAGGAGGAGGGGGGGGGGGGGGGATCCAATGATATCTAATGCATTTTGTTACAATTAAGGATAAAGCAATTCCTTCACACGCAAATTAAATTGAAGACCAGAACAGACATTCTTGACGAAATTAAATGAAGGGCTTAAAACCATAAGATGAGTACAGAACAAACAATATATTAGAAAAATAAACCCGCATGCTGAATGAACTCCAAGATGCAAAATTCCAAAAACAATAAATACATCTGCCATAGTCTTTAACCAACGTAACCAACTAGACGCAAGGATGGATAAACAACATGCATGTCACATTAGCAATCGCATCTTATGGTACGACCATAAAATAAAAAAATAAAAAAGACCAAAAAAAAAGAAAGTACTAAAACAATTTCGTTTGTACATATTACAATACGAGTAATAACTCAAGGAGACACAACAATAGCAATCAACCATGTACATAAAGCTATAATGAAACCCTGAAACCCATTGACCAATTCCAGATCTGAACCAATTTATAACCCTTAAACATATCATAAGAGACAAAATCCACGAAATATCAAAGTTACACGAACAACGTTGAACAGAAATTCCTTCAATTCAATCACAAAAAAAATAGATAATCCCGAAATCTCCAATTCAATTCTCAGAAATCCTCATCAATCAAACCAAATCTTTGAAACCAACCCAGGAAACAACCAAAGAAACAAAAAAACACAATTCAGTAATGAAATTCAGAACAATCCAAACCAGTTCATAACCCTAACCCTAAGCGATGCAATGCACGAAATATCTAAGTTTCACCAAATCAATAGTTTAATTCCAAAACCCCAAAAAATCCTCATCAATCAAACCAAATCCTTGAAATTGCCCAACAAAAGAGACAGAGAAACCTAGAAACACAAATCCAAGAATCAAATTCAGAACAAGCCAAACGAATCCCTAACCCTAACTCCAAAAAACTTCCTAACCCCCAAATCAAAACAACCAAATACATCAGATCTGATTCAAACAACATACCCATATCTGTGAGAGAGATAGAGAGAGAAAGAGAGAGAGGACCTGAAAGCCAAGCGGCATAAGAACCGTCGCCAGGGACGGGAAGAGGTGGAATCCAGAGCGTCTCTATCTGGTTACAGCCGAATTGCCTTTCCCCCGAAAATCTGATCTGTGCCTTTTTGCTCCGTGACAACCAAGGAATAAATATTACTACTCCTTTACCTAACTTTTATAGCTCTCTCTTGGCCCGGCTTTTCTACCCTGCGATCTGTTTTTCTTTGCTTATGCGGACGGTCATGATGGGCCGCTGGTTGGTCACCCATCACGTGGCCACGCAAGGTTATTCTGTTTTAACGTTAATTACAACGGTAACATATGGGGTAATTCTACTTTCAGTTTTTTTTTCCCCGTAGTTAACGCTAATTTTGGCTTGTACGGAGATTAAACCAAGCAGCAAAAGGTTGAGATCTATATGGTAATGTGACATTAATTTCTAGATGCCGATTTGGTTGAATATGTTGCCATTAAGGAAATTTAATATAGTTCAATCAATAATAAATTTCATTTTAGATACTTTTGAATTCGAAAAGAAGAAAAGAAATAAAGCAATAAAAAAAATTAATAGAGTATCTTATTTGTAATAGTGATATTTGGTTTGCACTTGATGATTATAATTATAATTTTTTATTTACGATTTACCATACTAAAAGTACATTTCTAAACAAAATTATGAAAAGTGTCTTATTTGATAATGAATTTAAAAAAAAAATATGGTTTAAAAGTCAAACTTCAATTTTAAATGTCAAATCACAACTTTATTAAATATTTAAATGCGTTTTTAAAATCATATTTTTAAATCCCACGTTTTAAAACCTACAAACCAAATAAACCCTAGATATAATTTGATATTATTGTTTGTGATAGTATGTGTAATGTGTTGTTATTTGTATGTTTCCCATATTCATTTTAATTTACCTTTTTAAACATGTTTTTTCATTTTTTTTTTTTGTTTTCTAAACAAACAAGACATAATTTCTTTTTTTTTTTTTGGTGTTCACAATTTTAAAAACAATAAAAATGAATGCAAAAAAATTACACGCCCAAATAAATCACTAAGGGCTTGTTTGGGGAACCAATTATTTTTTGTTTAACTCAATTCTTCTTAAAAGTCAACTATCTTCAACAAGAGCATTGGATCATGAATAAAGTTTCCTTTAATTTATTTTTTAATTTTTTTTAAAGGAATTGAGCTATGTTTCCTTCAAATTGAATTGGAAGAAAATTTCTCCAATCCAATTTATGAAACTCACAATAACATACTTTATTAAAAATACTTATGAAAAATAAAAATGTACGTGATAATTACATATTTTAAAGACATATATTAATTTAATAAACTAAATTAAAAGATTTTTTTCTAAACTAACTTAAAATAAAACTTTGCCCTCAAATTATTGCAAAGATTCTTTTTATGGCAATTGTTTTTTTCTTTTCGAATATTGATTTTGCCTTTATCACTTGTCATTTCTCAACTTTACAATTCTAATTTGTTTTTGATAATTAATAGATTTTTACTGCTTTAGATACTTCTTTAACACATTCATGTGATCTACACGACTTAAAAATCTAACAATTATCCACAAAAAAAAAAAAAAAATCTAACAATTACGTCAACTTATATTTTCCAATAAAATTTGAATTATTACAGATATTTTTCTCCACTTACTGAAAAATAAAAAAAAATAAAAAAAAAATCTGAATGTGGTATCTTTATCTCATTTAGAGCCATTTGGTACGAAAAGTCAATCCGTTAGAATAGACATAGCATCCGACAGAATCGATATTTATCATTAATGGATCATTTGACCTAAAAAATAAATAATGGGAAAAAAAAGAATTGATTAAAAGTTCCACAAGATTAATCTTATTTTAAACATTTAATGGCTGTCGCCCATCAGTGGGCGGACCAACCACTCTTCTTTTTTTCTTTTATTTCTTTTTTTCTTTTTTAAGGTACCAACCACTCATTGTTGGAGTTACGTTTTACTCCACAAAACGAGTCGTGCAATGTGCATTACGAATGCATTAAAAGAAGAAAAAAAAAAAAAAAGGAAAAAAAAAATGTAGGCTGTAAAAGTGGTGGGAGGGAGGGACTATTATTGGGGCCAAAAAAAAAAAAAAAAAAAAATTGTGGGTTGTGTGCGACATTGCTTGGGTGAGTGGGTGGCATCATATTCTATCTTTAATCTTATCTTTGTTTTATTTTTTTCTATCCAATCTTATCTTTTATTTGATTTTTGGTTAAATGTTGTGAAGGGGATGATGAGTCATGACAGAGTTTTGTTTGAGAAATAAAATTGGAATATTCGGTTTCGGTGGGGTTGCGGGTGTTGTTTGGATATGCACTCAATTAGGTGGCGCCACGAGTCCAACCGCTGTGTTTTGGTGTAATAAGCACGGATTGGATCTTCCAGAAAAGTCGAAGTTTACTATTTTGGTAAGATAATATTAATATATATGTTCCTTTTGGACCAAAGAAATTAAATAATATCCTAAAGATTCCTTTTTGTAATTTCTCCAAAAAAAAAAAAAAAAAATTAAAAACTTAGGAGGATGCTTGGTGTTCAACCCAAGCATCCAAAAAAATAATAAAATAAAATAAAATAAAAAAAGTTTTATGCATGAGTTGGATGGGAGTTGAATGGATGGGTAGAAAAAATAGCATTTTCCAAAAACTTTACTACTTCATCATAGAAATTGAGCTACAAGTCAGCACCACGTGGCAT
Source organism: Betula pendula (assembly GCA_900184695.1). Lineage (NCBI taxonomy): Eukaryota > Viridiplantae > Streptophyta > Magnoliopsida > Fagales > Betulaceae > Betula > Betula pendula. The sequence continues at coordinate 53,626 of FXXK01000380.1, forward strand.
CTCTATCCTCAAAACAAAAAAAGAAAAATGATCTTTAATAGATTTTTTTTTACAACTGTCATACAAATTAGCCTTTGAATGAACAACGACTTGTAAAAGAAAAAAAATAATAATTAATTTCTTTTTTTTTTTGTGGATAAAAAATAATTAATTTCATTGTCACATTATTCTGATAATATGACGGTTCTATACTGTTTAGCAATAAATAACCCAAAATGTTACCACTAACTCCTCATCATTAAGTAAAATTGCATAAGAACATATATATCTTCTCTTTTTTTTTTTGCCAACCATACAAATAAAATACCCAACTCGAATTTAAACCATAGCAACTACTAGAATTACTTAAACCATAAATATCTCAAGATAACATAATCATAAACATAATAGTAACACCACAAATCGACCATAAGTATGGGTCATACACCAAAGGTTAAAGTAAGTCATCAAATACACAATTAGTCTTAAGAAAATCACTAGCCTCATATAAAACTAAAACGTCAAAAAGATCTATACAAAAATATTACAGCACAACACTAAGAATATTAAAAATAACGGATTTGGGTTTGGGTTATCAGGTTTAGATCAAAATGGGTCAACCCGTTTATAACCCGTTAATTTTTTTTTTTTTAACATTTAAAAAAAAAAAAAAAAACTTAAAAACTAAAAACCTAAACCTAAAGCTAAAGGCACATTGCCCACTGACCCAACGACCCGTCTCTTTCTCACTTCTCAGTTCTCAGTTTCTCTCCTTCTTCAGTTCTTCTTCTTCTTTTGATTTTTCATTTTTCCTCTTTCACGCCGCCGAGCTCAGCTCCCAGCCTCCCTCCTTATCTCCATCTCTCTCGATCTCCATCTCCACTCTCCAGTCTAGACTGAACCGACTCGGTGACTCCATCTCTCTTGATCTCCCTCTCTCTCTCTCACGGCCGCCGACGGCCAATCTCCCTCTATTTCTCACGGCCGCTGGCCCACCGATCTCCCTTTCTCTCTCACGGCCGCTTAGTTCTCTCACACGGGCCACAACCGCTCGATCTCCCTCTCTCTCACACGGCCATAGGCCGCTCGATCTCCCTCTCTCACGGCCTCTACGTTGATAATCCATGGCGGTATCTCTTTCTCTTCGTCTAGCGCATCTCCAGCATGTCTCGGTCTCTCTCTCCACTGCTTGTCTCCGGCATCCCTCATTCCCTCTTTGTCTCACCTCACAGCGTCTCTGATTCTCTATGGTTGGGATGGACGATGATTTGCGGGTCGAGTCGGGTTTACCCGACCCGGAAGACACGATCCGACAACTAAACGGGTTGACGGGTCGTGTTGTGTTAAATAAACAAGTCGTGTTTGAGTTTATGCTAAATGGGTTGGCGGGTCAAACGGGTTGACTCAAACCCGACTTGCCAACCCGTTTTGCCAGCCCTACTCTATAATGTATTCATCCATAATCACCAATTTTGGGCGCAATAGCTCAATCAAATCCCTAAGTATCAGTCTTAAGTTCGGGTGACTATCCTAAAAAAGTAAGGGCCCTCTATAAAACAATGATGTTTTACAAGTGGAAACACACAGTATTAAATCTACGATTTAATGAGTATAATCCCGCATGAAACTCAATTATACAGTGAATTATTATTTAGTATGAGTCATAAAGGTAAAACATCGCATGCAATAGTTCGCAAGTCAATATGATAAGGCAAAAAATCATGCTGATGCATTATACACATGCACACACATATTAAAAGTCATAACTATGTGCACTGTGACCTATTTGTGTCATTAACCCCTTTACGGTAGGGTTTGCGCGTCCCATGAGACATTTGGTACAATTTCGATGCCTTGAAAAATGTACATAGCAAGTCATTACTTAATTGTCTGACCGAGTTTAACCCTAGTGATCTACCCAAAATAGTGATGCGAGCAAAGGTGACCCCACCCGTATGTGGTTGCACTAGTCACAATAGCCATCTAAAAAATCACACACACTTCACTAGGCCATAAGATCAAGTCTATATAATTAGTATGGACATTCAACAAACTTATTGCACAAATTTTCACTACGTTTAACAATGGTGGCCTTATCATGCAATTAGAGATTTATTTCATTTCATGTATGTAAATCACAGTGTAAATGTTGTAACGTCCAATAAAATAATTAAAAAATTAGTTAGTTGTTACTTGAAAGCACTGTGAATAAAATTATACATAGGGTTTTTAAAAAGGGTTTTCATGTCTTGAGTTCGAAGGCCTGCAAATTCACGTTTCATGACTTTTGCTAAAATCCCAACGTTTGCTTAATCCAAACGAGGCTCAAGAAAAAAAAATGGAAAAGTTGTCCAATGTGCTCATCCAGAGTAGCGTTCGGATGAGGTACCATACAAGGGTAGTCAATGTGGTTCATTCGCTGTGGCGTTATGACGAGCTACGAGCAAGGTTAATTAGTGTGATTCATTCATTGTGGCGTTCAAAAGAGCTACAATTGAGTTTATTCAGTGTGGTTGATTCACTGTAGCGTTCAAATGAGCTACCAAACGAGGCTAGTTAGAGTTGCCCGTCTGTAGTTAGTTCGGACGAGTCATCAAGACAAGTGTAAACAGAACCACTCGTCTGATGTTAGGTTCGAACAAGTCACTTATTCGTCCGGATAAATTGCGACAAATTATAAATACGCAGCTTCAAATTGCAAAACAACATTTCTCCTCCTCGTATCTCATTTTTTAACATATTCTCCCCTATCTCTCTCGCCCTCTCTTGGTGGGTGTCCTCCATTTTAGGGTTTGGATGCTAAGGGAAGGGTTCTACTCCATTTCCAAGCTTTGGGTAGGGGATTCTCAATGTTGGAATTTGATTTTTCTTGAGTTATGTCAATTTGGGGATTGTGATGTTAAAGCCTAGATTTTCTTTAATATTGGGTTAATTGGGTGTGTTGTGGTAATTAACCTTATGTTGCTTTAGATTTTAAGAGAAATATAGTGCTTGAGGTATTTTAGCACTACGGAGTTTTACCAAAGTTAAGGTTTTGTTTTGGGTATGAGTATAACTGTGTATTGCAATATGGAATTGCAGTGTGTGCTTAAGTTGGACTCGTTGGTGGATCCATCTCAGCTATCTTAGGAGATTTGTAAGTATATTATTTACTAGGAAAAATATACTTGTTTTTAAAGTATAATTATTATGTTTAACATGAACCGAATATTTTGTGAATAAACATGATTATATGTATTTTTGATGATTTGACATGGGTTAAGAAATGTGTTGAGTGATGTGTTAAGAAAAGATGTTGAATAATGAATGATTATGAAAGCAAAAAATTGCTTACTTTTATGAATATGTCATATGGGGTGTTTGGCAAAGGAGGAGGTTGTAGGTTAGGGGATTGTTGCCTTTGATGTGATATAAAGCATAATGAATGTTGTAAATTTTTTGTATTGGAAAGTGAAATTTTTTGTTTTTTAATGAGTATTTTATTTGAATGGTAATAAAAAATGTTTGATGTGATATAAAAAGTAAAAAAAGTTGTTAAAAAGTAGTTTATGTGATATAAAAAGTGGGAATATTTTTTTTTAAAAAAAAAATCTAAATCCTCAACAGTGCAGTCCTCTTCTCTCCCAAACGTCCCCATAATGTTGCATGTGGATGTTTGAATGTGAATAAGCTATTAAAGCTCAAATGAAAATGAGTTAAGACTTAAGAATGCAAAGATTGAGAATAAGAGATTATAATGCATTAGGACTACGAGCCCTAGTATTTGTGGAGTACGAGATACAATGTTGTAAAGTTAATAATATAGGGACTATGGACCCCAAACTAGTGGAGTATGGGCCCCAAAAGTAAGAAAGTTCATCTTGGGAGTATGGGCCCGTTATAGCTGTAAACACGAGGAATTATGGGCTCCTAGCTGAAGAGAGTATGGGTCCTTATGTTAGACATGAGAAAAAATGGAAAAGAGAATGAATGAAAGAATGCATTGTATGAGATTTGTATTGATGTTGATACATTGTTTTATTGTTTAGATATGTTTATATATATTTATTTTGCTGACTGGATTGTGGAGTGTATGTATATGTGTGTAGCTGAGTTTTATGACATAAAAAATATGCTAATGGCTTAGATGTATTCGTATGTATATATTTCTAGAGCGGGATATTGAATATATATAATTACAACTAAGGTACAATGTAGTAAAGACATGAATAAGGAAATGACCACCGAAATTTTATGTACTTACAAACTTCTTTACATTTGCTTTGATAAATTTGAAAACTTATCATAGTTGTTATTGTACGCTTATGGTAGAAATTTTTTTACTGATTTTTTGTACTCTCCAAATGTGGAGAGAGAGTAAGATGAGATAAAATTAAATTAAAAAAATTATTTTAATAAATTAGAAGGTAGAATATGGAATGTTTTGAAAAAGTGGATAGTTAAAAAAAAAAAAAAAAAAAACCTAAAATAATAGCTCCTCAATGGCAATAATCCAAGTAAAAAACAAGACATTTGACGCCACTTGACGAATTCCCGTATCTAAATCCAACCTGATCCCTTCTGTAGCCCACCAATCTCACTCTCCCTCTCCCCTGTGTCTTTCCCCCTTCCTTTTCTCTCTCTTATGGCGTTTCAGAGCACTTCGTTAAAGAATGAAACGTGAAATATCTCATTGAGCTTATAATATTGTAAACTCTCTCTATTTCTCAAGCTAACGTTTCTTTTCCGTTTTCTTTTTTCGTTTTTACTTTTGAGTCAAGAGCACAAGAAAGAAAGAGATAAGAGGGAAGCGAATGGCTGCAATTACAGGAGCAACTTCATCGCAATTCAGGCTGTCTTTAACTTCCTCGTCCAACCCAACATCAGCCCACAAGGTACAATTGCTCTCTCTCTCTCTCTCTCTCTCTCTCTCTCTCTCTCTATGTTTGTATGTGACGCATGATGAAGATGATGGTTGTGGTATAGTTTTGATGTCACACTATGATCTTTTGGTTCTTTTATACGTTTACTCGAAAATGGAATTTGGGTGTTCTAATCATATGATTCAATATATAAAGAGACTGCTAACTGGGGCATAAAGGAACATTATTACTATTTTACTTATGGATTTATGGTCAAGAATATGATAATGTGTTAAATCTTATTCCATATTATGCTTATTATGGTTGAAGAAACTTATAATTAACTGTAAAAGTAAAGATAATAGGGCGAATGATTTATGGGTAGTTCCGTGTTATAAACCTACATCCACCGTTCAATTAGGTTACAGTTACAAATGATTCCTATTTATTGGAGAATTGGGGTTATCTAAAAGCTAGAAGATGATGTGTAATCATAATGATTTGAATACAATCACATTACATAAATTTTGTTTGTTGTATAAGCACTTGACTTAATTGCTCAAGCATAGGTTCTTTCATTACTGGTCTTGCAGATTCAACGCAAGCTTTGCACCCTACCCATCACCACCTACACTTGGGAAAGACATGTAGAAACAAAATTCCCAATTTCTGCAACAAAACCCTACCAAAACCAAACATCACTCTATGCAACCTTGAGGAGTTCCAAAGGCTTTGGACGGTCTCCAAGGAAAACCAAGAAGACCAAGAAGCCGAACAAAGACGATGACGATGATGAAGAAAAAGAGGCAGAGGATGAGGAGGCAGATGAAGGCGTAATACCAGAGGTAGTGACCAACAGGATGATGAGCAGGATGGGTTTCTCAGTAGGGACACCACTGTTTATAGGGCTTTTGTTCTTCCCATTCTTTTACTATCTGAAAGTTGGACTGAAGATTGATGTGCCCACATGGGTGCCCTTCATTGTGTCATTCTTCTTCTTTGGCTCTGCTCTTTTGGGGGTGAGTTATGGGATTGTTTCTGCTAGTTGGGATCCTATGAGGGAGGGTTCCCTCTTGGGTTGGAATGAGGCTAAGAAGAACTGGCCTGTTTTTTGGCAATCACTTAGGGGTAGATCTGGGAAACAGTAGACCTTCCTTTTTTTATTTTTTATTTTTAAATCTTCTGCTTGGTAATATTATTATTACTTTGAAACCATGGAGAAAATTTTGATGGGCTTTAAATCTGTAAATTCACAATTCCAAAGACTACTTGCGTGCATGCAGCTTGCCATGGGCTGTCTGCGAAACACATTTGCTGTTGCCATGGGATGTGTGGGCAACATGCTGCTTGCCAGGCATGGCTTGTGCAGGTGGGCTGCTCGCAGGGACCACAGAGCATGCCTGCTATGTGCAGTGGCCAGCACGCTCAAGGCCTAGCTGTGCACAGCAGGCGCTCTCTACTCATCATGGTTTTAGGGTTTAGGGCGCTAGAGTGCCCGGGGGGTTGTTGTGCTGGGGCTAACCTCGCTTATCAAGGATTTTAGAACTTTGGTTCTATTAATTAACATTGAAGAGCCTACAAAACTAATCCAATGAATTTTATCCCAAGTCCTGCTTATGCAATGAAAGATCCACAACCAGCAATATACATTATTTAATGAAACTCTTTTGGCGTACATCCATCCAATCGGTAATTTAGCTCTTGGTTTAGTTGGTAACTTGGGGGCAACTCTTTTTCCTAGCTTTTCTATGGTGGAGTTTGTTGGTGCAAGGATCTATTGTGACCTGAAGACCGCCTTCCAAAGGTGAGCTAGGCAAGAAAGGTAAAAGGTTTGAAGGGTTTCTGTTGAGATCCGATGAAGTTACTCCGAAGCCCAAGTTAGCAAAGGTACAATGAAAGGGTATTTTGACAGAGTTCTGCTTATGGTTCGATTGCATACCTGCGAGGTTCACATGGACAACTTATGTAGGCCAATGTCCTCCTAGGGTTTGAGGGACTCCCGTCAAGAGGTTTTTATGTTGATGTGAACATTTCCTCCCTCAACTCGTTGGGAGGGGCATCATGGCATAGGTGTTTGGTTAGTTGAGCTGGCAAATGGAGAATTATTTGCTTGGTGACATCTCTTTAGTGAAGGTGCACTCGAATCCTAGTAGCTGGCTGGGTTATGGGCCATTGGGCACTCAATGGCCTATGATCCTTCAAATTTTTGGAGGTTAATTGGGCTTTCCAATAGATGGGCCCTCTCAAGGACCGTCAGCATCTTAAGGGTTAACCCCTTTTAGTTTTTCATAATTCAATTGCTCTTTGGAAGAAGGCAATTTTGCCCCCCTTACTTCTAAGCTCGTATCCATATCCTTAATGTTATAATTAGATCATTAATTCATATAATATAATCCCACTTATTTCGTATATCTTATCCCAATTTTCTGCATCTATAATTAGTTTGATTAAATTTATCCAGTTGGGTAAATTATGACAAAAACTTACCCCATCATGAGAGTTTATCGAAATTGAACTTTCCCCAAGTTATGTGTCCTTGATTGTTAAATTGAGCCAGGATACGATCAGACCCATTATTGAGCTTTTACATGGTTTTAAATGGGTAAAGTCAGAATAACATGCTTTTTAGATAAGATGTCAGTTTGATAAACAAAATTAGAAGCATTAGACGGATTTTAAGTCTAAGTTGCTTCCTAAAGAATTTCAATTCGCATCAAATACAATCTCTATATATGTGACTGGGAATGATTTCAATTCCATTTCTCAAATTTGTGTAACAGATAAACAAACTTTAATATCTAAGTGGAGAGCCAGATAATCCTATGATGCCCAAAGACTTAAAATGTCTTAAAGGAGGAAAGAGGAGGCCCAAAAGAATTTCACTAAATAGTGATAATAATCATAAGAACAAAGACAAGGACAAAAAAGGACCCATTTGGACATCTCACTGAAACGAGCCTTCACTCAAAAATGGAGCCAATCACCCCTACAAGTGATTGTTGATACCACAAATGGTTTTTGTTTGATGAAGTAGTTTCGAAACATTACTTGTGGCGGCTAACTCCAATTCTCTCTATAAAGGCTCCATCACAGCGTATGGATTCATATTTGTTACATTCTAAGAAACCAAGTTTTTAATGATTCCACCTGTTTTGAGACATCCAGATGCACCCTGACTTCTTTAATCTTATCTGTAGTAATGTATGCCGTTTGGATCAAAAATTTTAAAGGTACTGAGCTTGTATTCTCTCTCTGTTCTCTTCCCACCACAGCTTTGCGTGCACCTCCCCGAACTTTTCTCGGCTGCGCAAATAAAAATGTAAGTTGTCAAAAGCTGCCTCACCCCAGAACACAAAGATCTTAATAAATGCCAAAAACTTCCTTAAGTATGAGCACACTCAAATGATACTCTCCAAGTCCTTTAGTTGTTTGAGCACAAAACATCGAGGAAACGAAATGAAGTTATCCTATCTAACCTTAAAAGCTCGAATCATAAGGCAATAGAAATTGCTTCCAAGCTAAAAAATCATTATCAGTTTTGAAATCCTAAGATTATCCTCAAATACCATTTTCAGGTGATTGCTGAAAATTGTTAATATGTTAAGGAAACAAAATTATGTTTGGGGTCCATTAGGTTCATAAATCTTTTTTTTATCCTCAGTCTTCTTGGCCACCAAATGATGCTAAAAGGAATATTATGTAAATAAAAATGATTCATTACCTGAACCTGACACGCCGGAGCTCCCTACTGCCATCAGCTAGCTGTCTGATGGTAATGTACACCCCAGGCTCATCTTGCTCAACCCATTCTGTCTCCAGGTCACTTGCATTGCTAATCGAAACCGAAGCCTCGTCCCTAGATGAGGTTGTTGTGCGAGATGCATCCATGGATGATGCCTCTCCCTTAGGGCCACCCATACCAAATGCACTTGAGCCTGCATTGTAATGGTAGCTGCCACCTTGATCCAAAGGGTCAGATGGGTAATACCCTTTACTTCCAGAAGGTCTATAGTAGTTCCTTGGTGTCCACTCCTTGTTCAGCGATGAACCCATAGGGCTTTCCCTTGCTGATCCCAGCCTTGAGTATGAAGAATCTCTCTGCTGTTGAACATTACAAGTATCCGTTAGTAATGGGAGATTTATAAATCAGGTATCAGGAATATAACTTGAGAAACAAATATTTTTTATAATTTACATAATGGGAACTCAAGATCGTCTATCTTGAACATGGATTATTGAACATAACCTGTCTCTGATACCATAAAGAAGTTTGAACACGTTTTGGGATTAAAAAGGTTTTAAACTTGTCATTGACTCAATCGGACAGAGATAAATGTATTTTGAGACATTGTGCCAAGTTTTGCTGTTTATTACTACTCAAGCAAATCTAATAAGGCTAGCCAAAAAAAAAAAAAAAAAACATAAAATAAAATAATATAAAAAAGTAGTACGGAGGTGACTGTTTCATGAGTCTGCTTAGCAAATAAGATAATGCATATACCTAAATGCTTAATTTGATTGTCATAGAAAACAAAAAGAATGGGAGAAAACATAATGATGTTTACAAATTCTTAAACAGCATCTTCAACCAAATCCCTTTAAAGGTCCCAAGTATGCGAATGTCTTCCCATGTCTCATCGGCTGTTTCAAGTTTAGCAATGAAAATAACAAAACAGAGGCTCTGGCAGTGGTCAAGGATTTCATTAAAATCAAATGATCTATTACCCCAAAAAATCTATCTCATGCAAGTTGCCAAGGATCTCCTTAAATTAATGATCTACTAGAAAGTTATGTGCCTGAGCAATGATATTCTTATCATTCCAATACATGATTTGAACAATTTGTCCCAGCCAAAGGATCTGCAGTGCCTTTATCGACTATTAGGTCGGTGTTCCCAATTAAGGAGAAATAAAGAATTCACATGTAAGAGCAGGTCCATGGAGAGCCTACCCTCAGTGTTCTTACATAGACAAGCTTTTAACATGACTATGAAAAGCAATTTTTTTACTCTGAATAATGGAACTGACTAGTCCATAAAGCAATGGACTGGAAAACTATGATTAGACTGTCTGGAGCATTTATTAGTAAGTAGCCCACTTGTTGAACATGCTAATCAAGTAAGCGGATGACGAAAGTGATGAAATAAAAAGCTTTTTACCTCATCCTCAGACCTTGGGGGAGTGTTAAGAGCTTGCTTATTGAATCTCTGCACGTTGTAGAGCTCCATGATCCGGTCATAATTCTCACCCCACCATCGCTGTGCTTGCAATTTATTAAACATCTCTCGGCTTCAAATTTAAATGACAAGTATATGTCAGTTTATGGCTGTACAGTGCAATTATGTTTCAGTGACCAAAATCTGAAGATATTTTAAGAAATTTGGGGTCCTAAAGGTCCATTTCTTTTCAAATCCGAACTAGAAAGCTTACAATAGCTTTCAAGTAGGCCCAGTGGTTAGAAAACTACCACATGCACTACACAGCACAGAGACAGGACTAATCAACTACGAGAGCTACAACCCTTTGTGGACCATTGTTGGCAGTAGGCCATGGCCTAGGGCTGAAAAATAGCTCGAAGTTAATGTCCTCCAGAGGTTGATTTCCAAGATCTCTTAAACATCTCAAAATCATGAACAATTTTGAACTCACTTTATTTGCAAATCAGGAAACTCAAGGGAGCAAAAAACTAAAAAATGAAAAATAAAAGGAAAAGATAACTGAATGGAATTCAACTGGAATAAAATTGCTGATGCTGGAAGTGATCTTCATCATACCTGAAGCGTATTCGTTTAAGATCATTTCCGCCATTAGGAAGGGACACAAAAGTAATGTGAACACCAGGTTCCACCTGTGCCATCCATTCCTTAGGCTCATCCTCATCCTCGAGCACGACATCACAAGATACAGACGTCCCTCCAGGAGTCTGGTCACCCCTCAATACCCCTGTAAATCTCGAGTCTGATCTTGCAGTAGGGTGATGACTGCTACTAGTAAAATCCCACGCAGGTGTTGAACTTGAGCTTGCACCTCCAAGGTAGGGGTATGGAACCCCTTCTGAAATAGCATCGAAGTCTGGGTAAGACCGCTGGCCTTTCTTGTAGCTGCTGGAGCCTGTGCAGGGCTTGCATTGACGGTAAGCACCAGAAAATTTCAGTGCCATATCTTTGATCTGCACATTATTGAAATCCATGGTTAATAGAATGTTTAGTACAATGTGTTCATTAGAAACTAGATTATCACATGGTTATAAATTTAATGATATGGACCTATTACTGAACACTGGAAATGGATGATTATGTATGCCAAAAGATTATAGGGCATGCCCATTAAATGGAAATTGTTTTATTATCTTCAAAACTAAATCATTCCATTTACATACAACTTAGTGAGTAATGCAATAGCAAATGGGAAAAAACTTGCAGCATATATCATTACCAACACAAGCTAAGCTGTTTGCTTTAAGACTGATAGCCAACTTATGAAGTAGGGATACTAGCACTCAATGCGGCCTAAATGCAATAACACAACTCTGCACCATTTAGATGTTCATGCATAAACAACAATGGGATGCACAATACTTACGCATTATATTTTGCTCAAAAATACTAGGATGGATGGTAAAAAATTCTGTGGTAGGATATGAGTAAGAAGATTGGAAAATAATAATAATAATAATAATTTAAAAATTATAAAAAATAAAAATAAAAAATAAAAATAAAAGAAGAAGAAAGAAAGAAAGGTTTGATGCAAAATTGTTGGAAGATTATATAGAAAGATGGTAGTATATATACTTAGAATAATGCAACACACACTCCCACTTTTTTATTCCCTTAGGTGACTTTTAAAACCATCATTGAATTTGTGATGAATCTTTATTGAATTTTAATCTAATGGTAGTTTTAAGAGCCACTTATAGGCGTGAAAAAGTAGGTGTAGAAAGGTGGGAGTGTGTGTAGAATTACTCATCTACTTATTGGAACAACTGTGCCCGGTTTTTGTATGAAACAGAATGGGACACACTGGATTGAAACAAATCTGTCACACAAGCAAGTTTTGACTATAGGTTGTGAATGGTGCAATGCAATTCCTTTTACTTGAGAATTTAGACTGGATACCAAGATAGGGAGGGATGCATGTAGCAAAGTTTGATCTATAGTAGACATCAACGGCAGGAAAGATTTTCAATATTTAAAGACGAAGACTTAACATTACCATTACCTACTGAAATGATCTTTTATCCACTAGCAGTTTATAAACGCACAATTACAATTTTCCTGATGTTCCATTGATGAATTCCACTTATAGATGTCAAATGCTTTGCTGATCTAGCAAGGATCCAGCTTAAAACTGAGAGCATTCAAGCAATTGCTGCTATGTCTTAGACTGCTGAGAAGTACATGGTCCACAATGTAAGGTCACTTGTCCATGACTTACAATAAATTGAACAGAAGGTCTATAATGTAAGGTAACTTGACCCTGCCTTAACGTAAATTGACTTTGTAATAGTCTTCTGACTCTTCTCCTACCTTCCCACCCCATTAATTGGTATTCAACCCTATCCCTTTCTGTCATAATTACAAAATATGCCAGTCAGGCCAAAGGACACTGGCTCCATTTAATTTAAGTATTTACCCTAGATGCTGTTTCTTTCTTCATCTTTTTCCCAAAAAAAAAAAAAACAATGATGAGGTAATTCTGTAAAAAGCGCAAAAACTAGTGCAAGTTCAGTACAAGGAAAATATATATATATATATATCTCAGAAATTCAATGATGAATTTGCACATCTCTTGTATGGAGATGGACAAAAGATGTGCAGAAAAAACCACACTTTTATCATACCATTATCTCACTTTGATAATGTAACATTGTTAATTAGCTTTTAGATCAGTCATTGTTTAAAAAAAAAAATACAAGGATTGATTGACACGTAAGCGGAATGGGATAGTAATGGGATAAAAGTGTGTTTTCTAGCATAAATAATGTTATTTAGTAGACTATTAACTAGGATGACATGACAGTGAAAATCAGCTTTTTGTTTTTTTTTTTTTGTTAAATGTTAATTTAAAGACTAATTTTCATTGTCACATCATTAAATTATATAGCGGCTATATAACAGTCTATTAAATAACAGTAATATTTTTTTTATTACTCAAATGGTCTTATAGAACAAAATAAAAAAGGAAAAAAGAAAAATCCGCTGCAAATGCTGATAAAAGAAAGGGAGGGGATGTAAACAGTGTAGGAAGAGCGGTAGTCAAGATTCATAGTCTAACACAATCTGATGTACTTTTCTACTAGGCCCAGGGACTTGGTCGGGGTGTCATTCACTATTGTTTCCCTTTTCCTATGCCATATGATTCTTCTTCTAAAAATATAGTGGAATCGACCAGAATTCAGTGGTGGGTCACCCTAAGAATATTTACTTGCAAGTCTTTTCTTGATGTGTGTGTTGTCTTTTCTCATATCCCCACTATTCCGCTTTGCAATTACTTAACAAAACACACCATTACTATCATTTCCACCACACAAAATTTGCTTCAGCGTTGAACAATATTTTTATATCTTAAACTAGATGTGCAACTTACTCAAATGGACTTTGGGCTATTAGATGGTCGTTAAGGTTGAAGTTCAAATCCCGATGGGTGTGAGAAAATTTGCGAAGTAATTTTTTTTTTTTTTTTTTTATTTTAATTTTTTTTTTTAAAAAAAAAAATCCTCAAACTAATAGATAGGACTCTAGACTAAGACAATCACCCCCACCTCATTAATGCATAAAATTTTCTGGTTCCAAAACTTATAGTGACTAAATAGTCCATCCTCTTTCTAGGTTCTAGAGAATCAATTAGATTTTATAGTTTCTATACAAAAATGCCTCAGCTACTTATCTCGCAAAAGAGAAAATATAACAAATAAAAAAAAAAATTAAAACTAAAATTGATATATAATGAAGGAAAAATTGCTAAATTGGTCTATATGATTTGAGGTTTTAACAAATAATTCCACGACGTGGTATGTCTGTGTAACAAATAAATCCGTCTCTATAAATTCCAAACATTTTTCTGAATGCTGGGGTTTGGCCACCCTCGGCAGTCAAATATGAGGGTGGTTTGGCCACCCCATAGGAGGCCCAAGGGGATGGCTGAACAAATCCTTTTTTTTTTTTCTACTTTTTATTGTTTTTTAAGGTAAATTATAATAATCATGTTGAAAAAATGCCCGAATTTGTATGGAGAGAGTTAGTTTACTAATGTATATGATATCATTGATATATCACATGGAATTATTTATTACTTTTGAACCCCAAAAAATTATTAATCACAACCTCAATCTACAGGACCAAATTAGCAATTTTCTTAAAATGAAATATAAGTAACGAGTATAGGTCTTCTACTGGAAATGAGAAAAGAAAATGAAAAGAGAATCCACTAGTGTGGAAATCCCAAAGAAAATAAAATTAGGCAGATGTGGGCCTCCTCGGTGGGGGCGGCCTTAAATAAGGGGATTTTGTGTTGATCTTGTTTCTTTTCTTTTTTCTTTATTTTTTCCAGGTCATGTACATATTATATATAGACGTGGCCATTCTAGTGAGTGCCAATAAGAGTAACAAAGTGATGCTAATCCAAGAACTTATTTTTTGGTAAGCCAGTCAATTAGCTTCAAGAGAATTTTGGCATTCCATTAAGAATATCTCATCTCATCTCAACGAAATTGGAGGGGTTTATAAATAGGGTAGGATTCACCAACTATCTAGTCCATTTATTGGAAAGGATCGGATTCAGATCACTAGCATATCCAAAAGAATCTTGAAACTAACAGAAAAAGACAGACAAAAAAGGAAAAAGCATAGACTGGATATGGATAATAAATTGGGTGTTTTTTTTTCTTCTTCTCGCAACTGTTTTGTTTATGTTTTGCTTGGAATTAGGGATTGGGATTCCTTCTGTTAGGATATCAGAATAATAGAGAAAATCAAACAGTTAAGAGAAGGGAGTTGTGGAGTCAATTGTCCCGGACAAATGGGTTCTACGTCTTAGACTGCCGAGAGCAAGTGAACCTTGCAGCCCATTTTTTAGACTATTTTAGACTTATTCGAATTTCACAGTAAGGAATTACCCCTTTTCTTGGTTTTCATTTCTGATAATAATCATAATATAGTATCATTCACCTAAAGAAAAAGAGTAATGTTCTTTATCTTATAACTATCCAATATGCTAAATCAACCCTTTAATAAGTTCTTTCAAAAAAAAAAAAAAATTCAAAAGTTGATTGAACTGTCATGGTAGCCACCCCTTGAATGGATACGGCTTGGGTGTGTAGCCTGGATTTGATTTGATTTTTTTTTTTAAATCAAATCTAGCCTTTGATTGTCTACAGTTACAAAACCCAAGCCAAATTCCCCTTGAATTAGTTCGTTTCTTTTGTCAAAATAAGATTCCAAAAAAAAAGATTCCAAAAGTTTGTTTGAAACTATCATGTTAATTTTTTTGATAAAAATATTGTATATGTCATTACTTTTTTTCAAAAAGAAATCATATACATTAAATGAATCAACGTGGCCGTGCCAAGGTTCGGCAGTCTAGGTATAGGAGGTACCACGCACTCTCTTCGTAGTTCGTCCTAAAGGGGGAGGCAAGACGGAGGGTTATAGCTTGGCACGTCAAAAGTCGCACGTGACGTTAACCCAAACGAAGGCTGGACAAAGGAGATTCTATAGTGCGTCACACGCAACAGTAGCATCTTAAAATCCTTCTACAGTAATAATAATAATAATAATACTAAAACGACAGTACGTACAATGTATAAATTTAAAATGGGGCGTGAAAGATGCCAAACAATGGTCCCCACATTATCAGACCCTCCTTATGGGTTTATGATTTTGTTTGTTTTCACAAATGTGGAAAAAGATACTGAAAAAGCAAAGATTGTAAACGAAGGCAAACAGTGATAGACATTGGAAATAAATATAAAGATAGAGAGAGAGAGAGAGAGAGAGAAAGAAAGAGTGAGTGAGGGTGTAGGATAAGGAACCTGCGCAGTCAGGCTTTTGACGGCTTCTTTTGTACTTGGCGTGCCACTGCCACGCCCTCCTCCTTCCTCCCCACCCTCCTCCCCCGTTTGCTTCGTGCATGCTATGCATGTAAACATTTTCTCCCTCTTGGCCTTTTTGTCCCTGCACACAACACAGATTTACACTTCAATACTACATAATTAAGTAGAGCAGGAATTTTTTTTTTTTTTTCCTGTAGCGATGAAATAGTGCTAAATTTTGTCAAAGAAGCTATTCATGGCTTTAACGAAGTGGAATGTACAAGCAATCACTTTATTATAATTTTTGGTTGAATTTGGACTGTACAAATTTTCTCTTTATTTTAAATTACTTTTTTGCCCATGTGCGTCGAATTTTGCAAGGGGTAAATTTGACCAATTGTTTCTGTTTGGGCCGTACACCTCATAAAGAACAAGGTACACTATATTTATCAGAAGCAAATTGTGCATTCTGCCAAATCCCTCCCCATTTCACCCACCACGTTTAATAATTAGTAAGAAACAAAAATAAAAACAAAATCAAAACATTAAAAAAAAAAAAATGGAAATTCAGAGCTCTATTTCTCTGTTTGATTCCCAAGAAAACAAGTTGGTCCCGAAGAGAAAGAGTAAAGCGAAGCAAAAGAAAAGGAGGCTCGGGATCGGAGAAGACTGAGAAAGTGAGGAAGGATATAGTCATGAGTCAATAATTTGAAAGTGGTCTTATTACAGCGACCGACTCTGGTTTGTGTCGTTGTGTGTGCGCTTTAGTAGTGCACAGAGCCGAATAAAGAATCAAAGACTGTGCAAGCCGAAGTTTCTGACGAATCTAAAAAAAAAAAATTAAAAAAAAAATTTGATATTATTGCTTCTTTTTCTTTTGCGTAAATCACATCACTCCCCGTTCTCCAAGAATTCGAAAAGCAGCTTACAGAGAGAAAATATGTACTAAAAACCTCTCTCTCTGTCTCTCTCTGTTTTTTTCTTTTGGTGGTCGAGGGCTGAAAGCAGTGGATGAGTGGACAAAGAGACATGAGACGGAGCATCACATTGGCATTATTAAATTGCAATATTTCTATACGAAAACGACTTACCGAAAGCCAACTCAACAGTTTTTCTTCTTGTCTCCCTAAGCCCTCGGCAGCCTCCTCTCCCAGTCTCAATCACAAGTAATCTCTTCTTTTTCCTGCAAACAAAACTGCAATCTCAATCTCATTCACATGGAAATGCAATCAATGATCCCCTCAATGATAATATTGCAAAAGCAAACCACAAATCTTTAGACACTTAAAAAGTGACATTCTGTTTGGTTTCTGAGAAAAAGTAACCAAAAGAAATTCAAAAAAGAACGGCACAAATCATAAAAAGGGGGAAAAAGAGAGAGAAGGAAATTCAGGCTCTTACCTTAGTGATATAACTCTTTCGATTTTTGATTTTTCTGTGCTTGCTCTGATTTTCTCTAGCTCCAAACAGAGCACAACAAGAAGGAAGAAGGAAAAAATAAAAAATAAAATTGAAAAATCAATCTCTCCCTCCTTTGCTGCTATATCAGAATCCCTGATACTTCGCTGAAGAATCTCAACCCAAAAAAACGTGAAAAAACAACAGAAGAACCGCACTCTGCTCTATTAAACGAGGCCAGCCGGCTAAATTAAGAAAGGAAAAACATTCGCCGGGACGAAATGCCGGCGATATATCGGATTGGAATCCGAAATGTTCAAAAAGGGGAAGTCTCGGGCACGGAGCTCCGGATTTTACGTGACGAAATGAAATCCGAAAAATGGGAAAAATTATACAGACAAGAGAAGAGCACAATTTGTTGTTGGAGTATTTATATAGAGAGGGGCCTTGACGGCGTCTGCGTTCGCCGTTAGCATAACGGAAAATGTGTGTGTTCTTTAATGGGAAACCGTTAAGTTGAACAAGTGGTCTAGAGCAGGGAGGACATTAGGGTCCACATGTCTAGGTGATGTATAGGGAGTGGGATCTAATAGCGTGTGCGGGTAAGAAAAGACGTGGCATGGTGTTATTGGGTAGGATGTGAAAGAGAAGAAGATGGAGGGCTGCGATTGGTTCAAATATTTTTTTTATTTTTCTTTTGGGCATGTTATGAACCATCCCATCAAGGTCCTTTGGTTTTTTCGTTTTAGGTAGGTAGGTGCATTGAAGCAGGAAAATTAGAATATTAACAAAGTTTTTCTAAAAATTAAAAATAAAATTAAGAGATGTTTGATAAAAGTGCTTTGTTGTCAATTTTTGTTTAAGTAGTAATAAGAAATATTAATGTGATATAAAGTAAAATTTTAAACTTTGTTTTTTCTTTTTTGTTGAAAAAAGTTATTTGGTAATAGTTTTAAAAATTGGTGATTTATTTGTTTTTTTTTTTTGAAAAGTGAAAATAAAATGAAGATGCTTACCAAATACGTCGATAACAGGACTCAACGTTCTCTTTTTTAAATGAGGAATATTATAAATTTTTTTAAGTGATTGTATTTAATAGTAACTTTTATTAACGCATCAAATAGTGAATATATGGTAATATGTGTAGCATTTATCTTTTTAATTACTTCAAATTAACTATTAGAAGAAAAAAAAATCTTAGTTTGTACAAATCTTCATGGTTAAGATAAAGGTGGTGCTTTTTTTAGTATCATTTTGGAATCACACTATCTATTATTAATATTTATTCACATAGAAAGCCTAATTATTGTTTGGTGGCTTAGGAACTAGAAAATCTATACATTATCGTGATGCAATCAATGCAGATTTGATGAATTCTTAAGATTATACATTGTTTTCTTTTATTTAACCAAAGAGATTAAAATTTTCTGTTCCAACAAAAACAAAAAAAGAATTTTTTAAAACATTAATCTCAGTGTTGAGAATTGGGCCAACAATGTAAACGCTCACACCACAACCGCAATGATCGCCCGGTTAAAGCTAAAAGTAATTAGAATTCACTGTCAAAGCTCACCACTCGAGACTCAAATATTGCTTGGGGCCTCTTAGAGCTTACTATCGATCGGAATTAGATTAAGCCACTCATCTCGATTGTTAGAAAATCCATTTGTCAGCATAAATTCAGAGATTTTATCGCTAAATAACCTGACCAGAGAAATCAGAAACAATTTCTTCATCGTACCTCAATTGCATGATTTGAAGAGTACGAAGTTTGTACTTGCTCCAACCATGATCATGCCATACCCTCAATCCCTTAATTTGAGAGTATGAAAATTATGATTATTCATGCACGCAACACTTGATGAAACTCAATGCCTATATAAACCCTATTCTTCCCATGGGTCTTTTTCGCTCTGCTTTTGGTTTCTTGGTAGAAAAGACACACAAAATTTGGTCATTATCCATCCTTGAGGTGATAAGTGATTTAGGCATCAGATCTCTATCCAGTCGACCTACTTCGACAAACTTTGTTGCCTTAATGTTTTATCTTTTCTAGGAGTCAATGTGCTTACAATCGAAAACTACCCCAACACTCACATGGCACAATAATAAATACTAAGATGATAAAATCTATATAATTTAATTTTAAAGTATTTATTAAATTTTAAAAAACTTTATACCATAGAATTTATTGGAAACTCCATAAGATTGATTTCAGGTGGTGAAGTATTTTTATTATTTATATATTTGAAATTATCTTTTTATGTATTTTATATTACTGTATGCCAATAAAATGAAAAATAATATCGATTTCTTTTGTGTTTAGTTGTTTTCCTTTTCTTTTAATCTTTATTTGGCCTGTTTTTTCCTTTCAATCAAAAAACAAAACAGCAAAAACTAATAGAAATGCATATTGTCGCAAAAACGGAGAAAGGAAAGCCGATGCCCTCTCCAAATTCCATACAACCGATCTTCTCGTACACTTTTCATAATATCTACGTTCTGAGACATTCGAGAGCTTTTTGTTTAGAGGAATGTTGGGCTTATAAATTTTTTTTTTTTAAAAAAAAACTCTTACAAAATAATATAACTAAATGTAATTGAAAATGAGATGAATCTAAATTTTAAAAAATTCAATTATGTTGTACCACATCACTTTGTACGTTTTTTTTTTTTTTATAAAAATTTTTGTAAATCTAACATTTCTTTTTTGTTATATATCAAAAGCTTCATATTTTCGGAAAATAACTTTAAAGATATCATCACCTACCATAATTATATGGTCGAATTATAACATGCATCGACATTATTAGGATAATGGTAGCTAAGCTTGGGCTCGCAATTTTTTATACAATTCGCAAACTTGACATAAACTCAACATAAAAATAGTATGTTAGGGTTGAAAGATTTGATCTGTTCAGTTAAATAGATATGATTAGGGTTAACCTATAACAGTTGACATGACACAAACCCGACACTCGACATTTGGGGTTAGCAATTTTTAATACGATTTATGAACCTGACACGAATCTAACATGAAATTAATAAGTTTGGATTGACCTATATAATCTTATACATATACATCGACACGACTCGAATCTGATATAAAAATACAAATTGCTATCCTTAGACCGGTAGACTGAAATGCAAATAAGTAAGCAGTTATGGTCGTCAGTGTAGTCAAGGGTTTTTTTTTTTAAAAAAAAAAAGCAATACACAGTATAGTCGAGGGTTTATATACTACAACAGTTGGGCATAGTAATGGCCATTTTCAAATTCAATTCTTAACCAATTACGATCAGATTAATTACAAAATGAAGTAAATTTTGTTTTAAATAAGAAACAAATATGATAAAATTCCATGGTACGATAACATATGAGTAATTCTATACATTATTTTTTCTTTTTTCAATCCTATGTGGCATGGTCCACACATAGAATTGAACAAATCTATATGCATTAGACCCTGTGAGAACCATGTCACATAAAATTAGAGAATAAGATAGGATGCGACGGTGACGTATAGTGTTATTCATTCACATATTGTAATTTAATTGAAGGATTAAGTAAACCCATATACCTATTTCCAATAAAATCCAAATTTTTAAGAATTTTGTTTGAATTAAGCTTACTCACATACTTTATAAGATGTACGACTGAAAAGGGAAGGGAGAGATAAAATCACACATTGACTAAAACAATAGCTTACATTTATAATTTTATTGAAAGTGCGGCAACATATGCGAGGCTCTCTTTCCATTTTCCCCCTCCCCTCCTCTCCCTTCACATCCCTTCTTTATCCCTCTTGCTTTACCCCGGGCAAAACATAGTAAAATGTCTCTTCTTCTATTCTTTTCTTCTTCTTCTTCTTCTTTTTTTTTTTTAATTTTTTTTATGCCACTCATACTTTTTTTTATCCAAGTTAATAGACTACTTACTAAAGATTGAGAATAAATGATGCAGTTGATTGTACGGTCAACTTTTATCAATAAACACATGCAAAGCAAGTATGGATAATTGGTTACTAATTTGGAATTATCGGCGGGAGACTATTTGAGGTTTAAATTAGCAAAGGATATTGTATAGTTTTCAAAAGAAGAGTTAGAGTTTTCTCAAATCGAGTATAGGTATACGGATGTAGGCGTAGTTGAGTGGTAATAGGACATTCCCTTATGTAGAGCATTCACTAGTGGGTTGTTGGCCGTAGCTAGATTCTGTGCCTTGAAATCAAGGCATAAAACATACTCAAATAATGGAGTAGGAATCCTTAATGCTACAATTTTGTCATTCTTTTAGTGGGAATTGCCATCTTTATTTAAGTCACCTTTATGCTGAAGTAATTGGTCAAGTCATTTGGAATTTTTCATTTGGTCGAATCCTATCGTTTGTTCTCCGTTATGTTCCTCTGCATTGACCTTCGCGGTTTTGTCGAGACTTGTGATTTGATTTTTGTCATCCTAACTCAAATCCTAGGCTCCTAGGTCATCTCTCTCGACCCAGATTGGCCGAACGTATATCCGGTCTATCAATTGCCCCTCAATCTCATGTTTGACCTTTTCACCTGGTCGGACATTGGGAATCTTCTCGATCACTATGCCTCCTTGGATTATCGCAGTTCTCACTTAGGAAGTTGTAGAGAGCATTTATTGTGAGTTACACTTCACAATTGTCACGCGACATGTAATGTCTTAGTCACTTCGTTGCTAAGCCACCTGGGTGGATTTGGACCATCCATAAGTTTTGGATCTCGTCGATTAAGCTTTAAAATTCCAATTAGGGCAAATAAAAAGGGCAACTTCTCCTTTCTTCTTCATTATTTCAATGATTCTTCTTCTAGTTTCCTTCTAGGAATGCTCTCTCCTCTTACCTTTTTTTTTTTTTGGGGGGGGGGGGGGTGGGAGGGTTTCTTAGATTCGTGTCCATTATTCTTCATTAGATTTTGTTTGTCTTTTCTTTTTTTTTGTGTGTGTGTGCATTCTCTCTACCCTCCAGCCTTCGAGTCCTAGTCACCTTAGGATGGCAAGTACAAGACACTTTGTTCACCTTAAATTCTCAAATTCTAAGAGCATTTTCAGCAATAGCATTCATAATAGCTCCTCAAAAAGTACAAACTTTTGTTTTAGCTACTCATTTTTCTATTCACACTCCAGCAACATCCTCTATTTCACCCTCTATTTTCTTTAAATATTAATTTTAATCATTTTTTATTATTTTAAAGTGCTTGAAAAGAATGAAAGAGAAGAGAGAGAGAACAAAATAATAATAATGAAAAATTGATAGAATGTGCTACAGTAAACTTTCAAATATGAAAGTTTATTATAGCAAATTTATGGTAAACCTTTAAAATAGAGTGTTTGCTGGAGATAAAAAAGTAAGCCATAAGAGCTAAATATAGCTAGTATGCCCAATTTAAAAGCTCTGCTGAAGATGCTCTAAGGAGGAGCAATATGTCGCCGCCTTGGCTCCCCTAGTGGCGACCGTCATGCTAAGGCCTTATTCGGATGAGAAATGGCAGTTCGTTCTAAACCCTCACTACCTAGACCAACTCTGGACAATCTACCAGATCCTCGACTCTATAGTGCTTAGGATCCCTACGCCTGACGAACACAATCGCGAGGTTTTATCTCATATGATATGGACCATTGATTTTTCGCCTTTATTGCCACATGTTGCTGGTCGCCGGTAGAATTGGGGACATGGCATTCGAACAGGGCGGTCTATTCCTAAATTTTTTTAAGTCTTTTTTCGAGCCTAATTTCTAATGTTTGGCGTTTTGACACCTTAAATCTAACCACACTTAAACTTTTTAATTTTTTTATGGTTTTAACACGTATTTTATTTATATTTCGATATTTTATTTTAACTTTTCAATATATTTCTATTAGTTGCGCGTTCAAATATTTTCAGACATTACATTTCTAAGAGCGGCTAGGGGAAAATGGATCCTCCCCGGCCGAGCCTTCCGAGACGATCTAGGGAAAAATGTCACTTAACAAATTGTGTGATATTAAATTAAGAAAAATAATATTCTTAATGTTTATGAACGTATTAATTAAGCTGAAATCAAGTTTTTATTTTATTTTTATTAAAAAAAAAAAAACTTGATATGTCAAGTAATCGACATTCAAAGTTGGACTCCAGCTTTTCTTTTCTTTTTTTCTTTTTTCTTTTTTGTGAGTAGACTCCAGCTTGATTTGTTGAGTTAAAAATAGATAAAACGAGCATCATAACGAGCAAAACTCAAACAGCTTACGAGTAATTTGGTTTGATTAATTCATAACCCTAATTAAAGTAGGTTCACTTCAAAAAAATAAAAAAATAATAAAAGTAGGTTGTCCTCTATGAAATCTATTCTCATCTTCCACTTGTTGGGACAAGCTTTTTGCAAGGCCAATAATGAGGTTTCTCTTATTGTCTTTCAGTATTAAACTTCTGTTTATTACTTTATTCACTCATATTCCTAAGGAAAGATTGGATAGTTTGACTGAAAATCATGTCATCTAGCTTGCTAAGCAAAGACAAAATAAATAATAAACAAATAAATGTAATTAAAGTTAAAATAAATAAATAAATAAATAAAATTGTGCTTAAAGGTCTCGCATGTGCAACCAGCCAAGTTAACCTAGTAGAGTACTATTTAAACCCAAATGAATGTGATTCGCTGATTCTACCCTATATGATTTTTCAACTTTTTGGCCTTGCTTTTTCAAAAAGGTCTTCATTGTCTTGACCGATATTATAAATTCCTTTAGCATAAAGCTAAAATAAGATCATCCAATTATTTCCCATCTCTCTCTCTTCCAATTATTTCCCATCTCCTCTCTCTCTCTCTCTCTCTCTCTCTAAATGCCATGCAAATGAATGCTGGCCTGGTCGGAAAGCCATTAACACTTGTATACAAAACCTCTGCAGGAATATTAATTGGCAGCAAAGCAACAGCTAATTAAAGGTGTAAACAAAAGTATTTACTGCGTCCTTTCAGGTTGATTAATTGTAATGCAATCTTTCAGCTCATTAAAATATCCAACAAAGATTTCTGACATAATCGCTTTTTGAAGACATTGCCATAATACCAATTAAGCTGATTAGTTCACAAGCTGCTTAACTATCCCACAGTGTCACAACTTTTTTTTTTTAATTGGTTTTTAATTAGCTTCCTTCCTGGCTTTGGCTGGAGAATAAAATAAACATTAAGGCAGGCACTAATTAACAAGCAATTGTAATATTTAAATTTAAGTCGATGGAGAGAAATTTGGCTAAACGAACTTCCAAGAGAAATAAACAAGTCTTACTCATATTTTATGTCTCTGTGATTAAATCAAATGTCACTTTTAATGCTGAAATTCTTTTACGTGAAGTCCTTGTACGGCTCTCTCTGTCTCTCTCTCTATATATAAAAAGAACCAGAGATGGGACATATGCCTTGTAATTCATGTTTTATCTTCTAGTGGGGAGCTCTTTAGAGGGCGCTCTTTAATCTTAGTTGTCCACCCCCTCCCCCATCTACGATTATTGTTTTGACAAAAATGGGCTTTGTTTTTGGAATTTTTTTTTTTTTTTTTTTTTCTCTTTAAACTACTTTGATATGACATTAAAAGGTGAAATTGGTATATTTTTGTGTTTGTAGAAGTGTTTTACGTTTTAGGTAGTACTGTTAATTTTTTACTCAACTTGTAAATTTAATATGAAATTAATAGAATAAGGTTAAAGAGTTTGACCAATTTAATTACATAATTCAGATTAAGGTTAATATATATATCATTACTTTCATATTTCAATACGATCAGAATCCTATACATGATATTTAAGGTTGGTAATTTTTGACACAATCCGTAAACTCGACAAAAACCTAACACAAATTTAGTGTATTAGGATTGAAGGGTTTGATTCGCTTAATTAAACGAATTAAATTATGAATGATATATGTAATCTTATATTTATGTTTTGACACAATTATTCTTATACGTAAACACATATAAATTGTTACCCTAATTTTAAAGGATTTGGCTTGAATGCTGTTACAGCACCCATGCTGTAATTTTTGAAAGACTGAGATTGATTTCAGCATTTCAAAAATTAATCTTAACCTTTTAAAAATTAAAGTATAGGTGCTATCACAGCACCCAAGCTTTATCTAATTTTAAATTGTTTATTAATACTTTTTATTGAGAACAGAAAACAAAACCGTGTAGTCTAATCAGGTCACACGGTGGTACTAATTAGATGAGCTGCTTTGGATACGATTCACTCATATATAACGTATGGTATTATTATATGATTTTGTGTAGAGAGATTATGACGTATATCTATTGCCTGTACCAATTCGTTGTTTGGCTAAAGTGACATTAAGGTACAATCCGTATACCGTATGGTCCAATCAGATTGCACGAGTAGCTGGATCCGCCGTTGGTGAGGGGGAATCAATACTGTTACAAATCCAAATTGGAATGTTGGAAGATCTTCAAACTGTCCCAAGTAATAATAAAAAAGAGACTCTAAAAAAAAAAGAAAAAAAAAAAAAGAAAGGTGCCCCTGTTTTACTCTCACCTGACTAAGCACGGTCAGAGGCTGCAACCCCGAAACCAGACCCCCCTTGATGCGGTTAAGAGTCAGAGAAAGCAGTGTACGGTTACCAGACAGTTGGCCACTGACTACCGGCTATGACCGGTGACTAAACGTCTCCTCTTGGGCAGAGATGTTACTGGCTGTTGTCGGTTGTCAGCATTGGCTGGCAAGGGTTGCTATTCGGTGCTTTGCTTTAACTTTAACCCACTACTGCGGTTGTCCTTAGCTTTATTCCTGGGGCTAACCTCTCTTTAAGCAAAGAATGCTTGGAACAGAGGGACAATAAAACCAATTCATATACCAACATTTTTGTTCTCTCTCTCTCTCTCTCCCTCTTAAATGGGTGTCTGCCACGTAGCATTATAAGCTTTTCCTAAAGAGGTTCTTACAAGATCTTCTTAAGCAAGAAAAGCATAGTCAAGGTCCAAAGCCATTCCATCCCTCAAGAACAAAATTCAAAAAAAACACCAAATAAATAAATAATTAATATAACTTTCCTATTTTTTCACCTCTCTTTATCTATTCTATATGTATATGTATGTAAAGAAACAACAATAATGTTAACTATTTTAGTAACCGTTTGCCTGAATTGTTTGCAATTTGATTTATAAGATTCTGTTTAGATTGCAAATAATTTGAACGGTCAATTGCAATTTTTCAAAAACTCTTGAATCTGCTCTCTGTGATCACATGAAAAGAAAAAGTAAGGAGGAAAAAAAAAAGGAGGAGGGCAAACGGCCATTTTTATAATTGTTTGAAAGCCTAGAAAACATGTTGGAGATTAGACTACTTTTAACGTTAGGAATGTTCGGTTTTCAAGTTTATAATAACGTACTTTGAAAAGTGATTATAAAGCCAATCACACCGATCCTCTCTAAAGTAGATCTCTATCGCTCAATCCCCAAGTCTTTCCCTATTTCCAATGTTAGATTGATTACTTTGATTTATCATTATGTCTTTTTTTTGATTTTGTGTTTCAGATTTTTTTTTTTCCTTTAAAAAAAAAAAAAAAACATTACTCACCCCGGGCCATGTTAAAAGAAGAGAAGAGACCAGGTGGTGGACTGTCTCACTCACTCATCCAAATATATATATATAAACTTTTTTAAACCTGTCCGTACAACCTAATGAATGTTTTGCATGGAGCTACTGTCGCTACGTGTTTTCAGTAGCTTTTTGGTGGGAAAAATTTCAGTCGTTGGCTGCAGGTTGTTTGGACTTTGGCTGATGGTCGTCGTCGTCTCGTCTATATATATATATATATAAAGTTGGAAGGAACAATTAAGTACAGTTGGAGACAGGGATTTTGTTTGAATGGGGGAAGAAAAGTACAAAGAAACTGAGTCAATTATTTTTTGTTTCTCCATTTTATATATGTTTGCAGAGAATTCAAACATGTGTAGTGAATTCAAACAGTGGCTTTTCTTTTTATGTGTTTCGTGAGAGCATATATAGGGACTAGAAAGAAGAGGGCATGCAGGGGGGGAGTGTACTTACTGTCTACATATATAGTCGATCCCCGGCCCCGAAAAAAGGAAGTACTGTCTCTAGTCTCTTCCCACGGGGATGGAGAACTTCCTGCATTGTCTTTTATTTCCTTCAGGCGCTGTGTAGTCTAGTCAATTATTGTGTTTCAAGGAAATTTTTTTTTTTTCATTGAATAGAAAATGTTTTGTCCTCGAGCAATTGGTGGTTTCTACATAATTTTAACACGTGACGATGAGTAAAAGATGAGTTGTAACTTTTTAAATACTTATGGCAAGTTTAGTATGTAGAATGACAACTATTCTATTAAAAAAATAAATAATTTTTATTATAAAATGAAGAATGTGAAATTGATTAATCTTAAAATAATTATCTTATGGCTACGAGAAAATGTCTATTCTTTAAAAAATTGAGAAAACTATTTGAATGATTATTTCAAGTATTAAAGTATATATACACTTTAACACCAATGTTATTTTTTTCTATTTATTCAATTCTTAATAAAAGTTATTTTTTTTTCCTAATGAAATAGTCATTTCGCATGCCAAACATATCCCTAAATATTTAAATAGTAAAAGTTACGATTTGAAAGAAAAAAAAAAAATGTTAAAAATTTCACTACAAAGATTATAATACATTAATTTAATCCATTAAAGACCATCTTTCCATAGCAAACTAGAAAACATTTATATACGAAAGGGAAGTTCTTTTTAAAGATAATTTTATAAACATTTACAATTTTGTATATAATGACTTATGACTTAGTATGAAATTCAGTTTAAGATTTATCTACTTCTATTTTACATAAATACACCTGCGCACACATATAAATTAAAGGGCAATATGTACCTGTGTGTATTTATTTATTTACATAGATTCGGACCCCACGCAAAAAAATTTTTGTTCTACCCCTGATTATAGGGGACTTTTAGAATCCTACCCAAGAGCTTCGTCAACTGGATTGTACTGACCCAAATTTTAGGCTAAAGTAATTCCTTGGCCTAGCTGAAGTAGAGGAGCTCAAAGTTGTGTAGGCCCATTAGTATGTTGGTTATCTTAGTTAAATGGATCAAAACACTCTTAAAATATAAATAGAGTTTTATTATTTTAAAATTTTTATCTCGAATGACATGGTTTAATGATTTAATTAATAAATTTTGTGTACTAAAAGCCCATAGGATCAAATCTCCACAAAAGCAAAAATGTGTGTTTTTATTTTTTATTTTTAACAAATATTACCTATTTCCGTACAAGGATATTTTCTTTCTAATAAAAAACCCTAGTTCTAAAAGCCATACCCGCCTATGCATCTTAAAGTCTGCAAGTTTAAATTTTAAAATATTATTTTTAAATAAAGTTAGTAAAGTGCATCAATTGACTTGTCATTAGGGGCGGAAGGGGAGCTATAATTTTTTTGTTATTAGGGTTGAACTTATATAAATGAATAAATAAAAATATATATATAGTCTCTCCATTCTGTGGAGTCCGAACTTACATAAATAAATAAATAGATATATATAGTCTCCATATGTGTGTGCATGCACGCATTTATGTAAAATAAATAATTTTAAAAAAAATCTTAAATTAAATTTCATATTAAGTATAAAAATTTTACATTTCTATAAAATCATTTTAATAAATAACTTTTTTTTTTTTTTTTTTTTTTTTTTCGAATACAAAAAGTTTCGAGTTTGCTATATATCGAATTATGCTATGGTCTTTCATGAAATGAAACTAATCTATTATCAACTCTAAGTGAAATTCATTTATTATTCGTCTGACCTAAAAGTGTACAAGCGGGGCGGTTATTAATTGGAAATAACCGGATAACCGAAAAACGGAAATAACCGCAACCAGATAACCGGTTAGGCCGGTTGCGTTATTAATTTTGAAAAAACCGGTTATTAACCGGATAACCGGTTTTAATATATATAATTATTAATTATTTATTTATATATATAAAAATAAATTTTAAAACTAATATATATATAATTTTCTTAAGGTATCTTAAGAAACTATGCCTACAAAGGTTTAAGTAGCCTTTTTATAGAAGTAGGAGTAAAAAAAGTTTGTTTATATTTAATATAGGACAAATTATTTTTCTTTTTTTTCTTCTTTCTCTTCCTTTCTTTCTTCTCTCTCTTATCTCTCTCTCTCAGGATGCAGGGAGCATGTGCTCCCTGCTAAGTTCCCAGGGAGCATGAAGAAAAGGAAAAAAAAAAAAAGAGATAAAAAAAAAAAATGAATTTGTCCCACATTGAATATGAACAAATTTTTTTCACTCATCACTTCTATAAAAATGCTACTTGGACTTTGTGGGCATAACTTCTCAAGATGCCTTGAAAAAATCATATATATAATTAGTTTTTAAATTGTTATTTTATATATATATAAACCCGATGAGAAGTGATTAAAAATAAATTTTTTTTGGACCTATAACATCAAAACTGGTTACCGGTTATTAGCAACCACAATCGGGGTCCCACTTGTGGTTGCGGTTGTTAAAAATAAAAATAAAAATTGGAGACTCCAGTTGCGGTTGCGATTATTGTCCAATAACCGCAACTACAATCGATTATACACCCCTAATCTGACCTATGAGTGACAAGTTCAACCACAAGACAAGTCACAAGACTGACAAGAGTTAAGAAACCAAAAAAGGAAAGCACTACAGCTTGCAGCCCACACAAGCAATAAGCCACCTAGTGCATTGTGCACCCATAAGGCCATAACCACAAGAATCAAGACCGAAAAAAAAAAAAAAAAAAATCTAGTAACACCACGTCGTCAACCCCCTCTAGCTGTTTTTTTTTTTTTTTTTTTTTTAAAAAAAAAACTTTAAATTTGTCAATAAAAACACATTTTAGGTCTTTTATTTTTTACTTTGGCCCCTCAAATTTTTTGTTTCTATAGTTTGGCCCTCTACACTTAACTTTCTAGTTCCGTCCCCGTTTCTGGACTTGATTTTTTCAGTATAACTCTCTAATTCTATAACCAACTTACACCCTAATAATGAACTTACAAACTCATTAGTTTTGACACTGAATTTACCAATACAAAAATCTTAATACTCTAGTTGTTGAAAAAAAAATGAGGAAAAAAAAGAAGAAGAAGAAGAGAGAGAGGGAGAGTGCTAATGTTTTATTGTTCTTTTTGTTTCTATGCTTAGAGGAAGTTAAAGTGTGGAATCAAGATTTGTGGTGTGGTGTGGTGTGGTGTGGGGGGACTTAAATAAATAAAAATAGTATCTTCATATGTGTTTGTGATTATTACAACAATTAATTAGTACATAAAACTTAAAAAAATTTGATTATTCAATTTCTACCTTATAATTTTCTATGAGAGAGAAAGAGTTTTTTTGCAAAAAATAAGAATCACGGCTTCACATTGAGATGGTGTAGTTATGAGAGAGAAAAGACTAATGAGAAATTGAATCAAAAAATTGGTATGATTAATTTTGATGCCTTGATATGATGCCGGATAGCTTCAAAATTCAAAATTAAATTAGAGTTTCGCTATTTAAAAAGTCAATTAGAGTCTCCAGTGTGGAGGAAACTAAATAAATAAGAGTATTTTTTCAATTTTCTACGCTAAAAGAGTGGAAAATTTAGAAAGAAAAAATTTAGGAGGGACAAAATTATTATTTTGAAGGTACAAATATATATAACAATTATATATTTTAAGAAATATTTAAAAATATTTTGGGGGGACGAGTCCGCCCCTGAGAGGAACCAATAGGTAATGGGTATTTGGAAGTGGGACCAAAACTTACAAGACGAAAACCCATTACAGCATATGCCCAAACCCAATTTCAACCGGGTCGCTTTCAGTTTGCAGAATTATCTATCTCCCGTGTCTTGCTTTCCGTTCTTCGTCTACAGCCTCAGCAACAAAAGCGGAATTTGATGGTAATCTCATTGCTCTAATTTCACTAATCTTTTTGAATATTCTGATTGTTTTGGGTATTATATGCTTTGGCTGATTTTTCGTGTAAGTATCGCGTTTGTTTTTCTTTTTTTTTGGATTCTTATAAAACATTAATTTGGTATTTGGTTGGAAAAAATAAAATCTGTTAATGGAAAGAAAGGGGTCAGAAAATCTTTTACTTTCCTTTCTCAGCTCTAACCTGCCAAAATGGTTGTATTAATGTAAGTACAGTGTAGTTGAGGCTTTTGTTTCTTTGAGGTCCGAACCCCAGTTGAAACAGGTGGAGCATAAGAAGTAATTTTGGGGAAAAAATTGAGCATTAATGTCATGGAAGGGAAAGTTTCAAGCTTATTCTGCATGTTAAACTTGTTGTTTCACAGATTAAAGCTCTTAAATGGGAATGAGAATGGAATCCTGTTAATTTTAATGGTGGTTTATAACAAAGTTAGTTAATGGCTTGGAGAGGTGCATGCTATGTTGGAGAGTCGATTGATGGGTGGCATTGTTGGGGAGATTGTAATGTTCTTGTTTACCCTTATGCATTTTTGCTGAAACTAGGGCAGCATGTTTGTAAGTATTTATGTATGTATCCATGTGTGTATGTAACATTCAGTAAATTGTATGATGGCTTCACGCTATTGTTTCATCTCGTTCATTCTGATTGCTTTTTTTAAAATTGTCATTATGATTTTTATTATTATACTGTTATCATTATTATTGGTGAATTTACAATAGTAAAAGAAAGAGGTGGAGTACTAATTTGATTTGATTATCATTTTTTCTATTATATAAATTTATGTTTTTGTTTTTATTTATGAAAAAGACAATTTGTATTACTTGTGGATATTATCCTTTAGTTATAGTAAAGAATGTGAGCTTATGGCATATGGTTTTTCACCCTAGTTGCTGAAGTTATGCAAGGGTGGAAGATTTTGTAATTTTGTTTGGATGTTTGAAAATTTCATTTGAGCTTCTTTCTGCTTATAGTCAATTACTGCATTGACAAAGAGGAGATTTTTGGCCCTGTAAAATCCATCACACCCTGTATAGAGGATCAAAAAGCTCTTTTGAAGTCCATTACTAATTTTTCAGTACATCTGACTTTTTTTTTCGGAGTTCAAAAAGATCTGACTTGTTACTATTGTTATGCATGGAAGCAAAAGCAAAATTCTATATCTGCACTGGCATGTAGCATGATGTCTTTTACTAGTAAAGGTGAAGATGGGGTTTATTAGTAGATGCATTTTTTTTATTCTCTAGAAAACATCAATATTTGGGGATTTAGGTCATAAGGAATTAGAAAAATTTTCATATTCATTTGTCAAAAAAAAAAAAAAAAAAAAAGAAAGAAAGGAAAAGAAAAGTTTCATAATTGTTTAATGAAGTACATTTTCAATGTGTGGGTAGTCTATAGTATAGTCAACAAATGCTCAGTTGATGCTCCAAAACCTCCTAATTCATGAGCTAGGCCTCAAGATCCTTCAGATGCACATATATTTTTTTTTTTGAAAGGCATTTGCTTTTGTGTTTAAGCTGCTTAATATTTACTTTACCCTTTTGGTGATTTTCCAATTGCTAAAAGGATGTTTCTCTCTGAAAAACTTGCTGATGTGAATTTCCTAAGAATATATATGTTAAGCAATTGGTTAAAGTGGTTTGTTTGAACCATCATGGACCCATACAGGGTCAGCCTATTGTTTAATTTGAGTAGTTATATCTAGAATATATTTCTTCTATGTTTGTTGCTTAAAGCCAGTGATTGAAAGAAGCTGGGCAAAACACAAACTGAAAAGAAGGTGAGCTGTGGATTACACCAACCAAAGCATCATGGATCCATCCATTAGTGCATACTCATGATGTTGGGCTAGCTTCATGACATTTCCCCTCATGATGCATATATGTCTTTGCTTCTGGATAGCCTGTGAATCGCAGAACTCTGTTTTCTGCTTTTGGGAACTTGTGCTGCATTACACTCTTTGGAACTTCAACTAGGCTTTCATTTATATATTTAACATGTACCATAGGGATGAATATGGTAAATTTCTGTTCTCCCATTGAGGATAGTATGAGTGAAATTTCTGAAAGTTGCAATAGTGTATATTTTCATTTTGCTTTACAATATGAAGGCAGCAGAAAGTTGTTTCATCCACTTTAGTACATCTATGTTATGTGAATCTATCTACCTTGTAATAAACAAATAATTACTTTATATGACTGAATAATAGGTGTGGAATTGATCTAACACTAATGTCACTTTGAATGCTATTCAGGTGCATTGGCATATGGAATGTTATTAAGGTGTGTTGTCAATTACAAGTTATTGTGTTTTTGAAAATTCTTGTGAATCACATCCCTTTGTCATCTTCATTCACAGGTCCTAATGATTATAAAAGGTTGGTTCAGGAGATATGAAAGATGGAATCCTGTGCATCCAACATCTGGAGCCTTTTGGGGCATGGGAATAGGCATTGGTTGTGGTGTTGGATGGGGCCCTGGTTTTGGCCCTGAGGTAATTGGTTATGTTGGAGCTGGCTGTGGTGTTGGATTTAATGTGGGCATCACTCTGGCTGGTTTTGGCATTGGTCTGCCTGCAAATTTCCCCTTCAGCATTCCTTATGATGGTATAGTATTCATTTATAATTAAACCGTTTCATATGCTATATTTTGTACTAGTTTCTTTGCCTGTAAAGATCATTCGCATTGCTTTTATGCATTTTGGGAAACATAAACACTTCACACCTTGATTCATACAATTATGCATGTACTACCTTGTTGATCTGAATGTTTGTTTGTGTCTGTCTATTTAAGGATTAGTCTTGAGTGCCAAAGGTTCATCACTTTGTTCTTTTCCCAGCAATTATGATTACAAGAAGTGGCGCATTGGAGTTGGCCCGTTCTAGTGGTCTTCTTTCCAAAAAAGATGTTGCAGGGAATGTCTGGAATAACATTGCACCTCTTGTCTCTAGTCTGCAAAGAGAAGCCGATAGAAGATTCTCTAGCTTTAAGCAAAACCATTTCTCGGGCAAAGAGGTTGACTTATTTGACAGGAAGAGCATGCTGCCAGTCCATACTAGGTCTATTTGGGAAGGTTTAGGAACATTTGGTAGTCGCTTCTTCCCCCCTCACAAAGGTAAGCTAACAAGTGCAACTTGTTTTGTTTGTAATCTTGGAAGTATTTATAATTTGTGATCAATCTGAAATTGTTGCTACTAGTTTGATATTGACTCGTATGATTCTTATATCTTTTCTTTTTTCCTTCTTTTTTTGGTTGGGGGTGGGGTGATGGGGGAGGAGGGTGTTAGTCTTCCACTCCTTTCATAGTTTGTCAACAATTACTTCCCCTTTATTTTTATTTTTTTTAGATACTGCTGCAGTTTTATTGATGCGATTTGAATCTCTCTCCTGTTAATATGCTAATATGCTGGCTTGTAGTTGCTGGAAGTATTCACATACATTAAAATTCTGGGTGTTAATTGGGAAATGTTATCAGTAGTATTTAGGACCATAATTTGCCATGACAGTTTTGAAGGAGCTGAGAGGGGAAAAAATAAAATGAAAATTTTGGTTGCATCATTCTTTGATTCACTTCAGGATCTTCCTTAAGGTGGGTTCGAAACTAGTCCTCATTTAGATGACATATTTTAGCAATAAAGTGATTTGAAGAGTTCAACAATGTGAAGTTATTTGTTTGATGATTCTTATCTTTTAGCTCATTTTAAGCTTTCTCTGAGTGTTGAGTGCTAGAATACTTGGCAAATGCATTAGAAAGGTAGTGGAGTCCTTAGAGCACTCCCATCGGCTGATCCATTTCCTTCTTTTAGCTAGGATAGATAACTAAAACACAAAAAATTCTCTTTATCAGATTATGCAAAACAAATTTAAAATAGGTTTGAGAGAAATTGGTGTACAGTGTCATGGGGCGTGACACTATACACTAACGGATGTGTTTTTTTATTTATTTTCTCTCTTCCTTTTTCAGTTTCTTCCTCCTGCTTGGATTCTCTCTCTCCCTACCTCTTGCTTTATTTTCTCTGATTCTCTCTCTCCCTATGCCTCCCACCGTAGAACCACCGCACAAGACCGGTTCTTATTTTTGTCTCTTCCTTTTTTTGTTTCTTCCTCCCGCTTGGATTCTCTCTCCCCCTACCTCTTGCTTTATTTTCTCTGATTCTCTCTCTCCCTACGCCTCCCACCGCAGAACCACCGCACAAGACCCGTTCTGATTTTCTCTCTCCCTACACCTCCCACCAACACCAATTTGACCAACTGGCCCTCCACTACCAACATGAATTGAAGTTGGTATTTGTTGGGTTTTGGTTAATGGGTTTCAAATCTGTTGTGGGTTAGATTCTTGGAAGTTTTGTCAGATTGCAACTTTGAGTCTTGTAATTTTTGGGTTGCTGTGTTGAATTGGTTTTTTGAACAACAAGAGGTGGGGAAGTGGAGCTGGGAGTAGTGTTTGGGTTGGGTTGGTGGTTTGGCTAGTAGCAGTGGTGATTGCAAGGTGTTTGATGGAATGTTTTTTATCGTGCTTTTGATAGAGAGTGTGGTTTCTATTTATACAATTTGTGTACAATTGATTCTAGAATTCGAATTTCAAATTACAATAGGATGAGATAAATATTAGCTACAAATGTTAATTTGACTTGGCTTGAACTTCATCTTCTTCACGTGAGTCTTTTCTAGTGGTTGGATTTGTTGAGTAGCAGAATCTTTTGAAGTTTGAATTCCATTGTCTGATTGTATAGTTTGTTTCTTATGTGGGTTGTTTAATTGGGGGATTCTTGTTGTTTTGGTGGTGCTGATTGATTTGGTTTCAACAATTTCGGATTGGGTGTTTTGCTGCCAGGGGGTTTCATTTGGTGTTTTAGGTAAAGATGGCTTTTTTAATTAAAATGAATAAAAAAATTATAAAAACGATTATTTTAATAAAATAGAGAAGAAGTTTAGATAAGCTAATGGATGTAAGTGTTGAAGAGTGATTAGCTAAATTAGCAAAAGGGAGTTTTGGTTAATTATTTTAGATTAAAATTTACATAAGCTAATGGGAGTGCTCTTAGTCAAAATAATGTACAAAGTGTCAAGCTTGAATAAACAGTTAAACTTGTAGCAAACCATTACACTTACTTAAAAACCTAAACTAAGTTATCTTTTTAGCGAAGTAAATCCCCAAGTGGACCCTGCATCATCATTGTGGTTCCAACTCAAAAGTAATGCTTTTTTTTTTTTTTCAAAAAAGAATAATAATAATTTAGAATTCCCAAGTCTTCCATGAACCTTCCAAGTCATTGAATCATATACCCATCATTTATGCATTTGGAGGCATGAGCATACACAAAGTTGGTTTGTTTATTTTTTCATTTTTATTTATAATTTTCTCTGACTAATGGCTCACGTAAGTTGCCTTTGTGGTGTGGTTCCCATGCTTGTAACTCATTGTATACAGCACAGCTATGCAGTTTAACCCCAAGACCTTGCTGTTTTAGAAGATTTTAGAAGATCAAGTGCATTTTTTTTTTTATGCTTGTGATTTCATTTCTTTCTTTTGGCTTTCGTGTTTCTTTTTTTGTTGATCAAGGAGATTGAAACAAAATAATAACATGTGCATTGCTCACTTACAGGTGTGAAAGATGATTAATGCCTTGCAAAGCCCGAGTCATGTAGCTTATACACTGTAAAAATTGTAAGCATTCTGATATCCTCATTTTGAATCAGTCCATCGTAAGATGTTTGGTAGATACAAGAGTGACAGGTCCTTTTCTTTTGTTGCTTTCAGGAGATTCCTTTTCAGTTCTACTTTTGGATTCTTCTTTCTAGAAGTAGTAAAGGGGTGAAAAACTATGATTTATTACCATCCCTTAGTTATTATTCTCAAGCTCTAGATGTCCCTGTGACAGCATAAACTGTTCACCCCCTTTGGTATTAGGAAAGGAGATATAAAAAGAAAGAAAAATTTTCCTCATGCTTTTCTGCCCCTTGAGTTGCACGATATCGTCAGTCATGGCCTTGAGAATAAGACTTCTTCCTCATGCTTTTCTACCCCTTGAGTTGCATGATATCACCAATCATGGCCTTGAGACAGAAGAATAATGAAAAATGATGTTTATGATCAATTCTGAAAGAGTCAATTAGAATATATGAAAAATGGATTTGAGACTTGAGAGTGTGGACTTGAATTCTTCTTTCAGAAAGAACAATTGTGCTAATACCATGTCAGTAATTTGGAACTTCAGTGAGTCATGAACTACTCGTGATGTAATTTTATTTGGTTCAGAGATACAATCATATTTCGACTTTTTTCAAAAAAAAAAAATTTGACAAGTGATTTTTCTTTTTTAGTTATTATTTTATATTAATGATTCTCTTTTCATCTTTGGTAGCCTTGTTCTTGCATCTAGCTACTACTTTTGGCCTCTCTGTAGGGGAGTACTATGCATCCTTCCTGAAAAGGATGAGAAAATAAATAGGATTAACTAAATATACTTTGTGGAGGTGGAAAAACAAATATACAGAATAGAATATCAAGTAGGCACGTTTAGGGTCTCTTCAAATAAGACACTCTTATTCCAACCCTTTACATGTGTATGCAGACCCTGCTTTGTTTGTTCTGCAGTGATCACTAGTGAGTTTAGGGTCCCTTCAATCTGTTTTGTGAGTGATATTTATATCTGGTTTGTTGTGCAATAGATGAAGATCATAAAAAATAGCACAAAACAATTACACACAAGTACAAGAATTTATGTGATTCTGTCAATTTGAGGTATATTTACCTTTTGCCCCGTGAACTAACACGCATGCATTAATTATAAGTGGAAGTACAAGAATTTATATGATTCAGTCGATTTGAGGTATATTTACCTTGTAATTTTTTAAATTTTACAAGAGTATAAGGGTAATTTCACTTATTTACCATTTAATTTTTTCTCAAACCTTAACGGGAGAGGTAAGGTTACAAATTTTTAAAAGTTTGATACACTAAATTAATTAATAGTTTAGTCTTTAAAAACGATATAATAGTGATTCAATGGCATGTTAAAACTCATCGAAGCAGAGGAGACTAACAATATAAAGCTAGCGCTTTTTATAGATCAAATTACAGATTGTTAGAAATCCAGCCAAAGAAAACGAAGAATTACTTTTGTGAATATAAAAGAAATAAAAACAGGATATTCTGAAGTATTTCCAAGCTTGGAAAACATATATATAAATTCGTGCATGTTACATAAACTTATTATTGGGTCCCGAGAAATTCATGTTTGGATTCTGGGCCATGAATTGCTTAAGCAAGTCTTGCTTTTGGATCTCATCGCTGGTCGGACGGCCCATCTGCTTCTGCCTCTGATCAAACATCATCTTCTCCACCGCAGAACGCGTTTCAGAGTCCAAGTCCGACAGCTTGCTCGGCTCCGGTTCTACTTTCTGGGTATCAATCTCCGGGCAACCCTTTAACAAAGACTTCCACCAGTCCTTCTGGTCTCTCTTGCTCATCAGAACAGAAATCGCCCTCCGATCTTCCAAACTCCAAAAGCAATCGTCAACTTTCACGGGCTTATATAGCTCCCCCTCGATGATTGGGGGCTGTCCCTTGAGCCCAATCTTCAAAGAATTCTGCTTTATGTCGAACAAAACGACGCCGGATTTTGTTCCGGGAGGGACTGGTACGTTAATGGTCACCTCTTGAAGGGATTGACCCCATGAATAATTCTCCATGTCCAGCCCGTTTCCTGCGTTTGGAACAAGTTTCTTCTCCTTCTCTTCTTCTTTCTCATCAGCGGTGGCCTTCACCCCGGCTTTTTGTGTTTGAACCGGCGACATGATTTGTTCGTCGGCAAACTCTGTCGACGATTGTTGAAGTTGGTGACCTTCTTCGTAATCGGAGAGGATGGCCATGACTCGCTCACAACCTTCGATTGGATTGCTGGGATTGCTGGGTTTGCTGGCCGGGAAGCTAAAAGGGTTTGTGGGGAGGGTGTTGTGGGGATTACTGATTTATATAGAGGCTGGCGGAGTGAAGTAATAAAGGCGGTTCTATGAATTCCGTCTACTATTTGGATTTGGAAGTCTAGTCCGTACCGATTTCGAATAGGATTACATTCGGATCCGGTTTTAATAAACTTTTTTGTTATTTTTGACCCGTCTAGGAATGGGCTTTAGTTGGATTGGGCTCAACCCACTACTCTTGTTATGGAGCCATCCCTCCAACCCGAAGACCAATAACCATCTTCCCTTCTTTTCTTTTCTTTTTTTCTTATTATTTTGTTGGGAAAATAACCTTGAAATTATGACTTACCACTGTATTTATAATGTCCACTCCAAATTTCAAAATGTTCTACTCATTCCTATCAATTTCTCCCGAAAAACCAAGAATACCTTTTATAAAATAAAAAATATTTAAAAAAGTAAAAGCCAAACAAAAGGACCCAAGGAGTGGCCTTAAGTCACTCAAGACCCACGGCATGGGTCATCAGTTGAAGAAGGTTTATTTATTTATTATTATTATTTTGGAGAAACTTTATATAGATTTTTTGAACTTTCGGCCTTTTTGACATGCTCTCTTAATTTTTAAAAATTCTCACTTTAATACCTTGAACTTCTAATGTCTCTTACTTAACCCCTTTCCATCAGAATTTACTGTCAAACCCTAACAGAAGCGCCCACACATGAGCTGCACATGATTTCCTATGAGTTTTTCTAACCGTTTTACCCCTCATTCTTACACTCCTAAGAACCACAATTAGGACAACTCTTCACAGTGAAAACCAACTCATTTCTCCCATTCAAAATACATTCATCTCTCTCCCACTCCACTTCACGCCCTAGTTCCTTCGACGAACCCACTAAACACTGACTTACTTGTTATGCTTAGGGTTATTTTGTTAAATTAGTATTGGAGCTTTAGGTTTTATCAATGTTTTGCATGCAATTTTTATTAAAGTTTATACATATTTGAGTTTTCTATTTCTATTCATGTTGTGCATGAATTGACTTGGTTTGGGTCTTTTTTATGTTGAAGAAAAGTTGAACTTTGTGCTTATCGTGGGTTCTGTGCTGGTATATTATATGTTCTCTTGTGTTCAATTAACAATTTTTTTTTTTATTTTTGTCAATTTGTTGTTGCTTGTTTCATGGGAGCATTGTGGTCCATTTTTTGTTTCGTGTGCACTATCTATGACAATCACATGATAATCACTTTATATGTTTTGTGATCTTTTGTTTAGTATTATAGTTAGAATAAAGTGAGGGTCTTTCAAAGCTTTGTAAATGTGATGTTGGTTTTTTTTTAATGTATAATAGAGCCCTTGTTTGTTTTGTATCTATTGTGAAGTAAATGCTTAATGGTTTTATTGAGGGTCATCATGAGGCTACTAGATGTCTATTCTCTTCTTCTTCTTTTCATTATCTCTTCTTCTAATATAAGTAACATTGGGAGAGATATCACAAAAACTTCTTTTCTACTATGTGTCAAAATAGTTATTATATGTTTCCATGGTAGAG
The DNA here is from genome assembly GCA_900184695.1 of Betula pendula. Lineage (NCBI taxonomy): Eukaryota > Viridiplantae > Streptophyta > Magnoliopsida > Fagales > Betulaceae > Betula > Betula pendula. The sequence continues at coordinate 94,344 of FXXK01000380.1, forward strand.
GAAGATTATTTAGTATGGTGGTCACTTGTATTTTGTCTGACACATGATGACCAACATTTGCGAGCTTCTTTACAATTTGGTTTACAAAGTCACCCACATAGTCATCATCACCCATACGAGCATTGCTATATTTGTCTAATAACAGTTGTATGTGAGTGTCAGACCTAAAATCATACTTTTTGTTTAAGGTCTTCATCATGTCCTTTACTATCTCGAATCTTTCAAAGAGATGAATAATGTTATCTTTCATACATTGGAGAATGATGGCCCTAGCCATTAGGTTGTTTTCCATTCTTTTGTCACATTTTTGGACGATATGTTCATCTTTTTGATCTTCTATCTTTGACTTGTCAGTTGTAAGGGTGTACAAAGTTTTCTCATGTATTAGTACATAAAAATGTGTGGTTTCTACATTTGTTTTTTTCTTGTCTTATTCCATAACCAAGGAACTGATATCATTGTAGAAATATAATATATATTGTTTGATCGTATGGAAGTCTATCTTTTTAGGGTGAAAATCCAATGGATGACAAAGAGAAAAAAACTGAGAACAAAAGATAAAAACTGACTAACTACTCTAACCTTTCACTCTATTTATAGAGTGTAATGTAATTCTTGGTAAAAAGTTACATTGTTTCTGTTTTTTTTATCCTTCATAAAAGGTAGTACCTTCCATAAAAATAATCAGGTATATGAATGACCACATTTGTTATAGTGTGATCATCCCTACACCATCACATTTCATATGTCACTCTTATATTATTGGGCTAATGCGCATAAGCTCTTGGATCCGTTAAAAAAAAAAAAATTAAATATTGATTAATCCAGCACTAAGGATACACAAAATACATATACAAGTCATTACCGCAAGAAACGGTAGGGAATCGCCTGCCAACACATGTCTCAAGCTTGCCGTATCAACGCATGCATGAGTCATGACTATCCATCCATGTTGACTAGCGCCACTTTTGTCAACTATGATTGAAGCATCATCGATCATATATTTAAGAGTATTTTCATGTAACTCTCTATATTTATTTTTTATTTTGAAGATAAAATTATTTTTGTTTATTTTAATTATTATTTTTTTAATTACCTATATCTGTCTCTTTAAATTAAAGATATAATTTCACTTTTTTATTTAAATATAATATTTTAAGAAAATAAAAAGAGAAATAAAATTGAGAAAAATAAAAAGTTGAAAAGAGAAATTAATATTTTATTAATTTAAAGAGGAGTAAGGAGTGAAATGACTCCCTACTAGTAAAAAATCATTTCATGCTTTCCAGTTCCCACTAGGTAACATTTCATGCTCCTTATTTTTTTCTTTAAAATAGAGAGCCGAATAGAAATAATAAAATAGTCTTGAATGAATTTTAGCTATCTAAAGTAAAAAAATCTCAACTTTAAAAAGTCAAATAAAAATGCTTTACGCAAGCCAATTTCGAGAATATGAAGATAATTAATAATTTAGCCTTATTTTAAATTACTAAAATTTTCTTCATACCTCTTGAAAGGCTCGAGCCCTGGCATCCTTTTTGTAAAGACCAAATTAAGTACCAAAATTTCCCCTACATTAATGACTCCAATCATCAAATCATATAACATTTTGTGTGAATGAACGAATTCTTGCCAATTCGCTAAGCCATGGTGAGACCTGCATTTTGATTTGGACATCTTCTGGATTCTGGTCAAGGTATTTCATTCAATATCTTAGAATTGGGATTTCCAATGAATTGAAGAGGTAAGAGATTTTTTTTTTTGAGAAGTTGCAACTGCTGTTATTTTGAAAGTAATCCTCTCTAGAATCAACTAGCTTTAAAACCACTAAAAAAAATTTAAATCCTAGTATAAAATTGATAAAAAGACAGGTCTGTTTGAGATTACGCTTTTAAAAATTGAAATTTGACAATATCAATTTTAAAAGCTTAAATTTGTAAACGTGATGTTAAAAACAAACAAAAAAAAATTAAAACTTTTTTCACGTTTATATCACATTAATCCATTCTTGTTATTATTTGAAAAAAAAAAAAAACCAAAAAATGAGAATGGTTTTTGTCCTTTTGTTGTTTTTCTGTCTTTAACACAATCAGTCCTTTTGTTGTTTTTCTGTCTTTAACACAATCAGACTTACATACATACATACATCAATGAATTGGAGCAGATTTGTGTCCTTTTGTTGTTTTTCTCCCAATTCATTAACACAATCAGATTTCCATACATACATACATACATCAATGACTAATATGTCGTGTTTAGGAGATTCATTCAGAAATTCTGTTAAACACTTGAATCATTGATGGTGTTAATGAAAGAATATTCACATCATGGAATTCGCAAACCTTAAAGTCGATTGAAAGAAAAAAAAAATGCTTGATTTAGTGATTCAACTGCATGTTGAATCTCGGCAAAGCTAAGAATGATATAAAGGTAGCGTTTTTTATATATCAAATTATAGATTGTCTGAAATCCAGCCAAAAAAACAGGAACCACAAATATTTCAAAGTATTTCCGAGCTTGGAAACCATTCATATATATAAATCCGTGCATGTTTACATAAACTTATTATTGGGTCCCGAGAAGTCCATGTTTGGATTCTGGGCCATGAATTGCTTCAGCAAGTCCTGCTTTTGAATCTCATCGCTGGTCGGACGGCCCATCTGCTTCTGCCTTTGATCAAACATCATCTTCTCCACCGCAGAACGCGTTTCAGAGTCCAAGTCCGACAGCTTGCTCGGCTCCGGTTCCACTTTCTGGGTATCAATCTCCGGACAACCCTTTAACAAAGACTTCCACCAGTCCTTCTGGTCTCTCTTGCTCATCAGAACAGAAATCGCCCTCCGATCTTCCAAACTCCAAAAGCAATCGTCGACTTTCACGGGCTTATATAGCTCCCCCTCGATGATTGGAGGCTGACCCTTGAGCCCAATCTTCAAATAATTCTGCTTTATGTCGCACAAAACGACGCCAGATTTTGTTCCGGGAGGGACTGGTACGTGAATGGTCACCTCTTGAAGGGACTGACCCCATGAATAATTCTCCATGTCGAGGCCGTTTCCTGTGTTTGGAACAAGTTTCTTCTCCTTCTCTTCTTCTTTCTCATCAGCGGCGGCCTTCACCTCGGCTTTTTGTGTTTGAACCGACGACATGATTTGTTTGTCGGCAAACTCTGTCGACGATTGTTGAAGTTGGTGATTTTCTTCGTAATCGGAGAGGATGGCCATGATCACTCGCAACCTTCGATTGGATTGCTGGGATTGCTGGGAAGCTAAAGGGTTTGTGGGGAGGGTGTCGTGGGGATTACCGATTTATATAGAGGCTGGGGGAGTGAAGTAAAAAAGGCGGTTCCATGAATTCCGGCTACTATATGGATTTGGAAGTCCATGGCGTTTTCGAATAGGATTACATTCGGATCCGGTTTCAAACCTTTTTGTTATTTTTGACCCGTATAGGAATGGGCTTTAGTTGGACTGGGTCAAGAACCCATATACTGGAAAATTTGGGAAAAATCATATTTAGTCCCTAGGTTTTTATATGATTTGAATTTAGTCCTTAGGTTTCTAATTTCAAGAGTTTGGTCCCTAAGTTTTGCCCAGATTTTAAATAGGTCCTTCTATCACTTTTCCATCAAAATGAATGATTTGTTATATATTATTTGTGTCTTAATTCACATGCTAGCATTCATATCAACACTTAATATCAATGTCATATCATTAAGCGCCGATTCATCCATAAAAACAAAAAAGCAAAAAACAAAAAACCCAACTTCAAAAACAAAAAATTATTTTCTTTGTCATCTTAATCTTCTAGATTTGTAGCATTAAAGGAAGAACCATTAACTTTGACGTTGATATAGACCTTGGCGTGTCAAATGAAACACACGTGACAAATAGAAAATCGTTAATTTTAACGGTAAAGTGATAGAAAGACCAATTTCAAAATTTGAGTAAAACTTAAGGATTTTATTTTTAAAATTGAAAACTTAAGGACTAAATTCAAATTAGATGAAAACTTAAGGATTAAATATGATTTTTCCCGGAAAATTTTGACAATTGTTTTTCCTTTTTCCCTTTCCTTTGTTTTCCCTTATCTCTCTCTCTCTCTCTCTAGGTATAATTTTTTTTTTTCTTATGATAGACTTTGTAGATTACAATAAGTTCAAATGAGTTTGTACTTCAGTCTGCTGGTTGATTTTATTCTATTTTTGTACATTTTTCTCTTAAAATTGTTGGGTCAACATTCTGGATGGCTTTACACGGTTTTGTTCATTTCAACCAAAATTAACCTAGCATAATAGAATAGTTGTGAATTTTTTTTTTTTTTTTTTACAAGAACTTATCCAATGTTTAATTGATACCTTCACGTCAACATAATAAGATAAAAAAACAGTTTCTAGCATTTCTATTCAGCTTTTGTACCGAAGCCGTTGTTATGGCCTTAAGCTGCAGGCTATTTTATATTAGTATTTTTGTCAGTACGATGGATCCTCGAATAGTCGAATACATACTCAAATTTTTGTTATTTTTAGGCAAGAAACCGACAATGGTTTCTGGTTTAGAAACAGACTGTTCTTCTAGAAAAGGATTGGACCGACTTAGACAGCGTCAAAAAGAAACTAAAGTTTGATTTGGAAGGCTTTTTAGCATCTCAAAATTGTCTCTTTTTATTTTTCTCGATCTGGGTTCTTCTCACAATGACTGATCTTCCAATTCTTATGCACTTGATATGAGTCCCAAACCCTTCAAATAATTTATGTTTTCATATTTCTTTTCCTTTGTTTTGGTGCATCTGTTGTCTCTTTGAAGTTGTAATTTTCAAAAATTTGTTTTTTTCGTTTTAAACTTTTAAACGTTGAAAATATTTTTTAAACATAATCATCCAAATAAATTTTTAGTTTTGTTCCCCATAGAAAACACTTTCTAGTTTTCGTATTCGAAAACACTTTCTAAAATGCAAAACACTTTTAGAAAATTTTCTCTCATTTATACACTTATGGGGTGACTTTTAAAATTATTATTGAATTCAAAATTCAATAGTAATTTATCTTAAATCTAACGGTGATTTTATATAACACACGTTATTACTTCTAGATTTTAGGAGTTGTATTTGATAGGAATGGATGATTTATATGATTTGATAACGGTGAATTGTAATATGAGATGTAGAACGGAATGGTGAATGGTAGATTATGATTGTATTGATCGTAAAAGTAGAATGATTAAAGGTAATTGGGCCAATTCAAGGTTGGCTAGCCTCCTACAAGAAGTAAGAAATTAAGCTAATTAAGACTAAGGTCTCGTTTGGTTTGCCGAATAGGTCTTAGAAGGTGGAATAGTCATTCCTTTATTTGGTAAAAACCTATTTATAGAAATAGTTATTCTTATAGGAATACTTATTCCCTTACGAAGAGGAATAGGTATTCCTTTTAAAAATGAGAGGAATACCTATTCCTTTCCTACAGGAATAGAATTATTGCAGCATATTCTCATAAAAGCCCCTCACACTCCAACATCAATTTTTTTTTTTTTTTAGTATTATGAAACCATTTGGTGATGTGCTTTTTGTTTTTTTTTTTTTTTTAAAAAAATAAAATAAAATTGATAGGTGAATAAGATGATTTGTTGATATGCTTTTTGTTTTGTTTTTTTTTTTTTTTTAAAAAAAAAAATTGACAATTTAAAAAAAAAAAAAAACAAAAAAACTACGAACTTTTTTTTAAAAAAACTTGACAGTTTTTTTTAAAAAAAAGTTATAGATTAACGGTTTTTGTTTAAAAATTAAAGAAGAAAACGTCATTGAATTATATTTGTATTATAAGGGTATTTTAAGAAATTTGATTACAATATGATTCTATTCACCAGCATATTCCACTATACCAAATAAAAGAATATCTATTCAGTGTTCTATTCCATCGTTACAACCAAACTAAAGAATAAAAATAACTACTCCATTCCACCTTCTTCTATTCCAAGGAATAGCTATTCCTTTTCCTAATAAAATAGTCATTCCGCAAACCAAATGAGACCTAAAATTCCATTACACAGGTTCTGAATGTTTTCTACTTGAGAATCATTCTATTTATTATACAAATAAAGCCCAACTAACTATTTGAACAACCAATTCTCTCGGCCGTTCACTTGCAACAGCTTTAGCCCAATCAGTTATCCAACTTCCCACACAAGTCTCGCGTGTTACTATTCTAAAATGAGTAATGTTAGAAATTATTTTTTTTTATCTTCTTTTGGGATTGAACACTAATAAATTTTGATTCAATAGTAATTTTAAAATAAACGTTAACTTTAGAAGGATAAAAATATGGTCTCTAGCCTTAATCATCCCAATATTGTTATGATTCAGTCGATGGATAGAAGACACGTGATCCTAAGAAAAACCTGATCTCAAATCCCCTCATATCTTCACGCTTGAGTTGCCAGCAAGAAATTAAGCTAATCAATACCTAACCCACGTAAAACACTAGAATCATAACATTTTAAAATTAACATAAGATAATATGGAAAGGACAATGTGTGTATCATTACTATTCCAAGACTGTTAAGGTGTAATTGTTAGTGTAGTGACTTAATATAAAAATTGATTGAAATGTGTTTATATAATGGTTATTGCAATGATTTTATATCATTGATTTGTGATGTCTTTTGTAATTGACACTTTGATGGATTGGTAGTCAATCTAGGTGTTTTGTAATAACTATTGTTAATTAGCACTTTGATGAATTGGTAGTCTTTTTTTTTTCTTTTCTTGAAAAAAGGGTAACAGGAGACGACTAACTGTGGCTACTCTAGCTGAGCGTAACTATAGTAACACTTACTCACATGACATCGCTTAAGAGGAATATAGACGATGGGAATCACAAGCAGCTCGAAGCATAACTTTTACTCCCGCCCACTAAGTACACTAGTAGCATTCAAGCCCATGGTGCGGTTTCAAATTGATTCCCATTTTGAGAGTCGAACTTAAAACTTAAACCTCCATATGATACTTGAATGCCACTAGATCACCTTGTCTTCAGTGGTAAATTGGTAGTCAATTGATTGTGTTGTGGGATGACTATTGTTAATTAGGAGTTTGGTGTAATGACACTATGTAATTGTTGGTGTAATTGAACATACATAAACTCGAGCAAAATTTAGAAAGTTGCATATGTAGGGTGTTTTTGAAAAGATATAATTTAAATAAAGAGTAATTAGTTCAATGTGAATGTTCTTACTAGCCATATGTCCGATCCGTTTTAACAAATTAAAAACACAATGAATGGAAACGCAATTACAGAAAGTACTCTAAGAAAAATATTTAGCTCTAATCAATCTTTCAAGTTGCCATTGGTATGATGCATGATAAATAAAAGGGGAAAATCTATTCTCCTTAAACTACCATTCTATTTATAATATTTCTCTTCAAATTATAAAAAAAAATTGTCAATATTCCCTCAAGGCCAATAAAAGACAAAATGACCTTACAAATTTTTCAAAAAAGACAAAATACCCCTATAAATTCGAAATTTTAATTTTTAAAACAAAAACTTTTTTTTAAAAAAATAATAATAATAATTTGGCCAATTGGGTGGTAATTTCTTTTTTTTTAAAAATAGTTTTTAAGTGTTAGTTTACTTTTGTTTTAGAATTTTTTGTTTTATTTTATTAAGGGTATTTTTCTCATTACAAAAATATTGATAATTGTTTATAGTTTAAAAATGACATTATCTTAATTAAAAATTAAAAACAAATACTATCAATTGAGTGTTAGTAGCTTGAGCGATACTTTTAACTCTAACTTACATATATCTTTTTGCACACCGTGAAAAACTTTTTCTTTTGAACTATTGTCGGAAAGCTTGATTTATTAACCTTTTCTTTGTCTTTTTGGCTTTTTGCTGAGAGTTATATCTTTTCATATTTTGAAGTTTCCAACTTTCCATCATTACAAGGGAGTAAATATACAGTGCTTATTACCCACAAACGTATATATATATATATATATATATATATTGAAACAATGACCTCTCCATTCCACCATCATCACGACTCCAACTCCAACCTATTAAGGTGGCTTAAAAAAACAACATGAATAGCATAATATTAAATAAATAAATAAATAATTTTTTTAAGCTTTTAAAATAATTAATAATTTAATATTACATTAATTAAATACTTTTGAATTTGGTTTAAGTGTTCTAAAAAGACTTATATGCCGGATAGTTTTTCAACTACCCAAATTTAATAATAAAGTTGTTAAATCTAGACTGTCGAGAAACTAGATCATATATGTAATATTTTTGTTTACACCCCTTAATCCAAATCTAATATATTATATGTTGAGTCTTAATTAAAATATATTATATATATTAAAATATTAATTAAATAAATAAATTTATTGTTTTTACAAGGTTTATGACTTTTTTAATCTATTATTATTAATTTTGTAAGTTACACCCTACGCCCACCGTTTTTGCAATTTTCTAGAGAACCAACCGGTAGCGTAGATCGCACATGAACCCACCAAGAGCGCATCGCAATCAGTCAAAAACACATGAAACTGATTCCCCTCGTAATCATCGTCCCAAGCCCATCATCACAGACCTTTACAATCTTCCCTATTTTATATTATAGAATTCTGTGATTCGTCTGCAACAAAACCCACGTGGTTTGGAACTCAATCAATCGGAGATGATGGGTTTCTCTTGTAAGTAAATTCCTCCTTGCAATACACAATCAATTGCTGTTAAAAAAGTGCTCAATTATTTTGTTTCACATTTTTAATGAAAGAAAAGGAGGATCCTTCTTGTCTCTCTTTTTTCTAGCTTTAAACTTTCTTTTCTCTTAAAAAGAAATTTGCTTTTGTGCTTTGGGTATGTGTAAAAGTTGGGTTTAAAGATGAATTTTTGGTTTGATCATAGCTTAAAGACTTTCTCCACTGTTGTTTGATCTGTTTTGTTAATGTTTTTATATATAAAAGATTGTTTTCATTCCAGGCTTTCACTTGTGGGAGTTTTTCTTACTGTCAATTTTTTATCTTTTCTTCTAATGTTTTTCATTGTGTAAAGGTATTTCTTTTTGCATCCTCCGTTCGTTTCCTTAGAGCATCATCATCAAGCTTTTTATTTTGAATTTTTTTTAAAATATTAGAAAAAATTTTCCCCATTGCAATAAGTACTTTATCATTTTTGAGCTCTTTCCAAATGTGGAGGAGAAAATTTGTCTGTACTTCACGTTTTATGTTTTTATATTCTCTCTCTTCTTACTATTTTTTTGCTTTTTTCATCAAAATTTCTCCAAATAAGTGAGATTATGAAGTTGGTGGAACTTTCAATGAATAAAAAAAAAGAATATTTAGGTAAAATAGATAAATATTTAGAGAATTTATTGTTTATGAGTTTTAAAAAGTGGCTACATCAAATAGAAAAAGTACATTTTTCTTCTCAAATTTAAAAAAACTTTGAAGAGCTCATTAAAAATGCTTTTAGAGCATCTTCAATAGTAGTTATTTTAGTTATTCAAAATGTATTTTTTATTTATTTTAACACTTAATTTTTAATACAAACTATAACAAATTATCTATTCAATATCTATTTTCTTTAAATATTATTTTTTATTATGAAAATTGAGAAAGAGAGAGCAGAGAGAAAAGAATAAAAATAAATAAATAAAATGTGTTACAATAAACTTTAATATACAAAAATTTACTATAACAAAATGAAAGAAAATACTTTATTTTAAGTTAAATATGTCAATTATGAAACCTATAAAAGTTTTGTTCGGGATGCTCTTAGAAAGCTAGGAATAAAAGTGTAAAGAATATTAAACTATTAAAGCCTTTGATTCTATGTGTTTATGTCATTTTGCTATGTAAAATCTGAAAGAAATTTTTTTGATAAGTAAAGAGTTGTGTGATTTTGTGTTTTTTGTCAAGACCCAATTAGGTAACTGTTTGTTAGTGTATTGGAAGAGTTAGTTTAACGTGATATAGGAGTGAAAATTGTTTGTGTTTTGAGGAATGTTTTGCGTTAACTATTTCCATTTTTGAGAAAGAAAACTGAAGATAAACAAAAGCGGAGCCGAGATCTTTTATTATTTTTTTATGCATTTTACCGGTCAACCAAACAGAGCTTTCTTTACTTTCGGAAGGTCTGCTGCATGTATGAACCCAAATGACTACCGAGTTTGACCCCTGAAACTGCTTCTTTCTGAAGCAGAAAATCCTGGTTGATTCAAAGAAGAAAACCCCCCAAGAACTTGACAAAAAATCTCAGAGCGGTGACGATTTGCACAAAAAGATGGGATCTTTCAAGGGCCATGTTTTACCAGGAACACTGTTTCTGTTAGTTGGAGTGTGGCACATATGGAGCTCTGTGGTCCGATACGTATCGAATCCGAAATCGTTCCGGGTTCGGGTTTGGAATCCCGTGCCGGGTTTTGATGGAAGGCTTAAGTACTTGCAGCTTTATCTTATTGCAATTGGTGCTTTCATTGATTTGTGTATTGAGCTTTTGTATTCGACCCACCTCAAGTTTTTTGTCAATGGGGTGTTGAATCCATCCCACATGAATGATTTCGAGCACTCGGGGATGCTACTAATGTTCTTCATCTTTGGCCTGGTTGCTCTGCTCTCTGAGAAAACAAGGTTAGTCGGAGGTTTTTTTTTTTTTTTTTTTGGTTATTTTCATGTTCTTTTATGTATGTGTTGTGTTTTACTAATCTTTTTGGTGCATTAGAAAATGTAGGGAAATATATATCTTAGATTTTTACTATTTTCGGTTGATAAATTAGTAAAAACCTGAGCCTAATACGACTTTAGCTCGCTCGAGTGGATTTTCGTTTTGCCCAAATTTTATTTTCCTGCATAGGAGTTAAAATTTCTAAGTTCTTTTTCTTTTACTCTGTGCTTTAGGCAATTAGAGAACGAATAAATTTATTATGGATATTGCCCATGTGGTTCGAGGAATTTCTCCGGAAATTAAATCGTTTGAAATAATAGTAACTGCTTTTTGTTAAAGATCTGGACTAGAAATAATCTACTTTTCTTTGTTTCCGAGAAAACACAAGAAGATAAAAAAGTAGAATTCTCTTGTTTTGGACGATAAGAGAACTTAAATCTGCACTCACCAAGTATAATCAACTTTTTGTTTGGGTGGAGTTTCTCTTTCTACTTGAGCCTGCACTAGTCGAGTATAATATAACTTTTTGTTTAAGTTGAGTTTCTCTTGTAAGTGGAACAGCAGAAAAGAAAAGATTTGAAGTTTTAATTGAGATGAGCTCTTAAATTTAACAGTATTGTTTTATTCCAAAATGCATAGTGCTTTGCATATATTTTGGGCTTGTTTCACATTTTTGTTTGGTATAACTCAAGCCCAATTTTGTTTTGTGTAGTGATGAATTTTTTTTTTCGAGGATATAGATATAAACACACACTAACACAATTTGTATTTGTTGTAAACAATTAATTAAATATGGGAAATGGTGCCTTAAAATGACAGATGAAAGGATGATGCTGCTGATTTCCATATGATAAAATGTATTATTTTGAGTTTTGTTTGCCCTAGTGTTGGTGGTAGTCACAAGCAATGAGAACTGTGGTAGAGTATCAGATTTGTTAATGGGAAACCAGCATATGCTTGCTATCCCTCAAAAACAAAATTTCTCATTGGAGGCATAAATTCATGTGGTTCTGAAACACTGAGCATCCAGTACAGGACTACTTAGGCCACAATCTTCTTGCTAGGTCCAATTAGTTGTCTGAGAGGGATATGTGATGATATAGAGTGAGAAACTGGAGAAGTGTAACAAATTATAAGCTTCAGAATGCTAAAGGGGAATTATAAACCTTTGAGAATGCAGTTTCAATAAAGAGCTTCCCTGGGCAGTTCTTGTAGCTGTCTCTCCTAACGTTTTTTATGAAGCCTCATTGCATGTACTATCTTTTTATACTTTGACCAGGGTTTTTAATTCACTTTTTTTTTTTTTAGAAGGTCATGTATAAGTAATCAGTTTTGAAAATTATTTAGAGATACAAAGATAGTCTTATCTTACAATAAAAATATTTTGTTCTCTGGAACATCAGTAGCCTGCCTGATGTTTTGTTGCACAACATCACTTGTTCTCCCAGAAAAGATTGCTATCCTGTAATTATTCTTATTGAATTTTAATATAGCTGTCAATATTAAGTCCCTGTGGGAAATCTATAGTATCATTGCATTGTGAAGACAAATAACTCGACTAGCTGTTGGTGTCTAAGAGATATTTTCTGTGGCATGTAGAGATGTTTATGCTTTCAACAAAAATAATTAATTAATTAATTAATTTTAAATTAAAACAAACTGAAAATTATGATTTTTTAATCATTTAAAATGTAATTTGCATCTTCATCAATGCCGTACCTTATGAAATCTTGGCTAACTATAATGTGCTAGGTTTTGTCTGCATATTGTTTTGATGGATTCAATATGCTCAGAAACATTTTGGAATTTTGAATGTTTGTTTTAGCAATTCTGAAAACTTTATGCCTGCATACTTATAGTTGGAAACCTTCAATCATAATGACTCCACGGTGGTAGATTGAATGTATCATAAGCCTTGGAGTCAGGGGGTCTATGATGGTTTTCTGTTGCACTCTGGGACTTCGGTCTCAAACGTTCAACTCTTTGGGTCAAGATTGTTTTCTTGAAACATTGCCCTCATTAAGCCTCAAGATGCCAATTGCAAGCTCTTTTCTTTTTATTATTTTTTTCATTTTCTAAAACATTGACTGAATTTAATCAATGTATTGCTCAATACATTTAACAAAACAGTGATTAATGGTTGTAAGCTATTTTCACATTTGTCATTTAAATCCAGTGCTTCCAGTAGTATGATCCGAGTCCTGTTTGCTTGATAAAAGAGGTTTGCCACATCTTACTAGAGCCCTATTGTCGTGTGATTGTTAAGTTTCATCCAACCATCACCATAAGATAGTAAGGTTTAATTTTGTTTCTTATTCTCTTTTTATTGTTTAGGTTTCTTCCCTTGCCAGAAGGATGTCTTTGTTTGATTGCTGCCACAGCATTCTGTGCAGAGTATCTCCTATTTTACTTTCACTCAACGAGCCATAAAGGCCTTGAGGGGTACTATCACCTTCTCCTTGTTCTCCTGATAGGGCTTTGCATAATGTCCACTGTTACAGGCACCCTCTTACCAACTAGCTTCCCAGTTGATTTGTGTAGTGGCATTGCTATGACTCTCCAAGGTCTCTGGTTCTATCAGACTGCCTTCACTCTCTATGGTTCCATGATGCCAGATGGTTGTCAGATGAAGGAAAACGCAATCATTTGTCACTCGGTAGACAGTGAGGTCCGAGGCGAGTTGCTTGCAAACTTTCAGCTCTTTTCCTTGGTCCTTGGTGTCCTTGTTGCAGTTGTGGGATCATATGGTTTTGCAGCTTCAAGATATGGGCATTCTGAACTTAGGAGCTTGCATGCAGTTCAGGATGGATTGGATCGTGATTAAATTATTTACAGTCTTCTCAATCTTTCTTAAATGCCCAATTATTTTACAGTCTTCTCAAGGAGCCATTTTGATATCTTCTGGGGATGAAATTGTTTTTTTCTATTTGCAGATGGTTCGAGTGTACATCAACATCTTGTAGAGTAGTTTCAATAAAAGTAAGAACTGCTGTCCTTCTGTAGGATGATAAAATTAGAACAATATACATATTTTGTCAATGAAAATTACATGGTGCTATGTGTACCCTTTTTCCCTTTACCTCGTCCTTGGTTCTTGTTTGGACAGAAGAATGGTCATAACACAGCTTTTTTTCATGGATTTTTGGTCCCATTCATTTTTGTTAACTTTGGTTTTAAACTGAGATGTTAACTTTTGTTAGTTAATGGTAACAATCACTTTTGTGGTTTTGCAGCTTTCTAAAATGCACATGATATATGGGATTAATATGGCTAAATGGACTTACAATTTGACAAGAGGGGAAAATTGGATACACTATGCATCACAATATGCATATTTCTGTTTAAAAAAAAAATGGATTTTCATTTATGGCATTTATTGCACGGTAGTTGGTATGAGAAGTGACAATATACCTAAAGAAGGGTAATTTAATTTGGAAGTTTTCTCATTGTGAATATAGATGCCATTTTATCTTCCTCTTCTTCTTCTCAATTAATTTCAACAAATAGAATATGCCAACCAGCAGCTGGACTGGGAATAGAATTCTCTCAATTTTAAATTAAATGAATAGCATTTATTTCAGAATTTAAAGTTTGAACATTTAATGATATATAGGATGTCAATGTTAACACGTCTTTTAAAAAATTGAAATAATGTGACATCATATATACTGATAAATATACAAATTTTAAGTCCTAACCATAAAATGAATAAAATTTGGCCATGTGCTAACCGTCTTGGCCATTAATAAAGAACGCTTGTTATTTAACCGGGCATGTGCTCCCATTATTTCTAACATGGCAACTTCCCCCTTTTTTTTTTTCAAAGTGGACTATGTTAAAAATTTCAAGATGTGTTAATTCCTGCGCACACGTAGTTGCTAAATAGACCGTTTTCCACCTAATGTTGAAAGCATTCCCCCTTTTTTTTTTGTCTTTTTCTTTTTTCTTTTTCCTATTATTGGTTCTTTAAGGATCAATTGTGGTAAAGATGTAAAGATTCTCCCTTTTAATTCCTTTTTCTCCTTCTCCCATACTGAATTTTTTTTTTTTAAAAAAGAAAAAAAAAACACCAGCAGCTAGTCGGCTAGACCAACTTCAAAAGTCGGCCAATACTGAAATAATCTGCCAAACTTTTCCTGCCGTAAGCCCTACGGCAGATGTCATATCAAGTTTTTCCCGACCACCGGCTGCTCGGTTGCTTTTCACATTTTCTTGGTCCACATTTATAAAAGCTGACGCAGAAACGAATTGATAAATCACAGGATTGCAATGCTTTTCTATCAGAAAACCCCAACAAAGGATATATTCAGCAATACCAATGCCCTCGAGGATAAAGGTTGGCATGAAAACAATTTACAAAGTCAAAGGCATACAACAGAAGCACAGGCATTTGTAACACAAAGCAACTTTAGAGAAACTCCAAAGTCAATACTGTTAGCAATATTTGTTAAGTTTAGTTTTACTTGACTTCCCCTAATACATTATGTTTCACAGGATATGCCAGCCCATTTAGTAAGGAACAATAATGGAATCTATAAGCTCTTGAAGTGGAGCCAGCTCCTTTCTGTCAATTAGTACAAATTCCTGCGAAAAAATCAGCATCATGAATTTAGCTAAAACTTCATAATCAACTGAAAATTTCTTGTATTGCCCAAAAAAGAAAAGAGAATTTCTCACATCAATACCAACTGCATTTTAAATAAAGGCCATCCTCTAAAGAGCTTTCATCTGTTTAAACACATTTGGAAATTTGCATATTTGGATGTTTAAAGACATTTCCAAACTCAATACAGAAACAGTGAGATGGCTTCTCCACTTTCTATGACCAAAATATACTATTATGCAGAACCATGGTCCAAGGATATAAGACTTTCACACTAGAAAATGCTTTATGTTTGCCAATCAGCAAATTTTAATGTAAAATGAAACAAGCGCAAAAGAAAGGACAACGATCTCATTTTTAGGCTGGTGTTGATCTTTACAAACTTAGGTTAGCGTTGGCTCAACCTTATGAAGGCCTGAGCAGCCGATCACTATATTAGTTTATAAACAGAATTTGCATCAATGAATGATACAAAAGATTTTTGAGCTTCTATAAATTATTCATATCGCACTGCTACAGTATCCTATTATATAGGAATTTAGACTTATAGAAGTAACTTCCTAATGATTCAGCTGGGACACCTCCTACCACCAGTGTTTTTTGACATTTTAAACAAGAGTAATGATGCATGTCAACCCCATATTTATCCAAAATTGATGTGACTTTTAAAATCACCATTAAATTTGTGTGAGATTATTATTGACTTTTAATCTAATGATAATTTTAAAAACCACATTAATTTTGGATGGACACTAGGTGGACATATCATTACTCCTCAAACAATAGAATATTTTGATGTAGAAAGCCTTGCAAACACCCGTCCTTGTTATGAAAAAGGCTCCTAAACAAGCATAAAAGATGGTCCAGCGATGAGACTAATAGAGAGATCAAATTAATGACAAACAGTAAGTTTTCACAATAAAATCCATCATGAACGATACTTTTAGAAAACAGAGTTTGTTGCAAAAAATAGTTATAGCACCCAGGAATAAATAATGTAAAATTTCATGCATGAAATGATATAAGTGTACTTACTTTATACCCAATCCATCACCAAAAAAAATAAAACACAACTGAAATGGAATGGAATGCTACACCAACACAATAGAACTAGTAATCCACAAATCTCAATAGGATAATTTTATGGGAATAGTATAGTAGATTAAATCACATCCATACTTCAAGGAATAAGAAAAATGCTATTAAATAATTATTATCATTTTAGCCACGTTTTACCTGTCATAATATGAATAAAAGATTTTAAGATTACTTATTCAAAGTATGAATAACGGAAGAAAAAGACCAACTTTTGGATTGCTATCATGGTTCAATAGAGTAGTGGTGTATCAGGGTTACTTTGATTTCCTGACTTATTTAGTTTCTCTTCTTTGGAATTATGCAAAATCTACAAATGTTTTATAAAAAAGAAAATAAAGGAAGGAATTTATTTCAAGACCATGCTGATGTTCGATGGATACTAAACCTGTACATGAAATCAACAAGGTTTGAAGACCTTAAACCTTTTTTTTTTTTTAGATTTTTTTTTTTTAAAAAAGGTCACTGAGATATGGAAGACTTACACAAGTAAATAGTATGAAATGCTTGAAGCATGTATTTAGATGGGCCTCCTCCTTGAGGCTTACAATCTTCTGAAAGTGAGAGTGATAGATATGGGCATATACACGAAACAATCTTTTGAATATTGTCTTCACAACATCCTTGAAGTTGGGAGGAAAGGGTGCCCCTACAAAAGTTTTAGCGGACCACAAATTATTAGAAAATGAAGAGAAAAATTGAGATAAGATACGAATCTGACAACAGATATTACCAAGCCTTTGAGGAAATATGGACTCATTATCAAGCTGGCCTTCAATCCAGTCCATTAAAAGTTCAACATATTTTGGAGCAGAAACCTCAATAGGTTTCTTTATTTTTTCACCATCTGCCCATCTATACTCGTATCTGTAAAATAATTGTATGTTTATTAGAACTGTAGATCTATAAGTGTACACACACAGATGCATACACACACACAGATTTACTTCAAGTTGATGACATCAATATTGGTAACTTGTAAATTTGACTCCACAGGAGAAGGCAGGAAAAAAAAAACTAAACCTTCAAGGTTCAAGGTTTAGAAGAAGTCTCAATCTTTGGGCAAGTTTTCAAAAATGTTTTTAATATGAGCAGGAAAGCCCAATAATATTGGAGAGCATCTTGGACACATACCTCAAACATAGATAAACCAAAACAATAATGTGCTAGACAAGGCTAATACCAACCCCATAAGATGACAAAGATAAAGAACTAAAGAAAAGCTGCACATGCATAGCGAATCTAAGGACATACTACAGCCTCTCTAAGGGTAAAAAAAGTTAAAGTTAAAGCTTGAATTAAACCTCAAACCAGGCACATCATATGAAATATTGGGTCAAAACTAACCTTCATTTTGTACTATGGCAGAAACTAAGTATCATGTTGACAACAATTATGCTTCTTAATTGACTATTGCTTATCAAAAAAAAATTATGCTTCTTAATTGTCAAGTATTAACAATAACAAGAATATATGTCAAAATCAATTAACAAAAATCATAACAAGCATTTGACTAGAAAAGTGGAAACCAAATTGATGTATCAGTAACTAACCTACAGATCCTGTATTAGAGATCACACCAACTTATCACTTTATTTTTTGGTATAGATAATGTAACAATAGAGTTCAGTTTTCCTTTAGGTTTCACAGTTTCTTATAAGATAAGTAACTACCCAAAATATTCGATGGAAATGCCTTTTTTAAAAAAAAAAAAAACCTAATGAAGAAAGCAAAAAAATAAATGGAAATTCACATTATTGCATTTCCATAAAAATTAAAACTCATAGAAGGAAAGGGAGGGGGAAAAAAAAGAAAAAGAAGAAGACTTCCAATAAAAGGCCATACTTGGGGCCTGCAGTCATTGTTGGACAATTCTCATCAGTACAAAACTCTGTGAGGGTACCATAGAGCAAATTCACTTGGTTGAAGAAATCGACAGCTGAAATTGAAAATAACAAATAACCACATGAGATTTGGATTTCAAAGGAAGTAAAATAAAAATTGACGGAAAAATATACTTTTACATTTTACGCATCAGTTAAATAAAGAACATGACACAAATTAGCTAATACAGCAAAGTAAAACATGACTATACTAAACGTAACAGGTTGACAGGTATTAAATAATAAAACAAAAGAGAAAAGCTCACAAACATTTAGCAGGCTACTTATACTGAAACACAAGCATGCGAGAGACACAGAGAGAGAGAGAGGAGAATTACTGTTGACAGCAAGCCACTCGTTTAAATCCTCCCCAGTAGGAAGCTTTACTGCTTCCCTCAAGTTTCCGCTACCTAGGGTTGCATCAATGTGCTTTCTAAGTTGTGCCCCCTGCATTACAACAGGACAAATAATGATATTTTTAGCTATACCAGTATAATTTTCAGAAATTGGCTGCTAAGTTCAAAAGTACTGCAATATATATATAAAGCAAGGACTAAGTAGCAAGAGGACCAAACTCTGGTCTATTGAAAAGTGATAAATTCTGGAAAACAGCCAATTAGTGAGGATCAGACGCCACTGCAAAAGCTGTTCTCTCACATATACCTACTTTCAAGTGCATAATTCAACATTCCTCAAATCCAATTACTTGGAGAATTTGAAATTTGTAGGAAATTTTATTTCAAAATGACTGATGACATCATCATTCTATCAACTACATGGAATCTCTCAAAACCATGCACTCCTTGGCAACCTTTTGTCCCTTGAATTATAATGATGATGAAAATCTTCCTGAAAGATAGGAGGACAACATCCCATAACAATCCACATCTTCCCTTGTGTAAAATCTATATCAAAATTTAAACCCTATAAATCAGGTATTCTTTCACTCTACTCTGGTTCAACATTTAAGCAAAAAATGTAGACTATGCTTTCCTACTGACAGACTTTATTCCATTTCTTCATACTTAAAGCTGAACTGTACAATTCCATGAATTTAATTTGGACTATGTTCACAACTACAAAGCAGAGAGAGAGAGAGAGAGAGATGTTGATGATGATGACAGTGACACAATTCTTTTCCGTGAAAGAGTGAGCAGCACAGGATTTAGCAACAGTGATAAGAACAATGAGCACCCATGGAAACAAATAAAAAACAATATAACAAATCCAAACCTAATATATATTAAGAGATCATGTCAACCTCAAACCATCAAGAAGGCAGAAGACCAACACAATTAAAAAGAAGAACCAACCTTACTCCCCGAGGGTGCGCTCTTTTTCGGACGGAATGTCCTCTGGTTTCTGTTTGCAGAACAATTAGTAAGGCAAGTAATCAATAGAAGATCATCTTCATAACAAGGTTTTATAAGGCATCAATTATAGACTGAAGTACTAATGTATTAAGCAAGATTTATGGTACACTACCATGATATTCACATACACACACAACACCAGAGAGAAAGAGAGAGGGAAGCTTTGGCATCCAGCCAGCTAAAACTATGTACAGATAGTCAAGCCCAGCAACTATCTAACTTTCCCCTCAGCTACATGCCTAATTTTTCCATTTTGGCCTATCAAAGGCAACACTCTCGGTCACCTTTTTTATTATCACGTCTTTCTTTAGAACTTCTCCCTATGATATCTATCGCCTCTGTCCATCCCTTTTTTGCTCCTCAACTTGAATCAAATTACTCTCCCTTCAATAAACTCATTGGTCTTTATTGCACATTGCCAAACCATCTTGGATGAATCACATGAATCCCATGAAAAAAAAAAAAAAAATTTACATTGTCTTCTACCATGCAATAAAAGTCAGTATAACTTTTACCCCTTCCACAGGGTTTTAGAAAAACAAGCAGCCACAGTTTTCCTTTTCATCATACATACCATTTCCATCTTATCTCCGGTTGATACTAGCGAGATCTAGCACTTGGTTCTCTTTTATTCAGAGTTTCATGGGTCATACCTAATAATATCCTAACGCTGCTTCATTGTTGGAAGACTCAAGGGCGGGGAAACTCCAAAGAGGCTATCTGAAAGTTATCCCCACATTGTTAATGTAGAACATTTGAAGAGAAAGAAATCGGCGCCTATTCGAGGAATGCGAGTCTAACATGATATGTTTAAAATCCTTTTTTTTTTTGAGATCTCTCATAGATTAGGTTGTAACTTATTTTCCTAATTTTTCCTCATCAAATCTTGTAGATTTTGCTAACTTTTAAGATTTTTGACACCATTAGGGTGGTTACATCTCTTGTATACTTTTCGTGTACGAGGGTTTTTCCTCGTCTTCTAATAAATTATTATTCATCAAAAAAAAAAAATTATCTTCCATTTTTGAAAACTCCCTCCAACTAAATTGCTTAAATGACCAAAACCAAAAAAAATTATTTTGCAAAACAAGTTGTCACGCAATTCTCCTTTTCATTGTATACACCAATTCCATCTTAGGCAAAACATACTCCCTAGAAGCAACTTCTACCCCATTAGTTTCCATGGTTTAGAACTCCAACAAACTTAATTGTTTAGACATGTCTTTTGTTAGGAAAGATAAACTGAGAAAATAATTTGCAACCAATTCAAAGGTAAACACTGATATTTCCCTTCTTATACCAAAGTTGTTTTTTAATAAGTAATCGCAAATTTATTAAAAAGCGCAACCCAAGTACACATGAAGTATACAAGAAATACACGTAACTAGAAGGAAAAAAAAAAAAAAAGCTAAAAATATTTAAGCCAAACGCAGCTGCCCAATGGTAAAGTGTCTTGAAGAAAAAAATCCTTTAATTCCACCACCGTCTGTTCGCTATTTTCAAAACTCCGATTCTTTCCCTCCAAAAACACCACAAAAGGCATGACGGAACCATCTTCCATATTGCAGCATTCTAAAGCCTATCAAAGTGTCATTTCCAACAAGCAAAAAGGTCTACCACTCGACTAGCCATAACTCAAGTTAACCCTAAGAGATTGAAAATAGAGTTTTATAGAGCACTAGCAATTTTACAATGTAGTAAAAGTGGTCCACCGATTCCCAATCTTCTTACATATACACTACCAATAAACTACAATGACATTTCGCTTTCTTCGGTTATCCATGTAAGTATCTTTCATAAAGCAGCCAACCAAGCAAAGAACACCACTCTCAAGGGTGACTTATTCTGTCAAATACTCCTCCAAAGAGTATGAGTACAATCATGAGGAACAAGGACAGTGTAGTATGATCTAACATCAAACAACCATTTCTTGGAAGGTACCCAACAAAGTGCGTCTTCACCACCCCGTCTTAATCTGAAGCAGTACAACAAATTGAAGAACGAGGTAAAGAAATCCACCTCCCAACCGTGAGCAGCTCTAAGAAATTCAACATTCCACTTATCAGTCACTAGAAAACTCCAAATGATGTGTCATGGAAGCATCCTTACAACGGGCCAAATTGAACAATTCTGGAAAAGTTGCCTTCACGGCTTGATTCCTACACCACACACCATGTCAAAATCTAATTTTGGAGTCATCACTGACCTGAAATCTAGTATGACCAAAAAACTCCCTCCAACCCCTCCTGATATTCTTCCATAGCCCCACCCTAATACAACCCATGAACCTCATTTGAACACCACACCCCCCACGAGTAGCCATATTTTTTTTTGATAAGTAAGCAGAAATTTTATAAAAGCGTAAGGCGCCCCTAAGTACACTAGAAGTATACAAGAGGAAACCTCAACAGAAAAGCAAGAAAAAAGAAGAAAAAGATTGAAAACAAAAAACAAACCCCAAGCCCCCACAACAACGAAAAACCCCTAAACCCGCAACGGTCTATTTTTAACCCGACTGGACCCAATATTTTCAATATCAAAGTTAAGGGAGCATTCTAAATTTTTTCGCTCCCTCCAACCCTTTGATTTTACAACAGAGCCCCCTTCATTCACAGACATGCCTTCTCGCTTATGACCCTCTTCGATATCACACAACAAATCGAGGAAGCCTTTCTCATCTCCCCCACACGTAATTCCCAAAAAAGGAGCAATTGCCATCGCATCAGCCACAGCCTCGGGGTAACCCTTAGCCCCCAAGACCCCATCCTCAACCTCAGCCCCAGCCTCCGATATGTTCCAAGGCAGTGCCAAAACTTCCCCAAGCACTTTACTCCTCTTAGAAGAATCCCCAACCTCCGATAAGCTCACCGGCTCAGGAGACGGACGCGAAGCCTCTCCACAGGGGCGAGGCATGAGAAAGCCCCTCCGGAGCATACCCTTCGCCGGAGGAGAAAGCACAGCCGTACCGGCCACCACTGCGGGAGCCAAGATACCACCCACCTCCTTGGGGAGACCACTGGGCTCAAAGGCTAAGAACATCCCGGACGACCCACCAGAAACCGATCTCTGATCACCCACCAGCGGCACAGCATCAGGGGCTATTCTAATCAGGTCACCGGCAAACTGACCCAAATCCAACTTCGACGCCCTCTTAACCTTGTGTTTACAGTTGTAGAAGTGAACCAGTGTCGGCGCTGAAGGAGAACCCGACGACGACCCAAGACTCACCGACGGAACTCAGCGCGATCTCAGGACCGGTCGCCGGAGCCGGCATCAAAGTCGTGTCAGGGGGCTCAGAACCGGTCGCCGGAGCCGGAGGGCACACTGTCGGCGCTGAAGGAGAAAGGATCCTCACTGACGTATCCGGGTCCACTCTAGAACCCGACGACGACCCAAGACCCACAACGGAACTCAGCGCGATCTCAGGACCGGTCGCCGGAGCCGGCATCAAAGTCGTGTCAGGGGCTCAGAACGGTCGCCGGAGCCGGCTTCCTCCTCCGAGCTGAGGGACAATGGCCTGTGCTTGGGTCCAGAGCAACCTTCGAGGGCCTCATAAACCGAGACTTAACGGGCTTGGAGGTCTTAAAAGGCCTCGGCATCTTAAAACCAGTTGAACCCAAAATGGGCTTCAAGCCCAAACCCATACCCAGCCAAGCTTGCTTCAATCGACCAAAAGCCCGGCCCAAAGCACTTAAAAAAAGATTCACCTCCTCCAACCAACCGACAGGCTCGCACCCCGATCCACGCGTGCCCCAACCTTGAGCCAAAGGCCTGTCTGCAGCGCAGGACTCGAAGCCCGCCGACTCCATCTCAAAGCAGTTGATCGCCGATCGCAGCTCCGACTGCATCTCCGTCGTCCGCGAAGGACAAAAATCCAACTCACACGGCGAAACAGTAGACGCCAACTGTTCCTCCGACGAAACCGTAGAAGGATTCACCAAGCGTACCACCTCCGCAAACGACGGAGCACCACCATCGCTAAAGCGCCTCACCGCCCCTTTCCCACCAACAGAACCGCCGATCGATCCTCCAGTGTTCGCTGACTGAGACCCAAACACTGCTTCGAGGTGGACCAGCGCTTTGCTCAACTCCCCGGCGACCCGACTCCATCCCCGCCCTCCACGGCCCTCCGGGAACATGACCAACCCTCTCCGGCCTCCCTCAGCATACACCGCCACTTCTAAGAACCTTCCAGCCTTATTCCCACCTCTCCGAATAATAATCGCCTTCGACTCTTCTCTGAAAGGTTTGACAAACTCCTCATCCCCTGGATTAGGGGTGGCAATTTTTGACACGACCCGCGAACCCGACACAACACCGGGACGACCGAATTTTCCGGGTTTGGGTTGGGCTTAACGGGGTTACCGGTCAAACGGGTACCCGTTTATGACCCGGCAAGTTACCGGGTCAGACGGGTCAACCCGCCGGGTGACCCGGTAACCCGGTAAAAAAAAAAAAAAAAAAAAAAAACCCGCACGCGTTTTGAACTTTTGACAGTGTTTGTAAAATTGTAATGTAATCAGTCATTCAGTCTTTCACAATTCACCCATTCACGAATTTTCACCCACAGAAGAGAAGACCTACTTTCCGCCTTTCCCAAGTTTCCACGCTCGCCTCAGTGAAGTCACTAGTGGACGCCGTAGCTGACGCACCTCACCGGCTCACCTCGCCTCCCACGGACGCCGCGGCGGCGCGGCGCGGCGGCGGCCGCGCCTCGGGGCCGCGGCGGGGGCGCCGGGCCGCGCGGGCGCCAGGCGCCGCTCGGCCCCTCCCCTCTTTATAGATCTCCTCCCTCCTCCCCGGACGGCAGTAGCTAGCTACTGGATCTCCCAAGACCAAACCCCCTCCACGACGTGAAAGAAGTCTCATCGTCTCCGTCGATCTTCCCCGGCGCCGGCCATCTCCGTTTCCCTCTCTCTCGGTCTCGCGACTCTCGCCGTCGTCGATCATCCCCAAGGATCGCACGGTCGCATCGGTATCTGACCGTATCTCCCTCTCCCTCTCTCTCGGTCTCGGCGTGAGTGACTCACGGTGAGTCGGTGACGACCGTGCGGCACAGATCTGATCTGTGCCGGCGGTGCCGCCGGCCGCATCACAGAATCACAGATCTGTGCTGTGCGAGTGTGCGGCTGAGTGATATTCGGGTCTATTGGGTCGGGTTGAAGCTACGACCCGTCAACCTAACGGGTTGACGGGTCGTGTCGGGTTAACCCGTTTATTAAGCGGGTCAACCCGACACGACCCGTTTAATAAACGGGTCGTGTCCGGGTTAGGGTTAACGGGTTGGCGGGTCAAGCGGGTCAACCCGAACCCAACCCGTCAACCCGTTTTGCCACCCCTACCCTGGATCCCTAATCAGCTCTTCCACCTTCGAGATCAACCACGCAACGCTCAGAGATCCCAAACAAACAGACCCATAGAAGCCTTTCCTTCTTTCCTCCACCCGCAGCTCCGAGTTCCTAACCCCTGTCGAAAAAACATAGGATTTAGCCTCGACAAAGAACCGGCTCTCCACCCCCATTCACAGAACTACGGCTCCCGGCCGGCCACTCACACAGCTAACTCCGCGACCCACTCACATCGTGGGTACTTAAACGCTGTTTCCAACCGTGCTGACCAAAACACCTCCCAAAAAGCACACCTGCCGGAGTACACCTCTGCCCAGAGCCTGTCGATCTCAGCTACGCCAACCCAAAGAAGTAATCTAGCGAAACGCGCCTGCATGCCCGCGATGAGAGCGGGAGAGAGAGAGCGTTTTTGAATTTTCAAGGCACTTAACAGTTTTGTGGCAATAAATCTTTGTCTAAGATATTCATTAGATGCATGCATGGTAGAGTTCTTCACAGCTTTTAGGGGTGTAATCCGCACTATATGAGGCATATAATATTCTTATTCCACATCTGTAGTTTGAGGAGAGCGAATTTTAGTAACCGCTCATTAACACCCTCCACAAGGGCCTCTCTCATGAGCATAACGCTAAAGACGCTTCTTTAGAGCTCAGTTGAACAATAGTAAATTATAAACCCCCAACCCTCCTTTAGAAATCGGAGAACAAACCTTAGACCATATAATCAAGTGGAATTTGAACTCTTCACCAATGTCGCCCCACAAAAAGTCCCACTACAACTTCTCCACGTGATTGGCAACACCAACCATGAGGGAAAAAAGAGACATAAAGTAACTAGGCAGATTAGATAAAGTAATTTTAATCAAGGTAACCCTCTCATCCTTTGACAAATATATCATCTTTCATTTAGACAAATAGCGCTCTAACTTCTCAATAGTGTCATCCCAAATAGATTTAGCCTTAAACAAAACTCCCAACGGAAGTCCTAGATATTTCACATGTAAAGAAGAGTTCCTACAACCCAAAATGCTAGCCAAACCTTCAACATAATTGACATTGCAAACGGGATCAACTATAATTTAGCCAAATTAATCCTCAAAGCTGAAACTGCTTCGAAGCATAAAAACAAACAACGCAAGCTACGAAGATGATCTGGATTGGCCTCGCAAAAAATCAAAGTATCATCTGCAAATAAAAGGTGGGAAATGTTGAAGGCACCAACATTCCTAGACCACACCGAAAAGCCTGATAAGAGACCCCCGTTCTCTATACCATAGTTATCAAAATACTCAAGGATTACATGAAATTGATATTCAGTTTTAATCCATAAAAATAATTGAGGGTTGTATACATTTTTTTTATAAGTAAATGGCTTTCATTAAAGACCGATGGACAAACCCAAGTACACAAGAAATATACAAGAGAAACACATAATTTGAAAATTGAGGGTTGTATACATTATAACCAATTCACAGTTATGTCACATGCACTCAAATATGTCTGGTGAAGGTGTGTCTAGGTGTCACATTCAATTAATCGCAAATCTACGTAGAAACAAGCACCAAACAACACGTGGGCGCCTTACGCTTTTAATGATATTTCCTTTTACTTATAAAAAAAAAAAAACACCAGCCAACAACACGTGGTTCTCTCTTCTTTAGTAGGATATGGACATGTAGAAGTATATTACCCAAATCAAGTAGGTTTGCCATGATAGGTTTAATCTAATATACATCATCATAATGCATGACTTTCTCATTGCACTATGATATTTGAAGTTTAAGGAGAAGCTGCCGTGGGAGCAAGCTTTGTCCTTACTTTCATATCTTATTTCCCTTTGAGTACTTTTTCTGTTAAGTGAGCTTGTATATGCATGACAAACAGCTAATGGTCTCAAAAACGCAACTAGCGTATAATACAATGAGGCTAGCCAACGAGCTCACCCAATCAAGCTACCATTTATTATGTACAATGAAAGATGCAACTATGGCATATAAATAGTCAAAATTATTGCTAAAACGCATAGCTTAGAAATGCAAACCACAGACAGTTTGAACATTCAATTTGAATATCTAGACAAAAGAGGCATACCAGCAGAAAGAAGATACCATTATATACATGCAAATGCAATAATTCCATAGTTGTGCACAATAACTTTGAACATATCAACCAATTAGAATAATACTATTATTGGTTTCATGAGAGACCAAGTGAGCATGTGTAAGAATATAGAGGATCAAAACTAGCAGTAAATGAATGATATTACTGTAATAAGCGCTTTTCTATAATACACAAATTGTCAAGACCACTAGAGATGCTGCCCACTCTCTTCGTTCCTTTTTCTTTTAGAGTGAATTCTCTATTTCTGATCCTTATAATATGGGAATAATTCTCCATCATACATATAACATCCAGATATGACAAAGCAAAGTGAATTGTCAACGCAACACTTTGTTCACCCTTGCAAAGCATCAATGTTCACATTGTACTAAATCCAACAGAACAATGCTCTTGCAGCATCACATTCTATAATGCTAACCAGTTGTTTTGGACCCATCTAAGCAACCCTATATCTAAGTCAATGCAAGCGACTCTGTGAGAATGGTAATATAACTGATAGCAGACAACCTAAAACACATTCCAATCCGTAATGAAGAACCTTATCACAACTTTGGACGTCAACTCCCATATTAGTAGGCTCGTTTGGCAACGCTTTTTATGACAGCCTTTTGCTTTTTAGCAAACAAGCAAAAGCATTAACAAACAACTCAAAACATCAAACACTCAAAACTACTATCACCTTTACGCCAAATCACAACCAAAAAGCAAAAAACACCAATAAAAAGTTTTACCACACGAAGCCCGTATTTTTGTCATAAAACCGTGAATAGAATCTAGTTCATACTAATAAAGTATGTGCATATTGCTTAGTGTTATCCCACAAAAGCAACTAACAAAAATGACCAAATTAACAACGATTTTAACCCATTTGTGGCATGTCCAAAGATTTATATCATATACATAAAACACATTAACTAGAAAATATTTATCCATTAAATATTAGCATCATAGACACACACACACACATATACATAGTATAATAGTAACAACAAAAAACATGATCGAAGTCAATAAAGCCCAAAAGATATCAAGATCACAAATTGTTTATCTAAACAATACAATAAATCTGCCGTAAGTTATCACAAATCATATATAATTTCCATTTTTCATCATTGAATGCAAAAATCAGAAAGCAAGAACACACTCAAGCACCAAAACAAAAGAAATTACAAAAGAGAATCCATATAATTTCAGGAAAAACAATATGTAAGATCCAAATTATCTTTTCTTTTTCATATTATACCTGCCCAGACCGAAGAGACTCATGGATCGCTAGACGGGGAAAGAGTTTGGGACTTGGTATGTAAGATCCAAATCCAAGAAGAATAAAGGTTGCTTTCTTTATTCTGTTATTTCTCTTTTTATTTCGATAAATTTCGAAGAAGTCCCTGAAGATACTGTTATTTTTGTCGTAACTTCCAGATTTCTGTAAACAGGATTGAGCTCCGCTTTTTATGAGGACAAAATAGCCACCTGGCCCATCTCCTATGGCTCGGAAAAAAAAAAAAAAAAAAGTTATAAAGTCAATCAACTCTGAAACAGTATCAAAACAAAAAACAAAAAGCGGGTGAGTTTGGGAAAGGTTATAAGTTGGGGTAGGTAGATTGTTTACTTTTGATGTGATATAAAGGAGTAATTCTACGGACGGACTTTTCATCCGTTTCCATCCGGCTTTTGACAGCTGGATGGGTAAACTCAACTCATGAGTCTTCNAAAAAAAAAAAAAAAATTCAAAAACCGATCGATGAAAGCAGCGTGGGTTCATTTTGGGTTTCATTTTTTCATTTTCCCCCGCAACTCTCTCTCTCTACCCCAGACGATTTCCCTCCCCCCTCTTCCACCCACCACCGGCCACCGCGAAGGAGCTCCAGCCACCACCAATCAGCGCCGGCCACCGACAGACAGTGCCGCCGCTCACCAGTGCCGCCTCCTCCCGCACAAATCCGCCTCCCCCTCAAAAACCCAGATCTTCCCCCAAATTTTGAATCCCCGCCTGATCTCTCTCTCTCTCTCACTCTCGTTGCTCTCTCTCTCTGTCAATCGCTCTCCACAGACCGTGCTCTCTCTGACTCTCTCCCTCAACCACTCGATCTCTCTCTCTCTGCGACGGGGTGCTCCCTCTCTCTCTCTCTCTCTCCTCCGCAGCCACGTGCGCAACCGGCGACGGTGCTCTCTCTCTCTGTCTGAAGTGAAAAGCATAGAGTGGGTCTCAGCGGAAGGGAAGTCGTTTTCGGAGGTAATCTGGTTTTAGAGTTCCCATTGGTTTTGATTCCGCTTATGCTTGGGTTTTTTTTGTTCCCCTGTTTCTGGGACATTTTTTTTTTGGTTCTATAAAGTTATATGCTCAACCCGTGGGTGGGGGTAGTGTAGTTCATGGAAAGAGAAACCACTGCCGCTTGCCGACCACAAACAGATCGGCGCTCCCATATGTATGTTAGATGCAGTCACCCATTTTATTTTTGTTTTGTTTTTGGGGTCTTTGAGTGGTTTGATGAACTGGTTTTTGTCTTGTGGGTTTCTTGGTGATGACAAGCTTGTACATTTTTTAGGAGGTTGGCTTGTTTTTTTCAGATTTGGTTGCTTTTCGTGAATTGGGTTTTGTTTTGTGGTTTTCTTGGTGATGGTTAGGTGGTTGTACATTTTTGAGATTGACTTGGTTTCTCCATTTGGTCACTCTGCATCACTGCATGTGCTTGATTTGGCTTCTCAGTGGGTTGATCATTGATTTTCAGTTGTAAAATTGGACATTGTAAATCGATTTGTTTTTCTTAAATGTTCAAGCAACCCTAAGGCAAGGATAGATTATTTAAGAAGAATGTAATCTTCATGGTTTTTGCTTCTTTTTGGAGCTTTCAAAGTCAGATATGCATATGTCAAAAAATTTAAATTTATAAATGCACGACTATTCTTCTTAAATATCGAAAGACATATTAAGTTGTGTTATTTAGTCTCTACCTGCGATGATAGTTCAACTGAGCGTGGTTTCAGAGTCATTGAACTAAGAATAACTGGAATATGACTCTTATTGGCTGTATGGGAGAGTCTGGATTTTGAATCTAGTTTTGGTATCCAAAAACTTAAATCACAGTTCCTGTAGCTCAAAGAAAATCATTGAACTAACAATCCATTTGTGATGGTCTAACTTGACCCTTTGTTTGGTTGCTGTGACATCTAGTAAATAGGAAAAGAAAAAAATATCTGTAAGTCTCATTTTGGTTATCGGTATATGACAAATCCAATTATACTAATGTAAAATAATAGCATCAGTCTTAGAGGTGTGAATGCCTTTGTTTTATTAATTACAGAAGTGTCCTTTTTGTACATTTTCTTGGTACCTTATGGAGTGTAAGATCTAAATTGTAGTACTTCGGAAACTGCAGGCTTGAAATAAGTAAATTGTATTTGCTAATATGTCTTTTTAGTCTGTTATATTCTAATATGTTTGGGTATAAATGTATGAACAGAGTATGCTGTTAAGGCTGTTAAGGCTGCTGGAATCACCTCGATTGGTGTACGAGGAAAGGATTCAGTTTGTGTTGTGACTCAAAAGAAGGTCCCGGTGAGTATCAGTTGTTCATCATGCTGAAAATTTGTTTTACCTATAGTTTGAATTGACTTGGGTTGTATAAATCGTGAGTTTTGTAAATGCAAAAGCAGAGCTTAGATATATTTTTATTTGATGAACTGCAGACCAATTGCAAGTGTGGCCGATTCTTGTGTTAAATACCAAGACTCATTTTTTAGTTTGTTCATGCATACATTATACTTTTGTGGGTCACTACATTGGATTCATTTGTTTTCTCCAGCACAATTTGGCATATCTTGTGATGATGTACTTTTTCGTGTATGTGATGTGATAATGCTTCGATTCTCAACCAGATGAGTTTGGAACATCTAACGTAGAGGGGCCCAGTGAAGGGAGACCTGTGCCTTTTTTGTACATTTTCTTGGTACCTTATGAGGTGTAAGATCTAAATTGTAGTACTTCGGAAACTGCAGGCTTGAAATAAGTAAATTGTATTTGCTAATATGTCTTTTTAGTCTGTTATATTCTAATATGTTTGGGTATAAATGTATGAACAGAGTATGCTGTTAAGGCTGTTACGGCTGCTGGAATCACCTCGATTGGTGTACGAGGAAAGGATTCAGTTTGTGTTGTGACTCAAAAGAAGGTCCCGTGAGTATCAGTTGTTCATCATGCTGAAATTTGTTTACCTATAGTTTGAATTGACTTGGGTTGTATAAATCGTGAGTTTTGTAAATGCAAAAGCAGAGCTTAGATATATTTTTATTTGATGAACTGCGGACCAATTGCAATGTGGCCGATTCTTGTGTTAAATACCAAGACTCATTTTTTAGTTGTTCATGCATACATTCTTTGTTGGTCACTACATTGGATTACTTTGTTTTCTCCAGCACAATTTGGCATATGCTTTGGATGATGTTTACTTTTTCGTGTAGGTGAATGTGATAATGCTTCGATTTCTCAACCAGATGAGTTTGGAACATCTAACGTAGAGGGGCCCAGTGAAGGGAGACAAAATGATGCCAAGGGCCACACAATAGGCATCCTAACTAGTTGCATTTTGTAATAAGTGGTTTCTGGATTGTAAAGTTTGGTTGTTATATTTAGTTGTAGTAGATTTTGTAAGGAATAATGATCTGAATTGGTGGCGTTTTGTTAGTCTGTATTTTGCTATTAAAGTATGTTGGTATTTTGTTGGAGAACAACAAAAGTTATTAAATTGTATCTTTTTCCATAGATACATATGGGTGACTCAAATTTGATTCTAAATACATTCAAAAAATTCCTCACCCATTGTGAGAAATGTAATTATTATAACTTGTTTATCTTTAGAACTATTAAAGTAGCCTTGTCTATAATGCTGCCAACACCACTGCAATTTACATGCAAGAAATCCCACCATACCAACCATGAGTTCTTTTGGCATCAATGCCAAGGGTAAAATCTCCAAAGCTATCTTCATCATGAATAAGGCAACCCAATCATCAATGCCAAATACAAGAAGCCTCCAATACAATCAAGTACTACGACTATCATGCTAAATCATAAATTTCATCACCAATCATGAGGAACAAGGAACTTCATAACTAATTTAACATATTAGTTGATTACAACAAACAAGTGTTTGTTAAGCAATAGTAGTTGATAACAATTATACCCAATTTTCCAAACATTGTTCTTACAATTGTTCCTAAAATTCTACAATAACTAATCTGTCTCCCGCATGACTTAGAGCATCCAAAAATTCTTGCGTAGAATGAATGCCAACCATATTTATTGCATTCTTTCCCACCATTTTGGTTGGTCCATTTCACCTACAGGTGCTTGACACAGGTTCAAGCATACAAAACAAACATTAGAAACCATAATAATAATAAATAAATATTAACATAGTTCTACGGTAGAGAAACTAAAAAATATTTAACCTTCAAAATAATGTCAAACGAATCGGGAAAAATCAGAATAGGTGTTAATTTGCAGATTGCCAAAGGATAACAAGAAATTTTGATCTAAAAAATCAGAATTTAAGGTTAAAGGCAAGATTCATATAGACGGTTATATCAAATAAGCACTGGTATTGTGACGTGGATGACATATTAGTGTTAATTGCATCTGGACAGGTTAACAATAAAGCAGAAGCTTCGGTTCTACAAAACAGATTGAGAAGCAGTTCTTGAACACATTTTTGTGGATATGTGAGCTGGTAGTATACTTATGAACAAGTTACCTCTAGGATTCAGAGATAGCGTTTGAAATGACAAAATACATAGAGAAGTAATGACGTCAATTGACAAAATACATAGAGAAGTGACAAAATTTCACATTAGTTATTTCATATATCAAATAAAAAGAATCTCGTGTCTATTTCTTTTCTATCCTTCCCAATCATTACTTGTGGCCTTATCTTCCCATCTTCATTTAGGATATGCATTAATGCTTACAATCTGATGAGCTATTAAATCTCATTCTTAGGAGTAGATATTAGGGGAAAATAAAGCAACTTCAATCAAACCTTTGAGGTGATTGATAATTCCATTTATAAATTCTAATTTCTTCACCGCTCAGCTTCTGGCTTTTTTGATCCAACACCACATGCTTCATTGCAATACAATGACATATTGTGCTCCATAGCTCAA
This sequence comes from Betula pendula, assembly GCA_900184695.1. NCBI lineage: Eukaryota > Viridiplantae > Streptophyta > Magnoliopsida > Fagales > Betulaceae > Betula > Betula pendula. The sequence goes on from FXXK01000380.1 coordinate 127,600, forward strand.
GTTCTAACTCATGTAACTACCAACAAGTTGGAACTTCTATGACTCTTTAAAGAGTATAAATAACATTCCAACAATTTTTTGAAAATTGAAATGTTCTAAAAAGTGAAAAAATCCAATACTGAATCGCAAATAAACCCCAATCTCAAAGTTCAAATTAACAAAAATACTACCAAAAACACCAGAATTTGGAACAATCAGATGGAGCATATGAAAGAAATCCACAAGCAATAATTATATTTATTGTTTCTACCAACGAAGAAGCAACAAGGATGCAGGAAAACCCAATATTGAGAAGGAAAGGGAAATATCATAGCTATTTAGTAGTCAAACCGGAAAAAAAAAAAAAAAAAAAAAAAAAACGAAATACAAAACAAAACCCTAAAATTGCTTCTGAAACAACGTTACCTTAGCTTCAATCTAAGCCAGTCTCAGAAAAGCAGTTCGATGGTGTCGTTCAGTGAGCGTCGTTGTGGTGGGTGGGCGGAAGCAATTCGGTGGTGTCGTTCGTCGCCGTGGATGGTGGGCAGAAGCGGCCGATCTGGGCAGGAAGCAGTTCGGTGGTGTCGTTCGCTGCCGTGGAGGGCGTCACCGTAGTTAGTGCATTTACGGCAGTGATGAGCGGAGGCCGAAGGTGTGGAGAGAGAGAGAGAGGCAGTGTGTGGGTCTGTGGAGAGAGAGAGAAGCGGATGGGAGGCGGGGTCGTTTCCTCCACCCCATTTCCCCCCCATTTTCCACCCACGGGTTGAGCATATAACTTTATAGAACCAAAAAAAAAAATGTCCCAGAAACAGGGGAACAAAAAAAACCCAAGCATAAGCGGAATCAAAACCAATGGGAACTCTAAAACCAGATTACCTCCGAAAACGACTTCCCTTCCGCTGAGACCCACTCTATGCTTTTCACTTCAGACAGAGAGAGAGAGCACCGTCGCCGGTTGCGCACGTGGCTGCGGAGGAGAGAGAGAGAGAGAGATGAGGGAGCACCCGTCGCAGAGAGAGAGAGATCGAGTGGTTGAGGGAGAGAGTCAGAGAGAGCACGGTCTGTGGAGAGCGATTGACAGAGAGAGAGAGCAACGAGAGTGAGAGAGAGAGAGAGATCAGGCGGGGATTCAAAATTTGGGGGAAGATCTGGGTTTTGAGGGGGAGGCGGATTTGTGCGGGAGGAGGCGGCACCTGGTGAGCGCCGCACTGTCTGTCGGTGGCCGGCGCTGATTGGTGGTGGCTGGAGCTCCTTCGCGGTGGCCGGTGGTGGGTGGAAGAGGGGGGAGGGAAATCGTCTGGGGTAGAGAGAGAGAGTTGCGGGGGAAAATGAAAAAATGAAACCCAAAATGAACCCACGCTGCTTTCATCGATCGGTTTTTGAATTTTTTTTTTTTTTTTTTTTTTTTAGACTCAACTCAACCTGAGTTGAGTTTACCCATCCAGCTGTCAAAAGCCGGATGGGAAACGGATGAGAAGTCTGTCCGTAGAATTACTCCTTTAGAGATAAGGGAGATAAAGGTATTCTTCAAAAAGCAAGAGACTAGCTCCTCTCCATTTCATTTGAAATAAAGAGATCCGTTTCCACTATCTACAAATCGAACAAAGAATTAAATTGTTGAATCAGATTTTTCGATTCCGGATTCATTATGAATAGAAAATAGTTGCGGAAAATTCACCAATTTTCAAAGGATTTGAATTCGATGTTTAAGTCAATAAAAGTTCTTTAAAAAATAAAAAAATAATAAAAATAAAAACTGAATAGAGAACATAAGAGGAGAAAAAAATGTATCTCAGGGAGTATAATCTTTTTTTTTAAGGGAGAGGTTCTTTGTCTAATATGAGAGCATAGATTCCAATAAGTTGTGAATTTCCTTGTAGAGTGTGATTGTGTGATTTAATAGTTGGTTATCTCCCATTTGAGGCGCCTTGAGTGAAGCCTAACTAAAATTTATATCCCCAACAATAACCCCATGATTCTCAATGCCCGACTAGCTAGGAAAGTCAATGTTGCCTCTAACCTTTAATAATAAGGGCAAAGTGTTGGCGGTTAGGTGTTTAATTGCGACCACGGGTGTTGGGGTGCCTCACGTGTGGCATTGATCTTAGCTTGTTCGTAGCTCGGTATTTGTCGAATTATTGTTGGTAAAGTTGTTGGACATTATTCCTTGTAAAGTCGTGCCCGATGCAAGGTCTTCATGTAGGTGCACGGGGCCAAGTCTTTAGTGTTCCGAGTTCGACTTAGCACCTAAAAACTAAAAATGCATGCTTAGTACTAAGATGCGGAATTCTTTCTCAATAATTAAAAGTCAAATGTAAAACAACTCCAAAATCCAATAAAAATTTATCAATAATAAAAATTAAAGCTTATCAGACAAAATTCACCAAGTAACTCCAGAATTTGATAAAAATTAAAAAAAATATCCTTGATAACAAAAATAGAAGCCTAAAAGTTCTCAATAACGAGCATCAAAGCCTAAGAATTCTCGACAATAAAGACATGATAAAAAAATAAAAAATCATCCATCCTCGAAAATAGAAATCAGAGTGTGTATAGTGATATTCAACAAGCAAAAATCTATAACAATAGAGATCAAAGCCTACGAAAAAAAAATCTTTCGATGGTATATATATATTTTTTATTGAAAGAGATTATAATTTCAACTTATCCCAAAAATAAAACGGCTATCCAATTTTTAAGCTGTTGAAGCAAATTTTTCGATGGCTGAACTGGCAATGAATTACCTGCAAAATAAAGAAAATGAGTCTTTTCTAATATGGTAGTATGAATTCCAATAAGGTGTAAATTCCTTGTAGAGTGTTATTGTGTAATTTGATGGTTTGGTTATCTTCCATTTGAGGCTGCTTGAATGAGGTCTACCTATAATTTATATTTCCAACAATAGCCCCTTGATTTCCATGGCCGACTTTTCTATTTAGTCGGGCACTGAGAATATTATATGTACTCACAATCAAGGTTGTCTCTAACTTTTAAAACTAAGAGAAAAGTGTTGGCCGTCAGGTGCCTGGACTCCATTTTTGGTAGGGCTTGGTTGATCAACATGTTCTCAACCGATCAAGCATGATTGTTTTTGTTCACACCAAAATTTTTGGGCTTGCCACATGTCCCTTCTTCAATCGATCGAACTATGTGCAATAAGCCCTAATTTTTTGTTTTGGACTCCTTTCTTCGTTCCATTTTGGCCTATCTTTTTTGAGCCCTTCCATACTTTATCTTCTCGTGACCTTTGGTATGTATTTTATGCATTTTGCTATTTTCCTAATATTTAAAATATACATTTCAATTTCTTAGGTGTTACAAAGATCATACGTTATACATGTCAATTGATTAAACTCTCCTCTTCCTGCTCCTCTTAAGATTACCCACTTATCCGAAAACTAAAAGACGTACATTATTAAGCCTTGATTTAAGAGAGGGGACAAACTCAATATATACTAATTCTTCATAGTAGAATATATTTTAAAAAAAAAAAAAAAACACCATGCGTGAACAAAGGAAATTTTTTTTCAATTATAAAATTTCTTTACACTCCAAACTTGAATTAGTAGGGGCTTCCTATATTCATCAAATTAACTACTTAAAAGATAAATTGATAATTTTAAAGGCTAGAGTGCATGCTCACGTGACATGACCTTAACAATCCTACTACCATAGGCTCATAGCCTAGAAATCTGATACAAAATGTAAAAGTTTTTTTATTACAGTTTTTTTTTTAAAAATTATTAAAGGTTTTTTTACTCGTTTATATTCATTCCCAAATAAATGATGGAATTTTAGGAGAGGCAATAAACAAGGTGGGTCTAGATTTAAATGCACTCATATATAGTACACTCACGTCTGCTGCTGCTAGTTGCTATCCCCCCATCCACTCACTGGCTCACTGCCGACTGCTCGGATACTGTTAGTAACAAACAAAAAACGAGATGCTTACACAAAGAGCCAAATCACGAGAAATTGCGATACGACAGCGATAAATTGGGAACGTGAAAAGCGGAAGAAGTAAGAGCATTCTCATCCGGCTCCCTACTATAGGGATATCCCTATAGTAGGGAGCCAAAATAGATTTTTGACCATTTTATTGCTCACATCCGGCTCCCTATTTTGAGGAAAAAAGTAGGGAGCATGAAATGGCTCCCTACTAGTAGGGAGCCATTTCACTCCCTACTCTTCTTTTTTGTGATAAAATATTAGTTTCTCTCTCATACTTTTTAAGTTTTCTAATTTTATTTGTTTTTCCCTTTTAGAGAAATAATTAAATTTTTTTAAAAATATTAATATTTAAATGAAAAAGTCAAAGTGGATCCCTAAAGTAGGGAGCCGGATGTAAGTGTTTAGAAAAAGTGACTCTCTAAAGTAGAGAAAACTGATTTTACTCCCTACTTTAAGGATAAAAATAGGGAGCCGGATGAGAATGCTCTAAGAGGAATCGTGGAGCTCGTGGTGATGATGGGTTTTGGCTTTTTGCCGTTAGAATCTCTCTCTCTTCCCTTTCCCTCTTCGTCCCACCTTTTTCCCCACGCACGCGAGACAGAGAGAGGGAGAGAAAAAAGAGAGAGAAATAGTGTTTGTTATTAGTATTGGGTTTTCTTTGGTGCCTTGGTGGGATTCTTTGTGATTGTGATAAACGAGGACACTCAATCTCTTGCTTCGTGTAAGAAAATAGGAGAAAGGAAAAGTTTGCTGTTTTCTTCTCTCGCAGAAGATCCTATTCCCATTCTTGTAAGTCTCTTTCTCTGTTAAGTCTTTCTCACATTTCTCTCCCTCGTTTTATTTTTCTCACATGTCATTCATATATATAGTAGCTTTTGTTTAAAGCTTGTTCCTTTATTCATGAAGGTGACACCTATGACACTCTGGCTCTCACCCTCCTCCCCTATGTGTCTGCATTTTGATGTCCATGAGGTTTTGTGCCTGATCTGGGTTTTGCTGCCACCTTGGTCCTTTTTTTTTTTTTTTTTCCTGAAGTAAAATACTGGGTTGATTTTAATTTACATTTTCCTTCTGGGTTTTCCACATTTCAATGTGGTCCACTATCTGTGTAACTTCTTTGAAGAAGCATTTCTTAGTTGGGTTTGCTCTCATTTTCATCTTTCCCTCGTTGTTTTGCTGAAATCCTTGTCGCTTTTGCTTCCTGGGCTTTTTTTTTATAAAAGCTTTCAAGGCCTATCTACTCTGGCTGTCCATTTTAGATTTAAACGGAACCTCCCCTTTTAATCTTTTATTCCCCTGTATTTTGTTGTTGTTTCGGCTTTATATCCCTTGTTTCTCTTTTGTGCTCGATGGTCCTATTGATTTTGTTGCAGCTTCAGTATTATTCTTTTGGTGTGTGCCCACAACTCCTTGGTTGGGTTTCTTCTAATTGATCTTCTGTACTATATACTTTCTACTTGTGTGGGGTATATTATCTTCTGCCAATACTAGTTGGGTTCTCAATATTATGAGAGATACTTGTTTGTTTTTTACGAATCGGTGGTCCCTTTTTTTTTTTTTTTTATCTATCATTTGGTTTCTGAGAAAAATCCAGGAAATGTGAAGAAAATATTGAACTCCTTATGTTTCTTTGTTATTTCAGTTATAAAACATAGAAATAATACATGAATGACCTGTCGAGTGCAAAATAATGGAAAATGTAGGATTTACGATTTTTTTTTAATATCCTGTTATATCCTACATTTCTTTCAGCTCCTAGAGGAATCAGCCGGTTTATTATGTTCGCCTTTGATGGGTATTTTTTCCTCAGTTAAGAACTTTTTTCTTTTCATTTGACAGTAAGGGTTTTATTTCTTGCAGATTCATTGTCATGATCTCACGCTAGTGTAGGTATTTTCACAATTCTTTCTCTGGTTTCCTTATTAATTCCATATTGGAATGCAGTGGGATTTATGGAATTAAATTTCGTTAAACTTTGGTGAAGGAGAAAGAGACTGCATTCAGGGTTGGCTTGGATATTAACTTATATTTCGTTTTTATTTCTTGAAATCAATTTTCTTTGGTAATTCGAAGGATGGGGGATCATTTTGTGTTGCTGGTGGATCGATTACTCACTGAATCTACTCTTGAAGCTGCTATTGAGAGCAACAACCGGTTGCAGCAAGCCACGCCCTCAGCAAGCAAAGATTATTTGAGTTCTTCCCATAGGATGGATATCAATACTAGCTTATCTCCAAGTAAATTTGTAGAGTGTAGGATTTGCCATGATGAGGATGAAGAGTCAAGCATGGAGACGCCCTGTTCGTGCTGTGGCAGCTTGAAGGTCAGTTGGTAGCTTGCTTTGGCAACTGCTCCTTTACTTGGAAATTTGAGACTGAGTAAAGGAAGTTATATCAGTTGTGCTTAGAAAGCTCTTTATGATACTTTTGGTCATTTGAAGAAAAATTCCCAGACAATAAAAATCTGAAAAGTCCCATCTAGTGTAATAAAGTCACAAAGTTTTCCAAATATTGCTGTGAATCTTGGACTTGGTGCATGATGACAAGAATGCTTATTTATAAATTGATCTGCACCTGTTGAAATAATTTTATACGATTATTTCTTTTTAGTTAATTCCTAATAGCAACCTCCAAATTATGCACTGATCCCCAGCTTCATGTATCCCTGCTTTGAAACTTCTAAATGTGTGGTGCAATGGGTAGGTGCTTTTCCTGTGAGTTCAAAGACTTGGTTGGTGTCTTTACTAGTCTTTTGAGACATTGAAACTGGAAGCTAGACCAATATTGGACACATACGTGTGGAAAATGAGAAGGTTATTTGAAATTTCTTTTATGCTGCATCATTCCTCTTAGGGTGTTTGTAATATTACATTTAAGCCATGACAACGTTCAGGTCTAACTTAATGTGCTGAGTTTGTTTGAAGATTTCCATCATTGTGATTTGTCTGACATACAAACATTTTGCGTGCTTTATCAACATCTAAAGTTTTGTAATTGAAGTTTAAAAATTTTGGTTTCTTTGTACAAGTTTGTGTATCTACTTTTGGATACATATGTAAGAAGCTTCTAGAGGATAAACCATATTGTGGATTGTTCTCTTTCGGTTGTCACTGTATCATGGAATATGTTTCTTGCATTTTCTTAAAAGGACATCTGCCCATTTCTTAACATCTCCTTAGAAGCAGACAGTGCCTGCTTTTCTAAGAATGAACCTATATTTCCAATAAAATTGGGTAGCCAGCTGGTCTCGTGGTTGTCAGTAAATTTGCAGGCTTTACTATGGTAAATAGAAACACCAATATTTTTAATTAGGTTCTAAATGCACCATACATGACATTACCGTTGGTGATTCGGTATTCAATTGATCATCAAGCAACTAGACTCACTGCAGAGCTTGATCGGGATGCCATACTCTTGGACAAACATTTCTTGTCATAAAGATCGAGCATTAGTAAGTATGTCTTAGTGTGAGCATCAGCAAGCAAGTAGATCTTTAATTTGGACTTACAGTAATCGAGTATTACCCTGGATTATGGTATGAATAGTCACATGAATTCATCTTTGGTGTAGATATTAGAGGGTGATACTGATCGCTATATAGTCCTTACTCCCTTTTTTTTTTTTTTTGTGGCATTTAGTGTTCCCGCTGTTTCAGTAAGTTTCCATTTTGATCGAAAGAAATGCTGTTTCTTTCGTTTATTTAAGATGGCTCCAAACACTGACTAGGTTGCTTTTTAAAAATGTTACAGTACGCTCATCGCAAGTGTGTTCAAAGGTGGTGCAACGAGAAGGGTGACACTATCTGTGAGATTTGCCTTCAGGTCTGCCATTTGCCATTGGTTTATAAGCCTGTTTCTGATTATAAATCTAGTAACTATGATATGTTAAGCATATCAAATTCGAAGAAATGGTCACTGGCTCTTTTCTGATTGAACTTACTCTGGAACTGCAGCAATTTAAGCCGGATTATACAGCACCTCCTCCTCTGTTTCACTATGGTGGTATTCCAATGAACTTCAGGTATTTTTCACCTGCGTTTACATATAATATAAAATTTGTGTAGGGCAATGACACCTGGTTTTTGCTTAGCTCATTGAAAAATGAAAATATGATCTTTTTGTGATACTCATCTCAGCGGAAATTGGGAGATTTCCAGAAGGGACCTGCATAACCCTCAATTTATACCGATGATTGCTACTGGTCGTGAATTTCTAGACACTGACTTTGAAGAGTATTCAACTCCCACTTCAAGAAGCCTGATATGCTGCCGTGTAGTTGCTATAATTGTAATCTCTCTCTCTCTCTCTCTCTCTCCCCTGTGCAGCCATGCAGGTGTGACTTAAAAGATAGATACAGAATTTTGCCTCTTTGCAGTTGTTTACTTGTTTTGTTTCTCAGTTAGCTATGAAACATAGGAAAGCCTTGCACATATGTATTGGTTGACTCTCTTAGTTCCACAAAAATAGCCCTAGAGTACAATCTTGGCTTTATTTGTTTCTTAGGCTTTATTCTAAATGAATATAAAGTAATGAAGCTTGAAGAAAGTTGTTCATGTCTCTTCAGCCTCCTTGTGTGTAGAATTTTTATATTCCTGGAAAAAGTTCTTCCAGCAAATACTTCTTATCAGATCGCCTTGTGAAGTATACAACACTAACGACGTCAATGATAATGGTGACTGAGATATAGCAGTAAGTACAAAGTGTGTCACATGACAGATGGTTTATGGTCATTTATCAAAAAAATGACAGATGGTTTATAGTCAGTAACCACTTTAAGGTGACATGATACGTTACCCCTACAAACCCAGCTGCTCATGTCCACAGCCTTATTGTCTGAGCTGGTGAATATGAGACGTGATGCTTCTGACTTTCAATTCCACACTAAAGTACTTTACTTATAAATTAAATAATTTTCATTTAAGTAAATTCCAATTACAGGTCCTGTTTGGTACTTCTTATATGTTATCAAATTAGTGTACATTATGAATTATGATTTCCACTTGACCCTTCAAAAAGGAATACGTGCCCCTAAATTCTAATAATTGGCCATGTAATGTTTGATTTTTGTCATATGTTATCACAGAAAGATTTTGATTGAATATCCTTCTTGCTCCATTGAAACTCTTCGTTATTTTTATTTTTGGTTATTATTAAAATTGTTTAAGGCTTACTTACCAGTCGTACTATTCTTACAATCAGGTTGTTCTATTCTTCTTTTATTGCAGTTTCTGGTTCTTCTGGTTTTACGTCATACTTTACCAATCATAATCAGTGGAGCTGGGGAGTACTCATTGACATTGTTTACGGTATGGCTCACTAAGACTTTAGTTTAAAGAAAGAAGATTTGATGGTTTTAATGACATAAAGAAATGTAAAAAATAAAAAATAAAAAATAAAATCTTTGTATTGCAGTTATTGATGTTGAGGACCATTGGGATTCTTTTGCCAATCTATATCATGGTTAGAGCATTCACCGCTATCCAGCGTCGCCGACACCCTCAGGTTAGAGATATATCTATTTTTCCTAATGCTTTCAGGAAATTGATTGAGCTTCACGAGATCTTTTTTCTTTTTTCCTTTTTTGCTTTTTTTTTTCTTTGGGGGGGGGGGGGGGGGTTGGGTGGGCAGATAAGTAAGCTGCACAAATTCACGTTCACCATATTAATCATGTCTTTGTGGGACATCTTCTTCCACTTTGATGAAGCACAAAAGTTTGCCATCCATGTTTTTCAAACTTCACAAACCCCTGAGTCCTAGATCAACAAAAGATTTTTGTGTGGATTTTAATACAATGCTTTTTAAGTTACAAAACAATGTTGCTCTTTAACTTTAAAAGCTTTATTTCATTTTATTTTTTATAAGTAATCAATTTCTTATAAATATATATATAAAAGAGCGAAAAGGCGCTAACCCTCATGAAGTATACAAGAGACGTGCCTAATCAGAAAAAGACAAGAGATCAAGAAAGTTAGGAAAATTAGAAATAAGTAAACAATCATAGGTAGTTTGTCCATTGGTAAAGAGTTTTGAAGAAGGAGGCCTTTAGTTTCACCCCATCCTTTTGCAATCTCTCCCAAAATGCCCTCTCCAACTTGCATAGAGATCCACCACTCGTTGAGGTATAACCCATAGAGATCGAAGATATAATTCCATAAGGCCTAACAACCTCACAATGGAGTAGAAGGTGATCTATAGTTTTCCCACTCTTCTTACACATACAACACCAATCTACCATTATGAGATTCAGTTTTCTTAAGTTATCCATAGTAAGGATCTCTCCTAAAGTGGCTAATTAGGCGAAGAAATTCACTTTCAAAGGAACCTTACTTCGTCGTATACTCCTCCAGGGGAACGGAGCACTGTCATGGGAGCTAAGGGTAAAATAGAAAGATGTGATCTCAAGAGAACCCTCTCTCTTGTAAGGGCCTGACACCCCCCACCCCCCAAAAAGAAATTAGAGAACAAACCTTGTTCCAACCTTCTGGATGAAATTTGAACTCTTTACCAGTACCACCTAACAAGAAAGCTTCTTTATATGATTGGCAACGCTTGAAGGGAGTGGAAAAAGAGGCAAAAAAAAAGTAGGCAAATGAGAAAGGGTGCTCTTAATCAATGTAATCATGCCACCCTTAGACAAGTACAACCGTCTCTAGCCAGCCAAACGACGCTCAATCTTCTCAATAATGCCATCCCAAATGGATTTAGCCTTATAAAAAGCTCTTAGAGGAAGACTAAGATATTTCAAAGGCAAGGAAAAAACCCTAAAACCTAGAATGCGCTCCAGATCTTCTACATCATTAACATTACCAACAGAGACTAGTTTTGATTTAGCCAAATTAATCCTCAAGTGTGAAACAAACTCCAAACATAAATGCAAGCAATGCAAAAGATGGAGGTAATCTAGATTGGCCCTGCAGAATATGGAAGTGTCATCTGCCAATAGAAGATGGGAAATGTTAAGCCTACCACCATTCTTAGACCCCATGAAAAAGCTAGAAAAGAAACCCCCTGTAGCAGTGATCAAGAAATTCCAGTTAACATGATCATAAACTTTTTCGATATCCAATTTGCATAGCACCCCTAGCTCCCCAGATTTGATCCTGCTATCAAGACATTCATTAGCAATAAGGAAGGAGTCTAGATTTTGCCTACCCCTTGTGAATGCATTCTGAACTCCACTCGCTAGGCTAATAAGTCAAAAATCCCTATGATTAGTAGCCCTTTTTTTTTTTTTTCTTTCTTACTTCAAGATGAGAGCTATGAAGGTTGCATTAAGATTTCTTTCAAACTTGCCTCTAGTGTGAAAATCATAGAAAACCTTCATTATATCTTCTTTTAAAACTTCCCAATAAGCTTGGAAGAAAGCCATAGAGTATCTGTCAGAGCCCTGAGACTTATCACTATTCAAAGCTTTCACCACTTCAAAGATCTCTTCTTCTTCAAACGCCACCTCCAACCAATTAGCCTCTACCTCACCAATGAAGTCAAAAGAAAGGCATTCAATTTGAGTCGCCAACCAAACTATTTAGTATACAACCTATCATAGAACTGGACGATGTGTTCTCTAATCTTGGCAGGATCTATAGTAACTAAACCATTGACCAATAAAGATTCAATGGAATTATTGTTATCAACACATTAGCTTTTAAAAGTCTTTCTCAAATGACCAATTGACACTTACAAAATAGGCAATAGTGGCTTCAAAATTTAAATCAAATCTAATGACAAAGGAGCAGGAAAATATTCATACTACCTTTAATTTTCTTCCCTACCAAAATATTCCGAACTCACATTAACTCAGAAGTTATATATGATATTTTATGTATTTGACATGTCCTTGCTTCTATGGTTTGTTTTAGAAAATAATAATGTCACAGCATTCAAAGACTATTTCCACTAAGGAAAGTATTTTTCTTTACTTCGGGCAATTTTTGTGGAGAATAAAAGCACAATTTGTTTTGTAAGGATATTCATCCTAAATTTGGACTATTGGATGAAAGCTTATGAAGCATTTGTTGGCCAATATTAGTACTTATAAATAGGTACTTTTTTTTTTTTTTTTTTTTTTTTTTTCAATTGGCTGTCGGGTTATATGTTTGGGAGTAGTAGTTGAGTAGTCCTTAGAAGCAATGCCAAATGCAGCTGGTGGTTGACACATTGCTTCTTAAGTTGAGCTAAAAAAATATTTCTAATGGCTTTGAGGCACGCGTCCATCATATCTTTTTATTTTGTTTCCTCTCTTTTTCATACTTTTGCCATTTCGTACAAAAGGCCTTTGGCATTCTGTGAACCTATATTGACATATTTTATTCCCTCTAAAAATAATGTTCATGTTTTATTGTGAGAGTTGGGAAAGAAATTTTCAGCAGGAAGTATATATTCAGCTGCTTCTCATCTAGCATCTATATGCTCTTTAGATAAAGTTAGCTAGCAGATTGTTGATTATTGCCCATCGAAACTGACGTTTTGATTAATTCTATTTATTTCTCTTATGTACTAGGACCCTCATCCCTCCCTTGCCACATCAGATGAGGCAAATGACTTGCCGCAGCATCAATCACGTTTTATTCATGTTCTGTAGTTGTTGCATCGATCTATCTTGCTTGAAGAAATCCGAAAGTATGTGTAGAAAGAAAGTCACACTGAGGGCTGCAACAAGAAGGAAATCAACATTCCACATGTTCAGCTTTATAAAGCCAGGTTGAAGCAAATTGTGGGGGAAGATGCTCATAGTGCTTGGTTCAATATTACCAACTTTTACTTGATATAGGAGAGGCATCTTTAGATGCTAGATCAAAGCAGAAAGAAATTGTTAGCAAAGTGCATCAATTATGATATATGGGAGCTATGTGTATAGAGTATATCTAAAGGGATCGTCAACTGTATATATTAACGCTGCTTAAAAGAATGGGAGGCCAAAATTAAAGGTGAATATTAAACAAACTAATAGCTAACACTTGTAACGTGGGAGTGCTAGCAACCAACTTAACCCAAATGCATAATCCCATCCCATCCCATCCTCTCTCTCTCTCTCTTTCTCTCTCTCTCTCTCTCTCTCTGGGTGACTAGCAAGGAAATATTTTATTTGTGTTATATGGATCCTTGACTAATTTCTCTATGAAAGTGAAATTATCAAGTATTTGTTTAATCATGAAATGGCTGTTGCTATGTCGAGCTGCTATCACTACATCATTGGAAAATCAGGCATTAACATTATGAAATTAAGTGTTTTTAACCTCCTGAAAATATGCCATTGTAGCTCTCTCGCTCTCTCTCTCTCTCGCTCTCTTATAGTAGGGAGGAAAACAATGCAGACCAACAAAAAATTCTCCTCAGAAAAATTTTCATTGATGTCATCCACAAATCTTATAGTTCAAAAAGGCAAATACACAGAGAAGGATGTGAAGAAATGGGTCACGAAAAAAAAAAAAAAAGTCACCATTTTCTTTGTTGTCTAGTAGGATTTTTTTCTCTTCAAAATGATGTGACTTTTAATTATAAAAGATAGCATAACTTTTAGAAAGAGATAAAAATTCTACTTATTTAATAATAATTTTAAAACCACATTTTTTTATAGATAAAAGAGAGATAAAGATCCTACCTAGCATTACTCTATAGATTAACCATTCATGAGGAGCCACAGACTAGTCGAATACTTTTGCTGCTTTAATCCCAATCCTCAAGAATTTTATGACCTGGCAGCCATCACACGAAAAACTCGGCAAACACATATTACCATTTCATGGGACAAAAATACACTACTGCAAAACTCGGCACCAGATGTCATTTGGGTAAACATGCAAGTGAATAATCATGTCTCGAGAATCTTTTACAAGCATAATGCTCCCGAAGGCAAGCTCTAAATCATGCAAACTGTAGATGCGGAAGCCTTGAGAAAAACCAAAAACATGAAAACAAGTTGATAACGAAGACAAGCGCATCTTGAAAGAGAATGAAGTTTTACACGAACAAACTTCACTTGATGTTTAGACATCGAGCCAGACAAAGAAACAAGCACGTACATGGAAGACAACATCAAAGACAGTAATTTGCAATCCACAACTACTAGATGAATAGCAACGACAAGACAAGGACCATTTATTCCCAATACCATACACAAGTAGACATCTGCAAGCAACAGAGTTTACCACTCGAGTGAAATTCGAACACATCAATCAATCCTCTTCAGATTCCGACTCAGCACTCTGGAGCCAATCAATGAAAGGTCGAGCATTCTTCCATATCTGAGAGTCCTTGTTGCCTCCCTTCAGTCCTCCTTGATACCACTGGACAATGAACTCTTCCTCCAAGACATCAGCATCATAGAGTGCTTTCAAAACCAGAGCAATCTCCTTCATTGCACTCGTCTTTGACTTCCCACAAAACTCCTCAATCGCATGAAGCAAGAGCAACTGCGACCCCTCATCCTGAGCAACAGCAGCAGCAAGGTAGCTCTTCTTCTTGATCACCTCCTTTGCAAACCCTTTCTCAATGCCATTAAATAGTCCCTCATACAAAGCATTCATCTTTTCCTGCCCAGATCCGGAAAATGATTCCAAAAGGGACTGCAATTGCTTTGCTGAGACACCTTTCTTCATATTTTCTTTCACCTCATCAGTGAGCGTCTTGCGAGCAACCAAATTTCCATTTTCACTTGCTTTATTCGGTGCTTTCTTCTTCTCTGGCTCCTCGGCTTTCTTCTTCTCTGGCTCCTCGGTAGAGAGCATGACCATATCAGCTGTCGCTGCACTCAGTTGCTCTTGGATGCGTTGCCTAGCCGCCTCCAATGAAGTATCTGTTTGCCACTGAACATCGCCATCCCCATCTTCATCATTTTCTTCCTTCTCATCAACCTGACTGTGAGTAGGTGATGTGCGATCCTCATCAGAGCCACTTGCTTTCTTCTTTGATGAGCTCGCTTTTGTCGTGCCATCCTTAGAAGAGGTAGTAGTGCCCTTTTTCTTGGCCTCTTTCTTATGTTTCTTCTGCTCCTCATCAGCAGCCTCACCTTCCTTCAGTCGCTCCTTCTCAGCCCTCCTCATGGCCTTCTTTTCCTTGGATCCCTTCTTTGGTTCAGGTGGGTTCTTCAAAATGAAAGTAGTGAGCTTGTCCCTCATATCCACATCTGACACAAAACCACAAGCTGCGCATTTCAGTTGGAGCATCTGAGTTTTGGTAATCAGAATCTCAGTCTCAGGGTTTCCACAACCATAACACTGGACATATTTCTTAATGAAGTTCTCAAGAAGGCCAGCAAGTTTAGCAGTCTCATGGGCCCCATTAACAAGAGAAGTCCCAGTTTTCTCATCAAACTTAGATTGGGCTCCAAGCTCACAACCAAAGTACTTTGTGGTGTAAGCGGCTGGTCTTGCCAAAGCCTTTGCTATATCAACCATATTGACTACGTTTGTCTTGATGCCATTTCCTCGGCCCTCAATTTTTGTAATCATTCTGGGCATCTTATACCTGTAGAAGGCATCATCACTATTTCCACCAATGTTCTGTAAAGCCATCTTGACTGCAGTGCAGAAATTGTAGAGCAAGTATACTGGATGTCACAGGGAGAAAATGAGGAGATTTGAAGTGTAGGGAGCAGCAAAATTGTCTTCTGAGGTTTTCTTAACAAGAGAAGATTGATCTTCGGCAGTAAGAAAAGGTTGCTTCCAATTGCAACCACCAAACTCGGGATATTCCAGAAATGGCCCGAGATGCATACAGCCAATCCTCTGAGGTATGGATCTGTTCTTTTTTCTTGACGAAGGACAGTACTCTCCTAGCAACCCAATCAATCCCAAATAGAAGGCGGCCTGTTCGGACATAAAAGAAACTTCAATCTTGACACCTTCACCTTGAGAATCTGCTAATAGCAGATAAACCAGCAAGCTTCCTGCATCAACAATGTCCAGAATTAGGGAAAACAAAAAATGATAGTTGTTGACATTGCAAATACAAAAAAAAAAAAATCCAAATACCAAAATTACAGAAGTTATGATTCCAATAGGACGCATAAAGAAGCATTCAGATTACTAGTAAAAGCAACAAGTAACAATAGCAGAAATATCATAGCCCCTAACATGTGAAAATAAAAAACAAATAGTTCCATTTACTCATACCACTATCCACATAGTAGTAGGCAAAGATCCATGGAAAACCCAAAAGATTATAGGAATAAAAATGAACATGAACTGAAAAATATTTTGTATGTATCATGCTCACATTTTCACAAGTTTACACACTAACAGATGTGTTAGATACATAAATAACTTCCCTAACCAGCCAAGTTATAAACTTGCTTCCACAGTAAGACTAAATTCAACCTATATCAAAGTAAGAGATATTAAGTTAAAATTCATTCAAAGCCATATCCCTGACATAAGATAAGAAGAAAATCTGGAGAAGGTCATCAAGACAGAGACCAAAGAAGCACAAAATCATAACACAAGGTTTCAAATATTGAATACAGATTACTTTCTTCCAATTAAAAGCCAAAAACTAAGTCAATATAACAACTAAAAAGTTTTAAAACAAAATAACTAGGTGAATTACTATGAGAAACTTTGGGGACCAGAAAATAAACATTTTAACGCTTCAAACAAAAAGAAATTGCAGATTCCCCCAATACAAGAAACATTTACTGCAAAGGATGATGGCCAACATTTCTTACTATAGCAAAAACATGTGATATTAGATATTGAAGCAAAATGCCCCTATCTACCATAGCCCACACAAGCATTATACTTCATTAACATTTTATGCGCGGGATTAAGGCACATAACAAAGCCTCATGTTACCCATCAAAACAAATTAAAATGAATAAAGAAACAAATATCAAAATGAAATAAAATAGAATTATAACAAAGTTTGTCTTCTAGGACCCGCGCTATTCATTCTTTTTCTACCCACACAACCTGATAAATCGATATAAATCATCTATACCAGAACACACCCCAAAATATTTTAAACCACGTATAATTCCATATCAAATTAGAGAATCCACCAACATGGACAATTGTCAAATGCTGTCTAAAAAATTTCTCCAAACAAAAACTACATAAAACTAGCTCCTCAGAAACTCGTTGTATAATACAAGTTCTTACTTCAGCAGTGCAGATAGGAGTAAAAGACGCCTTAGCAGTAATAATGGCCAGAGAAAGAGAGAGAGGGAGAACATAAAATCGATTTTCCCCAGCCAGTTTCAGATTAATCAAAGAGAATAAAAAATTCCATTAAATACGTCATGTACTAATTAGCGTATAAAATTAGAGAAAAACTCAAAACGTTAAAAGAGCAAAAGAAAAAACAAAAACAAAAATCCACGAATACAAACAACATCCATATCAGTAAATCGAAATAATTTCAATAAAGTAATACCATCTCATAGAACGAAAAGAAATAAGGAGGAAAAATTCTGATCGATCAGCTAAATCACAAAGTTACTTGGTTTTACACTTATACTACATTTTTCAAGAATCTAACGGGATTGAGCTCAGATAGCATAAGATCTAAAAATTATCCAATACAATAATTTCAAAGAGAAAAAACAATCATCGACGAATATCGTACAAAGAAAGTAGCAAATCGAGGAAACCCTACAGCTCGTACCTGCAATTGATCGAAATCGAGATTCAAATCTAGAGAGAAAAAGCGAGCTCCAGGGAGAGGGGGGCAAAAATTGCGAAATACTAGGGTTTAAGTGATTCAAATGGCGGAAGAGAGGGGCGAGAGATGAAGGGTCACCAAGCGATTTGTTATATAGGGTTGGAAGCGAGGGGAGAAATCGTCAGCTGGTGCAAGTGATAATTACGGACTTGGTGGAACTGGATCAAATGACGTCGTTTTTTTTTGGGAAGTCGGCCTTTGCCTGTGATGTTGATCAGGAACCGTTTATTTTTGATGTCTGATTCTAGAATATTTTTCTGATTCTGGAATTACATATCATCATTTATGATAAGATCAAGGTACATTTCATTTTCCTAAATTACACATGAACATCGATGTGACTCAAGGTCTTACAGCTTATCCTAGTTCAAGATTTTTTTTTCTTATTTTTCCCTAGTAAAAAAAGGGTTTGGATTTTTCTGGTTCAACATGTTTTATCTTATTTTTGTTTAGTATCTGGGGGGGGTGGGATTTTATAGTCGTCGGCATGTAACCTATTTGTTTTTTTGTTTTTTTTTATTACTAAAATGAATCGAATCCCATCAAATATTTATATTTATCTTTTGAATTACTCATATATATATATATATATATATATCCTATGAATTTCATTTTGCATTGAAAACTATTATACGAGAAGTTTGAATCCGTTCCGTTCGGATATTGATTAGTCTTGGTTTGACATGGTTTACGTGTTACTAGTTTTCGAAGAGTTAATATCTCCAATGAACCCATATTGTAATGACCTGTCAAATATAATGCTCATATTCTACATTGTACTACTATTGTTATCTTAAATAGCATAGCAAAATTTGCCTTTATCTTTTTTTTTTAATTTTTTTTTATTTTATTTTTGAAATCACAAACTCATTTTATAAATCATAAATAAAACACTAAAGCTCTAACACAAACTTAACTTCATTTATATATAATTTTCATGTACATTACACATATACACGGCTACTCAAATTATTGCTATTCTATATCGCCACAAAATGGCTAAACTAACTGAATCTCTAAAAGAGTCTAGCACGCCTCAAAAGCTAAAACCTACTCCAAACCTTATGTGTTAGTAATTTAGATGATCTTAGGGCTCCTCCTCGCTCGCAACAATTATATCTATAAAATTTTATAATTTTACAAGTGAAAATAATATGTGGTTGAGATTTTTATTTTTTTCTTTATTTGAAGGAAAAAAATTCATATCGGGCCTAACAAATGAATGTGCATGCCACATAATTGATATTTTGTCCTTTTTAACAATATGGGCTAACAAAAAAAGGGTTTTTTTTTTTTAATGATTGGTAGTTTAAGCGTGTTGAATTTAATGTGTGACAGTTCGTGGAAATAATGTATAAATAAGTCATAGTTGAAGAGGTCAAATGTAATTAATCTTTGATAAAATTGGATGAAAACCAACTTTCGTCACTAGGATCCCAATCCATCAAATTCAAGCAAGCATTCAGGCAGGGAATAGAGAAGGAATACCGGGGCTAAAGGCGTTTGGGTAGGTTCCGAGCTTCCCAAGACTCGACGTGTCTAGGCAACATAAGGTGAGGGGCTCAGCTGCCCAAGAAGCAACTAAGGTCTTGGGATTCCCTTTCGCAAATTTTGTCCAAATTCTCTAGAATTTAGGCAAAAACCTTTAGAAAATTCGCATCCTTTTTACTCAGGAAAAATAAGATAAAAACTGTTGAACTAGAAAACCCCAACCCTTGTTACTAAGGAAAAATAACATAAAAAAATGTCTTTTTTTTTTTTGGTAAGTACATACAAAAAATGTTGAACTAGGATAAGCTGTAAAACCTTGAGTCACATCGATGTTCAAGAGTAATTTAGAAAAATAATATTTACCTTGATCTTATCATAAATGATGATATGTAATTCCATAATCAGACATCAAAATCAACTATTCCTGATCAACATCACAGGCCGACTTACCAAACAAAAATGATGTCACCTAAATCAATTTGGTTTTGCCATTTTAAAATAATAATTTTACCTTTAAAATTGTATAATTTTTTTTTGTCTAAAAAAAGACCACATTATCTATTATTTAAAATGTAAATTTTCTACTATTTCAAGTAGTAATTTAAAAAAAATGCAATCCTAAACGGTACTTTTTGGAATTTGATTTCACACTTACCCACCCTTAATCCATTATCACCAGTCCGTAAATATCACTTGTACCAGCTGACGATTTCTCCTCTCGCTTCCAACCCTATATAACAAATCGCTTGGTGACCGTCCATCACTCGACCCTCTCTCCCTGGAGCTCGCTTTCTCTCTCTAGGTTTTGGATCTCGATTTCGTTCAATTGCAGGTACGAGCTGCATCCGTGATGATTCTTTTTTCTCTTTGAAATTATTGAATTGGATAATTTATAGATCTTATGCTATCTCAGCTCAATCCCGTTAGATTATTTAAAAATGTAGTGTAAGTGTAAAACCATATAACTTTGTGATTTAGCTGATCGATCATGAACCTGAGGACCAATTTTTTTTGGCTTAAAGAAACAAGGAATTATAATGATATAAGAACATATATAGTGTCTACGCACTAAACCAGATCAAGGCTTGCTAAAAGGAGGGGTTGACGAGGTGTTGAAGTGGTTGATCTATTCTAAATCTCGTTTTTGAAGTTCCTGGTTGATCTATTCTAAATCTCGTTTTTTAAGTTCCTCGATCAATTGATTCTTTGTCAAGATGATACCATATTCGTATGATATAGATGTCACCATAGTTTCATTTTTGCAACTCTAGACTTAAGCGGCTTTTGCCCCTGAATGGCTCTTGTATATATTTCTAAATTTTCTTATTGCTTTCTTTTAATTTGGAGGTACTATATGATGTTTTACATAATGTACTAAATGAAGTACAGGCTCAGATATTCCAGTGTTTTCTGTTGATGACCTCTAGTTTAGCTGTCACTATGCCCCCTCAACCTGACAAAAACCGAAGCCTTTTTTCTTTTTCTTTTTTTCAACTCCAAGGGGTTGGCTCAAGTGGTAAGGCCTTGGTCTTGGTGACATCTCTATCATGTCTAAATTTCAAATTCTCTTGGGTGCAAACAATTTATTGGGGTCAGCCCGCTAGCGAAGCGTTAGCCCGATTCGTGTAGAGGGGCTGCTTTGCTCGGGTCCAAGATTTACCCGACTAGAGTGGGTACACGAAGTGATCCTGCTTTGGAGGAGTTTTTCGTCATAAAAAAGAAATTATTAAATAGTAAGAATGTGTGTTTCCCCCCCTTCTTGAATTAAATTATCCTTTCTGAATTTTATTTCATTGTCTCCTCTTGGAATAGATATGCAACGTCACTGCTAGATGCCTTAGAAAATCGCTTCACCCAAAATGCAAATGCATGTGTTGTGGCCTCTTATTTGTACCTTTTATTTAGCCCCAAGAACTTAAGATTCTATCTCTTCTTAAGACCTTAGGAATCAACTTAATTGGTTTAATATTGAAATCATTTTTGTGACCTGTTGCATTTGTCACAGTATGATATTTCTACTAAAATGCCAATGAACTCTAACTATAATGGCGCTTCCTCCTCCCAAAAAATGGAATGAAGGATGACGTCTTGGCTTTAACACCCATTGGATGCGTGTATAACTTACCAATAAAAAAAAAGAAAGAATGGACAAATAAATGAGTAAATAAATAAATCACCTACAATATTAATGTGAACAACTGGTTTGTTGTTGCAGCTGTTTAGTTGGTTGGTGTAAGGTCATTATGTCTGGCATGGAGGATGTCAAAGAGCAAAAACAGGTGGATGCAGATGTCCCCCAGGAGAGTGAAAAATCCATACTTTCATCTCAAGAGGAGGTTGTGTTCATATTCTGGATTTCTTTACTCAGTAGATCTTTTAATGACCTTATATTGCCTTCTTGGAATGTTTTTAATTCCAAGGGTATCTTACAGTTGCAGCAATCTCTAAAATAACTTCTGGTTAACTCTGTTTATGGTTTTTGTAGGTGGTGAAGAAGAAATATGGGGGAATAATGCCCAAGAAACCACCACTCATTGCTAAGGTGATTTCCAATTTTGAGATTACTGAAGGCTCTTCTTTGTTAGGGTTTGGAAGAGGTGTCTATCTGAGTTGGTTTTTAACTAAAGTTCAGGCTTTGATATCAGGACCATGAACGTGCTTACTTTGATTCTGCTGATTGGGCTCTGGGAAAGGTACTTTGCATGAGTATCACAATCATTTTACTTGTCATTGACAGCAGTGGGGAACATGCATTTAGTTAACTAACAAGCATCTTTTACAATTTGGACAATGACAGCAAGGTGCTGAAAAGCCCAAAGGGCCATTTAAAGCCCTTCAGCCCAAATTACAGGTATTAATTTAATTTGACTTATTTTGTGGCTGCCCGTAGTTTGCAACAATTGCTTTGCTTTGTGTATTATCATGGTCAATAATGTGTAGATACTGCTGCTGCTAGCTAGATTGCATGATAGGCGTTGACCTTCTTGAATGAAGTTGTGGTTGAGCTTTGATTTATATATTTGCCATGTATTTTCGTTTAAATTCGGATTCTATAATGTTTGCCGCTTCAGGACAGTGGACAATATTGCAGTTGTTAATTGTCATCTGGATGCTGCAATTGGATATTAATTGAAACTTGAGCAATTCACTAAGCTGCTTCTATAAATTAGGAGGATTAATTAAGTAATGAATCAGAATTTTCAGTTGGATTTAGAATGGGCTTGGGGTGCTCAATTATTACCAACCAGCTTAAAAACTCAACTTTGTCAAATAATGCTGTTCTTGAATGTTAGGTGAATCTGGAACTAAGCAATCTAATTTTTGGTTAGAATTGATAAAGCCGATTGCATTTTAGAGGACCTAGACAATTATTACCAATTTTTGGAATATATAATATAGAAGTGACCGACTAGATAGTGGAATTGAGCATGAGTGTACTAGTTTTTGGCAAAATTAATGATGCCGATAATCTTATTATACAACTGTTACAAGTTTATTAATATCTAGCAGTCTAGTAACTAACAAGTTGCATGTGAAGTAAAAGTGATTTGATGGGAAAAGAGTAGCTCAATCCCACGTACACTTATTGACCTAGAACTTATATGGCATGGATAGATTCAAACAGCAGAAGAAGCTAGGAAATTTATTTCCTTTCCAGTGATTTGAAGTAAGCAATATTTAAGTGGAACTTTTTCCTCTTGCCCTTAAATGTGAAAAGGTAAACTATAGTTTTGCACTTGGTTTCTATATGGCATATCAAGAAACAAATGATAACTTGTTTATGTTTTTATTATTTTTGATAAGTAAAGGAAATTCGTTAAAAGCGCAATAGGTGCAATCCAAGTATAGAGGAAATATACAAGAGAAACACATAGCGAATCAAGAACAAGAAAAAAAGAGAACATAAATATGCATAGCTGGAGACATGGAGAAAGGCGGTAATAGAGATCCACTCAAATAAGGCTTTAAGAAAACAAGTCCATAGATCGGAGCTTATTCTCTCTTGATCATCGAAGCTTCGAGCATTCATTTCTCTCCAAATGCACCACAATAAAAAGGAATGAATTGCATTCCAAATGATAATGATGTCATTCCGGCTGATCCTCTTATTCCAAAATGCCAAAAGATCCACCACCCCAAACATCTAAAAAACCATAATCCATAGCTCTCCTGCGACATCACCATGAAGAAAAAGATGATCCGAACTTTCTCCACTCTTTTTACACATACAACACTGATGTATCACTATGATGTGATGCTTGGAGATTATCTAGAGTGAATTTTCCCAAGGGAAGTTGTCCAATTAAAATTCTCACTCTGTATAATCTTCGAAAGCCAACCTCAAAGGAGCTTAGTCCTCCAAATGCTCTTCCAAGGGAAAGAGGAGTCAACATTAGGAAGAAGAACCTTGTAAAAAGATTTGACCTCAAAAGATCTTCTTTTTAAGAGCGTCCACCATAGTCTATTACCACCCTCCCAACGCACTCTAACGGAATATAAAACACTGAAGAAGAGGAGACAAAGTCCAACTCCCAATTGTGCACCAACCTGGTGAAGTTAATGTCCGAATGAACCATATCATTTCTAATATTCCTAAGGTTAGCCACCATTGCATCCCTATTCCTTACAAGACAAAATAACTTCAGAAAAGGTTCCTTCAAAGGACGATCTCCACACCATGTATCATGCTAGAACCTGGTACAAGAGTCATGATGAACCTCCCATTTGAATGTCTTCTTACACCGGTTCGACCTGAAAATGTTGAGTGAATTGAGTAAAAACATCTCCTATGCTCGATATGCAGACAAGTGACTCTTTGCTATAAAACCAGGCTTTCAAGAAGCAGGGGCTGTACAATCCCCAATCCAAGAAGTCATGGGTCAATTACAACTTGATATCACCTACCTCCACACTAGTAAAACTATAGAAAACATCCCACCCCCCCTCCTAATGTGTTTCCAAAGACTCACCTCATAAGTTCCAGGGACCCCTTAGTAGAGCATCCCCAAGTTAGTAAAGCTCGTCCAAATGGACATAAGGATTAAGGAATTTGGGAACTTTCTGACATGTTGCGCTTTGTTTGTAAGATGTACTGTGGCAAAACAGTAACTCAGATGAATGTTGCCTGACTCTGACCAAGATAAATGCAGTGCCTTTGTAATATGCAAAGACTCTCCTTCCAAAACATTATACTAAACATTGATATTATGAACAAACTGGATGGCTTTTAGAATTGCAGTGGCTTCCATGTCCTTCGCACTTTTTTTCTTTTGTGGACAATTTCCTTTGCACTCGTTAACACTTGTTCATTTAAATAAGGCTACTATAACTCCACCTTTGCTGTACACCTGCTCCCTTTAAATTTTTAAAGATCGTCTACTGATCTATGGACGCTGTCTGGTGGAGAGCTGCACATTGATCTTGAAACAATTCCCTTCCCATCTGTTGGCTTGCAAAATTTTTGCAAGAAGTTCACTCCAAGGGACCTCCATATGGTCTCTGACCATGCTACCAAGTGAATTTTGGTTCCATTTCGGAGTGTGCACATGTTGGGTTGGTTTGATTTTGGGGGTTTTCAAACTGTACTGATCTCATCGGTTTGGAGAATAGCCAAACTGAAACAAATCAACAACATTGAATAACCAAAACAAACGAGTCTGTAACTGGCTGGCTTGAATTTGTTTGGTCTTGGGTCTGAGTCAGTACTCTTTAGCTCATTCATGTTGTTTATTTGTAATGACAACTTTAATTATTTTGGGTACAAAATTTAATGATTTGAATCATATCATTTCAATGCTTTTGGAGCATTTAGCCAAAAAGCAAGTTCATGGAATATTTAGGTCATTATTAATGGAAGTAACCCACATATCCTAATTTATGTTATATCTTAAATGTATAGTGAATAAATGTTGGATTAATTCGAGTTTTGTGAAAAATCCCGAACTGAAACCAAACCAACCTCTCGTTTTTTCAGGTTTTAAAACCAAAGCAATCCATCAGCCTGAGAAAAACCAACCCAAGCTTGTCAGTTTGGGTTGAGTTGGTTGGATTGTCACCTTGAATGTACACCCCCGGGTTTAGCGAGTCCATATCATTGTTGCTGTGACTATTGAATGACTAATTCTGTAGTTTGAAATTTATTCTAGTATTCTGCCACAATCTAGTTTAAAAAAATGAGACATCCTTTGGGTAGGGTGTGTGTGAGTAACATGCGCGCATGCACACACACATGTGCAAGCTCGTATGCTAGACACAATGTGCATCAAGCCAAAGTCTGATTAGATAATGCTGATCATTGCAAGGTTGTAGGTCCAAAAGAGGTTTAGCATGGGTTGGGTTGTTGAGGCTATTGACAGGATGCCTGTATAATGGTATAAGAATTATGGCTCAGATTAAATAGTGCTAAAATTGGACATCTTTTACCTGGCCTATTCTTGTATAAGAGCTTTCTTTTAAAATGAATAGAATATTATTTCTATTCTGAAATTTGTATGCTGCTGATGTCATGCTATTCTTTGTGCATTTTACATGATTTAGCCCACACAACAGCAAACGCGATACCGGAAGTCTCCCTATGCCCCATCAGAAGATGGTGAAGGTTTGCCTCCCTATTAACGTTGATTGCTAAAAACTCATTAAGCTTTACAGTTATTTTTAAAATGTCTTCCTTACCATATTATATTTTCAGGGGAAAATAAAAATAACATTTGTTCTCTTTTGTGTAGATAGAGGAAGCGCTCCATCTGAGGATGGGAGTACCAATGTATGAGACTGCTGTTGGTCTTTTAATCTTGTGAGGACTGCTGATTATTATTCTGATACCTACATAGGTAATGAGTACTTTTCTGTTGTTCTCCGGAATAAATTTGGTGAAAATGTTTTCTTCTTAGCTTAAAGGAACAAACAATGATAACGCAGTTGAGATTTATGGAGCTATACTTTCTGCTATTCTTTGTGTTCTGCTTGTGTGGGACATTGAGCATTGTTGCTCATTTTATGACAAATGAAAAGAAAAGAAGGGCGTATTAGTGGCTAGCGAGCTAATTTACACCCCCCCCCCCCCCTTTTTCCTGTTATTCCGTTCTTACACTTATTGGGGTGTGTGGTTGGACCATTGAAATTAGAAGGGCCGTTTGTATTTTAAATTGGATTTGAAAAATCGTCTTTTTAATTTAATATGAAAAAAGATTTGAAAAATCGTCTTTTTAATTTAATTTGAAAAAAGATTTAGTGTGAAAGGTTTCAAGTTTTGGTGCCTTTTTTTTTTTTGGATTTGTCTGTAAGTCAGATTGCTTACCATTCTCTCTTAATCTGTTTCCTTTTGGCCTTCAGTTTGATTTGGCAACTGCATCAAGGCTTTTCCTTTAGAAGTTAGAACGTGGCCATCCTAGGTACAAATAAGCTACATCTTAACTCTCTAGAGTCATGTAATGTGCATGTATGATAACCGTAATTCATTTATAAAAAAAATCAAACACACTATCACTACAGCACTTAAAAGAGCCTTGTAACCGATGTTTCTTTTTCCCATGTTTTCTCGAGTTATTTTCTTTTGGGGCTCGCTTGTGTTTTCGCTTTTTGAGATTTAAGCACAAATTTTCAATTTTGCGAGTTTAAGACCCAAGTTTTGGCTACTTTTAAATGAAGAGTTCCGTCAGATTTTTCATCAAATAAATAACAAAATAATATAAAAATATAATTATACCACTCATAAAAATAAAAATTGAAAAAAGAAGGTTGTGTCATGCCCCGCAATGGCAAGGTTGTCACCTATCCAACCATGGCTGGGCATGACCTAGTCTTTTATTTATTTATTTATTTATTATGAGGAGAAAATCAGATTTTCATGTCATTTATGATATTTATTTCATGAAAAATCTAACGGAGGTCTCACGATGTAAAAGAGCCTAAATTCTTGATCTACAAAACGCGAAAAGCATGAGGGTTCCATTAATATTTTCCGTTCTTTTATTGCCTGAAGTGTCGTTAACTCTTAGCTTACTTGAAATGGTGGGAATTCCAAATTGATGCAAAGAAATTTGTATGTGGCTAAGTGCATGCAGCTTGAATAAAATAAATTTACTCCACCGATTCATCTTTATATGGAGACAACTCAAACTGGAAGGTTTTATATTTTATTTATTTTTAGGCCTGCAATTTGCCCCTTGAATGAACTTCTAGCTATATATGCAATATGCATGCCTTACGCCTGTAATTGCAGTGGAGATAATTAAGTAGAGTATTTACAAGTAAAACTGTCTGCACTAATGGACACAGTTTTCCTCTATAAAATTGTGATGTCTTCCTTGAGCTGCTGAGCATGTGCTTCTTGATTATGCTGGATTGGAAGAAAATTCTGTCATTTGAGACAATAGTTTTGACATTTGACAAGAATTGTCCATACGTAAAATCATTAATTATTGACACCAGCCCTTTTCCCTATTAAAAGAAAATCTTTTGTTACAATTGAAAGAGGATAATAAGCATTTTTTTTTTAAAAAAAAAGAAAAAGAAAATTTGTGTTTATTTATTTTTCTTGGGGCACCACGGTCTTTTATAATCATAGATAAACTATGCTTTTAGAGATTTAAATTATTGATTTTGCTATCTATCAAGGCTAGCCTATACAAATATAAGTTCTGGCATTCTTCTAAATTACATGCATCAAATTTAATGAAAAAAAAAATTCAAATTTTAGCCATGTTTAAATCAATTATTTATATGAACAACCACCACATTCAAAACTTTAAGAGTATTTTCATCCGGCTAGTTAAAATATTTCAAATGTTAATTTGACTAGTCGGGATGTTAAAATGGGACCAAAATGAGTTACATCCGGCTCACCAAATTGGAGAAACATTTGGTGAGCTGCTACAGTACTCACCAAATGTGTAACAGCTCACCAAATGTGAAAAAAAAAAAAAAAATCTCTAATATTTTCTCTCATATCAAAGAAAGAATAAAGAAATTCAGAAAAATAATGTTTAAATGAAATAGTAAAAGTAAAAATAAATAAATTTTAACTAAAATAAAACATAAATTTACTTAGCAGAATGTGAAGACTCTTAATTTGGTAGTCCTAGGTTGTTTTAAAGCTGAAAACTACCCTTCAAACATTTTGTTGTACATGTGTCATGTACATAATACCTAAAGAGGTTGTACAGCAAAGGACAACTTTCATTCTCCTTCTAATGCACGTGTCAAGTGGAGAAACTAACATGCATCATTGGAACAATAAATAATAATAATAATAAAAAAAGGGGACAACAATTTTTACGTCAAATTAATGGGATGCCTTTCCCCTTCCCCGAATCCCCCTTCTCCCTGTAAATTTGTTTTTAAAAATAAAAAATAAAAAAAACCGGGATGCCTTTATTTTTCGGTTAATTCGAAATGGTCGACGCAAGTGTCAAGATTTCAGACCATAACTATATAAGACGAAGCATTTCTTCCCTCGTAAATCTTATCTCCTTATGGCGATGACACCTTTCAAACGTTTGAGTGATTCTTAAATGTTTCTACCTATTTTTTTAATTGCGATTTAAGTATTTTAGGCACAATTTTTGATCACTTGTCCGTGGCCGGTCAAGTATCACTTACATAAGATTATCTTCTAATTTTTTATTTTTGTAAATATGAAGGTCATGGACCATGGTGCTATCGATTGGCGGCCACCTGGTGCATGCAGTCAGTCCAAATACGTAACTCCGAAGACAGCAAATAACTTATTTATGTAATTTTGACCTTATTGCAGTATAAATGTAAGGATTAATTCAGCGGTCTTCATACATTTCCCCACGTTGGATTAGATGTGCTTAATTATCGATCATCCCTAATATTTAAGATTAATTTATTCACCACATGCATTATACCAAACTCTTCTTCTACCATATATAGCCAGAAAAGGGCTACGACTTTCTTCTCTAGATCATCACCGCATTCGATCTTTAAACCACTCTCACATTGAAAAGTACGGATTCAGAAATCTTACTTCAGTTTTTTTTTTTTCTAAATATTGGGTTTTAATTAGAATTGCTAATATATATATATATATATCAACATATATGGCTTCTTGTCTACCATATTTGCGTGTTTCAATAAAACCATCTCTCAAGCAGACGCAGTACTATACTCCTCAAGCGGTGCAAGTAAGAGCTCAGAGCTTTAGCGATGAAGGTAATTACGTCTACTATTGAAGAGAGTTAATCTGTTATATATATATGTTTATGCTTAATTATGTACTTTGAAGTAATTATATTCAGTTCTCTTTGATGTTATAATTTCTTTGCTTTAATTGGCTGCAGGAAGATCAAGTAATATTGTAGATGCAAATTTGAGTGTTCTGAGAGAGAAAATAGAAGTGCTTAAGATGAAGGAGAGGCTGCAGAGGTGTTCCAAACGCGAGAGTGGATGGAATTATGTTGCTGGATATGATTATAAACTCAAAAGAGATAGAGAGATGTCGCACTTCTTTGAGCTTTTGGCTTTGGTTTGTACCACTCTTGGTTTCACCTGTCTCAGTGGCTCTTTCTGTCTTTGCCTTGTATCCTTCTTTTTTCATCTTATTCAATGACTTGTATATATATATATATATATATTGTACAAAATGTTCTGTTCTGAATCAATCTCTCTCTCTCTCTCTGTAAATACTTTCTGCGTCATTTGGTGCCTTCGAAGACTGAGAAATAAGGTAATTAATTTATCGGGAGATCTATTCCTCCTCTACATAATGCAGTATAAAAGGGATTAATTAAGGAGAAGAAGAAGAATAGATAAAAGGGACAAAAAAAAAGAAAAACAAAAAGAAAAAGAAGAACGAAAAAAGATTGTTCTGATTCCTTAATAACTTCTCTTTTCCTTTTACTCTACGTTGATTTTCACATGGTAAAACAAGTCATTATTATTCTATTTAGTTCTTAGCGTACCGGCCGGGCCGGGTTGGCCAACTCTAATAGTCATGAAAGCCATCTCGAATAGTCAATTCATGACTTTTAATATATATATATATATATATATATAACAGCTGTTTCAAACCATTAAAGTATTAAACACTCATGGCGTTTTGTACAGTTGCGATGAATTCTTCCTAAGAATTTTATTATGTACTGAAATAGATTTGGGTTCATATATAGAAGCCGATGAAATCAAATTGAAAATTGAGGAGCCACAGCTTGTAAATCGTATTGCCAATGGAGATATAACCACCCAATAATTTATATGGAAGTGTTTAATATCCTAATTAGATACATCCACTTTCCTAATCCTTTTTGGATCTTCATATTTTAGCATTAACTTGGTGCCAGCCTTGCTAAAGACGTCTCCTTTGTCTCAAGTTCTTTTGACTTCTAAAATTACATCATTAGACACGTACACCAGATTTCTGATCTTGGAAACTTCCTTAATATCATTTTATATATCTAGCGGAACTTTGACGGGTTATTAACTTATTATTATTATTATTTTATTTTCCTGAGCCTAACTTTGTAAGCTGATGACTCGTTCTTCTTGGGCTGCAAAGGTTTTTGAATGTGAATTTTCACTTTGTTATTTCTATTGATAACAATTCTTAAGCAAAAGTTTTTACAATCAAAAGTTAAGGCAATAAATTATAAGCTTCGATAACCATAACACAAAGCTATGAACTTACAAATTATAGACAAAAACAAGCAAATATTTATGACATAATCTTCCACATACCATGTACAACTCCAGTTATAGATTAGATCTGCAACAAGTAAACAAATTCGAAGACATAAGCAGTCCAATTCACACCAATATTATTAAAACTCCCTCAACCCGAAAGATAGAGAAAATCACTTCCCTTAACCTGAAGGGCAGGGATAAACAGTAATAGAAATAAAATTAAAACAACAAAAGCAAACAACACCAAGCAGATCCACCGACGCTAAATATATTATAAGACCTGATAAACCCTATATTTATTTATGCTTGATTTGACTTGTATAAAATTTTGTTCTGATGCCCAAGTGCATCTCCCTTGTAACAAATTCTGGAAATACTTTGACCATATATATGATATCTCATCGATCTGTCAATCAAACGATGCCTCCCTTATTTATTTCATTTTTGTGTGCCATATGTTCAACAAAGGGTTGTTGAATCACTAGCTATAGCCTATTACCAACAATTTCTAATTATAAGATAATGCCTCGTGTAGAAGACCGGCAAGAGGCGGCTTTTTTCTTTCATTCATGATCTCCACTATTGCTTGAAGCGTAATTATTGGATATACTGCAACCTGGATTGAAGAGCTCAAGTCTATACTACCACACTGATCCAGAATTAAAGAAGCTAGTGGAGGCTGCAAGCTAATCAGTGGGAATTGGACTCAAAAGAAATACAACATTCGGAATGGGATCCTGCTTTTCAAAGACTGGATTTATATGGATTGGCCCTCACATGACATATACTTAATTACATTCCTTTTGGATTGAATGGAATTCATGAGTGTTAAAGTCCAAGCTCTGAGTTATCTTAGTTAAGAGGCCTGACCCCCTTCAAGTGGGGATTATCAATTTCTATAAGCGATTTCAGTCATTTGATTTCATTTCATTAGTATCAATTTTATTTTCATAACTTCAATTGCTTTAATTTTCAAGATATGTTAACAATAAACAAGAGAGGAAAGAGTTGACGTCATAAAGCAGACATCTATTGTGATAATTTTTTTCATGCACACAGAATATGGATTTGGCTTTACCATTCACCAAGTTTATGGCATCTATCTATTATCGACTTCTTATAGGCTATAGCAATAAATCATGCATGTGAGTTGCAGAAATCGAAGAAGCCAAAGAAGAATTTGCAATCGTCCCTCCTTAGTATCAGATACTTAACTATTTTTTTCTAAATTTAGAGAACAAAATTACTTTTTACTTCCTTATAAAAAAGAAACTCCACAACAGATTCTCTTAATATTTCCCAATATCATTAAAATAACATTTTTAACTTTTGCTTTTTTTTTTTTTCTTTATTCCAAAAACATCAATTTTTCTCTCACCGTCTCTATCTCTCTCATCTGAATTCTCTCTCTCAATCTCTCTCTCTCTCTCTCTCATCTCCATCTCTCTTCTTTGTCTTCTAAGCGAAATCGTGCCGCTCGATCGGATTGATTCTCTCATGGGTTCTCCTATTTTTGGGTTTTTTTTTGTTTGTTGATTTCAAGTGAAATTTTGGGGGTTTTCGAGTTGTGGAGTTTTGGGATATGAATTTGGTGGAGAATCCAGTGTTTTTGGGTTGAAGATTTTGTGGTTTAGGAGGAAGAAGAAAGGATTGGAGAAGAGAGAGATGGGGGTGTTGCAGGAAGAAGAAGAAAACGTGAGAGGAGAGAGAGTCTATTTTTAGGATTATAATAATCCATTGAATAGCTACAGTGCTACCCAACGATTTTCCCTAATATGAAGTGTCTGCTATGAGTAATATTTTTTTTTTAGATTTTTTCTATATATAGGAAAAAGAATGGACTATAGGGTATCTGATGTTAGTGCTCTAACTATAAAGATCACTTCCTTTCAAAATTTTGTATTTTATTATTCAAATAAATTTGCCTCCTAAGACCCCGCACTAGTCTCTTGATTAAAGCTCAAAGAGAGTTTGAATAAACAAAATCCCAAACTGAAATAATAATAATAATAATAATGCACGCAGATATATGGTTTTTACAGATCTACATTATCAATAGTCCCAGAACACCCCCCCCCCCCCCTCCCTGAAAACTACTATAACATATTACACCTAAATGCAATGGCAAATTAAGTTTGTGCATGAAATATTTTTCCTTGGTAACCTAATTCTAAATGTTAATAGCAGTAGAATCCAATTTCTTCAAGTTAATTAATTACAAATAGACGTCACGTTAGTTCCCTAACAAAGTAAATCCTGGAGAAACCTCAGTTTCACATGAATCAGCAAATCTCATTGTCTCAAACAAATGAACTTACATAAGTCAGTAATTTTCCACTTTCTTCCCACGCACATAAACATGACAAACATAAACTGTATCAAACCATTTGACCAAAAGTATATCCAACAAGACAAAGGACTCACAACGTCAGCTCCGTAAAAACGCCACAGTGGCAACACGTGATCCCACGGATCCACCAAACATGAATGTTGGATATGAACGAACATGACTCAGGAATCGAAATGGAGGATCTCTGCCAGCTTCTTGGTCCTTAGGCATCTCAGGTTCTTGGGACACACCAATCCTTCTCTGATTGAAACTTTCCACTTCTTGTACCAATTCATCTTTTGTACTGTTACACGATGTGATCACCTACGACAACACCGCCATGATCAGTAGAGAAGAGAGAACATCCAGTGGAGTAAGAGAACTAGAAAACATATAGCTATAAAATGATACCGTACAAGGTAATCATGACACTTCCAATGGGAGTTTCCACAAAAAAAACTAAGGCTTGTCCAAATTCCATAGTAGAAGTAATAGAGACGATAAGAGACCAATTCTAGTAACAAATATAAGTTAAAAGCGATGATACTTACTAGTATTCCACCAGAAGCCACCAATCTCGAAACTGAATCCCAATACATCATCCTGAAAATCAGAAAACATCAAGTCCAAAATTCTCAGTCCTACTTGTACTGTTAGCTGATCAAATGGAAACTTAATGCAACAATTGTTTTGGAGAAGTCCTGGAGCACCTAAAAGGATGGTAAATTTTTCTTAGTCTTGTTAAATATAAGTAGGGTAATACAGTAAAGAATTAACAAAGACAAGGAATTCACTAGGCAGTATCACTTTTTTAACTCAGTTCAAGAAGCCTTTTTTTTTTTTTCTTGTGGAAAGAGAGGGGGAAGACAGGGAAGGAAGTATGAAATAACATGAAAAGATTTTCTTTTAAACGGCTAAATTTGCAGCACTTCAAAAAAGTGAGGCTATATGTTACCTTTTGACAGGGCCATCAGGATGCAATCCAATGGCATCTAAAGTTCCTTTGTCCAGGACAAGTTGAAACTGCCTTTCCAACTTTGTATCAAGAACATCATCAACCTAATAAGCAAATAAAGTGACACGGTTAAGTTGGGTCCTTGTATGCTACAGAAGGTTTAGATGCAAAAGAGTCAATTATAAGAGTTTAACTTTCATAGACTTGTATCAGTCACACTGTATACATATATCTATCAAACTAATGAAGGTTATTGGTTTCACAATAATAAACTGGTGTATGAGGGTGTTTAAATTTTGAACATGAGACATAAATGCTCATAAAAATCTGTTTGACAGGATACATAAAATTACTCCAGTTTGAAATGCATAAGCCATTATTCTTGGGGTTCTAGAAAAACAGCATCGCTTAAATTTAGCTTTCAATAAAAGCTTAAAATAGAACTAAACCAGCACTCTAACAAACTAGACACATCAGATTTTATTTATCTCAGAGAATTGCGGCTGAAAGGACTTCATATACTAGATTTGGAAAATGAAATTCTTATGTTGTGCAACAAAAAGAAAAAAAGCTAGCTGAGAAGTGCCAATTAATTTCCATTTTCATGATAGTATATATTTCTTTCATTATTGTCCACAATCACAATATGAACGAGGGGATCCACCATTCTACCTACCATTGTGTATTTCAAAGTTAAAGAGACGACATATAAAAAGGTTTTAATGGAAAGGATAACTAATCTTTTGTGTTCAAAGCTGGGGCTTTAACAGCAATAAATATGTCATGAAGAAGGGAGACATGTCCAGCTTGCTCAAGAATTAGATGCAGTCCTCATCAAGTTGTAAAAGTACAGTCCCTCATTGTAGCAACTACAAAGCACACATTTTATAGCTTCTAAAATATCTCATTTACACTTCAGCAAAGCCAGAAAGATTCTCCAAGGAACTCAGGTAGTAAAGCAAAGAAGACTCAATCTTTTGTTTAATCTGGGTTATCGATCACAATATGGCACCTTAAAAACAGTATTTTATGAATAAATTCTCAATGAACCAGCTTGATAGTTAATTTAGGAATATTATTCTTTATAAACTAACAACAATTTAACAATATATATATAAGTATCTCTTATTCATCAAAAAAAAAACAATATATATATAAGTAATTTTGTTCCCTAGGGAGAGAGAAATGGGAGATTCAAACTAGTAACCTTTGCTTCAAGAGGCATAGTCCCCAATCGATTAAGCTACCTCTTAGGGACACAATTTAACAATAGTTCTATCTAATTCCAGCAAAAGAAATGTATTGATGTAATGTGTTATGTGCGAGTGAGGTTGTTTTGTTCAAATCATTCAGCCAATTGTTAAAGAATTAGGACACATTTGATACGCTGAATGGCTATTTCAAGGAATAGCCTTTATTAAAAATATAATGAGTACCATAGATTAGTCTTGAAATAGTCATTGCGATAGCCATGAGAGAATGACTATTCTTTCAATTGAAGGAATAGCCATTCCTCTTCAATTTAAGAGGAATAGTCATTCCCTCATGACCGTGAGAATAACTATTACAAGGCTAATTC
Source organism: Betula pendula (assembly GCA_900184695.1). Classification (NCBI taxonomy): domain Eukaryota; kingdom Viridiplantae; phylum Streptophyta; class Magnoliopsida; order Fagales; family Betulaceae; genus Betula; species Betula pendula. The sequence goes on from FXXK01000380.1 coordinate 163,184, forward strand.
ATTACACTTATTCCATTTTTAATAACGGCTATTCCTTGGAATAGCCATTCCACGTACTAAACATAACCTTAGTTGTGGACATCAAAATGCCTTAGATGCTGCTGGTAACCAACACATGTTAACATGTACACAGCTTCTCAAAAGTATGTGTGTAAGTTGCTTAATCACAAGTCTGCATAAAAAAATGTCCTCTACTGTTCTCACTCTCTCCCCTTCATTTGTTACTTGTCTTGAATGGTAAGAACACAAGAATGATATTATTTTAGTGGATTTTCTATGTTTCACCATGGTTACTCTTTATATCATCTCTTTGAGAACTAAAACATACCCTTTTTCAGTGGATAACTATTTATGATTGTTTGCACGTTTCTAGTTTTCACGACTTTTTTTAATCTCGTTTCTTTATCTGTTTAGATGTTTCTCTATACTCCATGTATACTTGGGTGTGTCCTATGGTTTTTTAATGAAATCCTTTTACTTATATATTAACAAAAAAAAAAAAAAAAAAAAAAAGGCCACATACCACCTTATATATATGTCTAAAGGGGCAACCTGCTTTACTTTGAAACATAAGGGTTTGTCCAAATGCACCTATACACGCTTAAAGCGCAAGTGTCAAAGAACAATTGCTTCTTACCCCTAAATCAAAATGCATGTGATTAAATGTAGCTAAAGCTCACGATTTTGTGAAGTACCAGGCACTAAAAAGGGTGCCTTTTTACTTTTTGTTAAAAAATATGAAATTCAATCCAACATAAAAAATTGAATCTAAAACCAATTATAATTTACCGTAGATTAGTTATACCAACTCTATTCTTACAATCTACTACACTACACGCAAGTTGTTTTCCTCGATATATCTAAATCTCTAAGATAAAGTCTAGAAGAAGAAGACATTAAAAGTTCAAGGAACCACATCTAGCAGATTAGAGGAACAAAAATAAATTGACATGTTTTCCAAAAATGGGCGTCTGGCACTTTTAAAATTACTGCTAAAGGATGGAAAAGTGTTACTTCACTGCTATCACAGTTTTACTTAATAAGAAAAACAGAGTTCTTTTTTCTCCAACTATCCTTAGCAGTGCATTAATCTTCTCTCTCTAAGGGCATTTCAATGAGAACTATCTTTTTATATGGGATCACTTCTCAAACTGCAGACTTCTCTCTTTTGAGGATTTAAGCCAAAAGGCACCAAATGTATTTGAAAGGTTAAAAAGTATCTAGTACTAAGAGCACTCACAACAGCTTCTTTTTTATTTTCCCTAAATTTTTGCTTTCCTATCCAAATATACTCTATAATAGCTTCCTTATCTTTCCCTATACCAATTAAATATTCTTTCTTTACAAAATTTAAGTTTCCTACTTGCCCTCACATTTTTTACAAAATCCCCAATGAAAGGCATGGAGAGGAGAGATGAGAGATAAATATTTTGCATAAAAATAATGAGTAGGGAAGCTATACATTGGGTAGCATTGTAGCATACTCAATTAGGAAACCTAAAGGAAAGCTGCCGCAATAAGTTTTTTTGAGATTTTCCCTATATTTAGGGAAAGGAAGCAGCTATAGGATAGCTGTTGTGGATGGTCTGAGATCCACATTAATAATGTGATACTGTAGAAAGCAGGAAATCCTTCAATTTCTTAGGGTACACAAAAAATCCATGGGATAAGCAACACTAAAATTTAGAACCACTACACAGGGTATAAATTATCACAACTCCAAAACATTCTCAAAGTTTAGTCATACCAATAAATTAATATTGGGAAATCCATCTCGATCAGAAAGGCTTCGAGCAAGCTGAATTGCCCCTTCACTATAATCAGTTCCAGTTAAATCAGAGAATCTGAAACCAAAAAAACCACGAGTTCCATTAATTTTAGCATTAGCTAATATTAAAAGCACAAATGAAAATTTCACTCTTCAACCAAAATATCATAATATCTTGGAAGTATGGCCTGCAGATAGCATTGTGTAAGAGATATCATTATTATGGTTAATTTTATCAATTATAAACTTGTTAAAAAAATTCTTGTATTTAACATACACCAATATGTATCAACTTGAGTTTGATCTTCCATATCTTTGTTTGAATCATTTCAAGTTTTATCATCTGCTCAAATACCAAAATCACAAAAAATTGGTTTCTAAATGATGACCATTCCACATGACGATGGCTTCCAGAAAAGCATCTCCGAATTCGAATCCTATTAAGAGAAGAACCAATGTCTAGGAAGGATATGCTACAGTATAATCTTAACACGACTTTGTCTGGCAATGTTTCTTATTTATTCATCCCTAATTTAGACAAACTTGCAATAAATGAGGAAGTCAGGTTCTCATTAGTTACACATCAAAGAAGACTGAATTTTGTCTACTTCTAGGGAGACAACCAGGACTGAAAATCGACCTTGTAGGAAAGCCTATTTGATTGGTTGTAAAGCATGTACCAGGGACATTAAAGCTAGGTGTTGGATATTAAACAATTAAATTAACCATTTATTCTCAATTGTTAGCCGTAATTATATTTGGTGTTTACATGGTTATTGTGTTTTCACACAGAGTTGGTATGCGTCCTATTATAATTAGGGTCCTTAAGGATCTTGTACAGGGAAAAGAAAAGGACAAGGAAATCTCAAAATTGCTTAAGTTAGATTCTTGTTGAACCAAGGCTCTTCTATGAAAATCCTTCTAGGGGTTCATCAAACACAATATTGTTTATCAAATTTTAGCCTGTATAAGAACTTCTGATCATTCCCCATTCTTTTCATCCATTTGGGAAAGTATATTGAGCAACTTCAAATGCTTTAATTGATTCCCAAAACACTAAGCGAACTAGTAGATGAAAGCCTGAGATTCTGAAGTCCATATTTTTGGCTATTTTGTCTTTTAATAAATATAAAGGGTCTCTTAGACATAGAACTAAATAAAATTTAGGAAAAACTTCACTTACCACCCATGATCTTTTATCACTTTTACAATCATGCCCTTAAACTAAAAAGTGTCAATTTAGAGTTACCATCTTTCAGAAATTTGCAATGTCAACTTTCTCATCGAAATTAATGAGTGAAATTCTTAAAATACCTCTAAGATGTTTATAAAATTACAAAAATACCATAATTAGAAATTAAAAACAAAAACAAAAACAAAAAAAGGCTGAGATAATTTAGGGATTTAACGCTGAATTTGGACGAGAAGGTTGTCATTGCAAACTTCTAAAAGATGATAACTCTAAATTGACACTTTTTAAGTTTAAGGGTATGATTGTAAAAATAATGAAAGAATTGTTTTTTTTGATAAATAAAAGTCAATTTTAAAAAAGCGTAAGGCGCCCCTAAGTACACAGGAAGTATACAAAAGGACCCCTAACTAGGGGGGCGAAAAAAACAAGAAAATCACTGAAACTAAGAGACAACGGTGAAACAAACGCCGCTGTCCATAGGTACAGAGTCTCATAGAAAAAAGATAAAATATCCTCCACCGACTTCCCCACACCACTTATCCTGCCAGAATCTGATCCGAGAACCATCCCCCACCTGGAAACTAGATAAGCTGAAAACCTTTTCCCAACCTTTTCTGATGTTCTTCCACAATCCCACCCCAAAGGAACCTGCAGGCTCCAGAGAACACCACCCTCCCCATACACTGCCATATTTAGAGTCCACAGCAATTCTCCACCAGGCCTCTCTCTCCCTCCCGTAACGCCACAACCACTTTCCTAAGAGGGCACGATTAAACATCAACAAATTCCTGATACCCAATCCACCCATCGAAACTGGAGAACAAACTTTAGACCAACTCACCAAATGATATTTGAACTCATCCCCAAGACCACCCCACAGGAAATCTCGCTGAAGCTTCTCCATGCGGTTAGCAACACTTACCGGAAGAGGAAAGAGAGACATGTAGTACGTGGGCAAATTAGCAAGTGTACTTTTGATGAGAGTAACCCTCCCACCCTTTGACAAATACATCCTTTTCCAACTCGCCATCCTGCGTTCCATCTTCTCAAGGATGCCATCCCAGATGTGTTTGGCTTTGAAAGAGGCCCCCAATGGCAAACCAAGATACTTGATAGGCAAAGTGGCGACCCCACACCGAAGTAAACGGGCCAACCCACCCACATCAGTGACATTACCCACAGGAATCAATTCAGACTTCGCCAGATTAACCTTGAGACCTGATGCCGCTTCAAAACACAGAAGTAAGCCCCGCAAGTAACGAAGGTGATCAGTCGATGCATCACAAAAAATCAAAGTATCGTCAGCATACAATAGGTGAGAAAAGGTAGCAGAACCCACAGAGAAACCGACCAGAAGCCCCTCACTAACCGCAGTAGAAATCATTTTGCCCACCGCCTCCATCACAAACACAAACAACAAAGGGGATAAGGGATCTCCCTGTCTCAACCCACGAGATGTACCATAGAAGCCGGAAGGCGAGCCATTCACCAAGACTGAAAAACGCACTGATGAAATGCAATGAGAAATCCAGGAGCACCATTTATCCTTGAACCCACATCTTCTCAGCATATATAAGAGGAAATTCCAGTTCACATGATCATAAGCCTTCTCTAAGTCCAATTTACAAATGAGACCCGGCTTGCCCAATCTGAGCCTACTATCCAAGCATTCATTGGCGATAAGAATAGGGTCTAGAATCTGTCTACCTTGCATGAAGGCACTCTGTGACTTGGAGATAACTTTATCCATAACCATCCTCATTCTGTTTGCCAAAATCTTCGCAATCATTTTGTAGATCCCCCCCACAAGACTGATTGGGCGAAAATCTTTAAGGTCGTTTGCACCTGGGGTTTTCGGAATAAGAGTGATAAACGAAGTATTGAAACTTAACTCAAACTTGCCTCTAGCATGGAATTCGTTGAAGACTTTCATGATATCAACCCTCAGCACTTCCCAGCAAGCTTGAAAAAAAGCCATAGAGAAACCATCCGGGCCAGGCGCCTTATCGCCTACCATAGACTTCACAACTTTTCTAACCTCCTCCTCAGTAAACTCCCTCTCCAACCACTCCGCCTCATCCTCCAAAATAGAATCAAAGGAGAGCCCTCGGCCCCCAGCTACATTGTTCTGAATATAAACTTTTGATAGAACTGGCCAATGTGATTGCCTGACGCCTGGTTGGAAGAAAGCCTACCATCTATCAAGAGCGAGTCAATGGCATTGTTCCTTCTATTTGAGTTGGCAACTTGGTGAAAAAACTTTGTGCACTTATCCCCCTCTTTCAACCACAACATCCTAGATTTTTGTCTCCAGCTCACCTCCTCCATAAGAGTAACACTTTCAAGCTCACGAACCACTTCTACCTTCTTGGCTAACTCCTCCACTCCTAAGGATCTCATTTCTTCGGTCATCTCAAGAACCCGTAACTCCTCAAGAAGGTTCTTCTTCCTCCTCTAGAATGTCAATTAAACTTCATTTTAAAAATGATCGAGAGATGCCAAAAAAAGATATATTGGATATATAGATTGCCTTTACTGCATATAGCATTGCAGATGAGGAGATTACAAAACTTGATGGCCATTAGATTCTTAAACTGATTCTTTTATTATTTTGGATCGCTTATTTATGAGGAAGAGAGTTGAAGGTTGTTGAATCTATAATTAGAAGATGATTAAACGGGGTGGTGTTGAAATAGATTTTTGGTCAACAAGTATCCATCACATCAAACATTGCCAGAATAAGAATGCCAAATGTAGGTTATTAGTATAAGAAATTTGAGTGAATATTCAAGAGCAAGAAACCAATGAAATTGCGAGAGAAAGTTGTCTTGAGATGATTTGATTATGTGCACCATAGTCTAAACGGCGTGATTACAAGTTTATGGTACCAGCACCAGAAAGCCAAATGGTTGAGTTTCCAAGTTGTTGTGATGAGGTTTTATGAGTTGTTCTGCGCCTTTAATATATTTTCTCTTATTCATAAAAAAAAATGAGTTGAAAGTAGGCTGAGTTGCCTCAATTTTCTTATTTTATTAAGTAAGAAATTGGTTTTTTTGGAGTTTCTTCTCTGTGATGCTCTGCAAGTATCTTGTTGTTTTTGAATTATTTACTTCCTCAGTGCATAGCAAATTAGTTTTGCGGATATCAGAGGTTCCATGTTAAGTGTCTTTTTCACCTTTTATTTTGGCTCTATGTGGCATGGATTCTCTTTTGTTACTTGAATGTGTTAAATGTTTCTAACTGAATGATATTTCTAAAAACCTTCCAAAGAAAATAACAGTTATATTCGAAGTCAGCCTCCCTTATTGCTGCTACAGGAGATATTAATAATGAATTAGTGAGTTATAAAAATTCAGTTGTTTTATCAAAATGGAGATACGGCATTATAAATGTGCATGTGCGGGTATGTATGTATGTATGTAATTCTATTTAGAAAATGTCATTTCCCTCTTGTTTCCTTCTATGTGCAGAATCATCTAATACTGTTTTGTTTACCTGTGCACTTACTATTTTTGTCTGTTTATATATCAATAGCTACTCTTCCTCGCATAGATATGGAGCATTGTCATTCCCTGATGTATGTATGTAGTTATATTTAGAAAATGTCATTTCCCTCTTGTTTCCTTCTATGTGCAGAATCATCTAAAACTGTTTTGTTTACCTGTGCACTTACTATTATTGTCTGATCAAATTTCAATAGCTACTCTTCCTTGTATAGAGATGGAGCATTGTCATTCCCTGTTGGTTTTCAAACAGCAACTAAAGGTGTTTCATTTTTCAGCTGGTTCTTTGTTCCTGTTTGATCGAAAAGTTATTCGGTATTTTCGTAAAGATGGTTACCGGTGGAGGAAGAAGAAAGATGGAAAAACTGTCAAAGAAGCTCATGAAAAGTTGAAGGTGTGCTGTTCTATTTATTATTTGTAAGTTCAGTTTTTTTGGGGGTTTTTTTTGGTGGGGAGATTTGGGTTGGCCCTAATTGATGTTGTCAAAAGTGTTGCCTGGGTATCACCTCCTGTAGCTGTCTGGACCTTCCATCTCTAGTTAGTCTTTGTTGCTAGGCAACACCAATTAATAGATCAATATGCTCCTTCATGTTTCAATCAGTCTGTTGTTTGGCAACATGGATGTGTAAGCACTCCAGTGGAACATTCAAGATATTTACAACTCTTTAACTAGTGTGTGTGTGTAGCATTAACCAAAGGACAGAACTTTTTAGGTTGTATGATTTGCTAGCAATTACTAAATACAATTTAAAACATGTAATGTTATCAAATAACTTCCATGAAGTTGTGGGTTATTTGAGCATCTTCACTTTCCATCATGCAGATTTCTTATTTGGACCTTTGGCTGTCGGCCCTGTTTTGGCTTTAATCATTGTATAAGATGGAACTCGTGTATAATATCAGTTATGTGTATTTATAGGCTCGCTTACTCTTTTGAAATCTGGTTGACATTGTTTCTAGTGCTTCAAACATAATACATTGTTAATTTTAATCCACTTTGGCAGCTGATGTGTATTTAAGACATATATCTCTTAATATATTTCATTTCATATGTATTATTAGCAGTTTCAGCAAGCCAAGATAAACTGATGTCAGGAATTATGCTTAGTACATTTATTTATAACTCCATGAATATGTGAAGGCTTGAAGATTAAATGTATTATTTTGTTTGATCATGCTTTGGTAATGAGGCTAAGCTTTGTCTAGGGAGGCCAAATATTACTATTGTTTTGAGTTTAAATCATTTCCAAATGTCAATAAAATTTGGTTCCTGTAGTTCTGTATCCGAAGCCTATATTTCAAGGCGTTGTTAATTTTGACCTTTCTTTTAATGCTGTTGCGGACCTCTTGTCTATGGATTACTGTTTATTGTACTGTTATTTTGAGCTTTGCTGCTTAATTAATTAGTTCACTGGTTTGTCTGTAGGCTAACAGTGTGGATGTTCTCCATTGTTACTATGCCCATGGCGAGGACAATGAGAACTTTCAGCGGCGAAGTTATTGGATGCTTGATGGGTAAGTGTTGCTTATATTTGTAAATTTAATGCCTTAAAAATTTCAAATTTTGTTTTTGGTGGACTGTTTTTGATAGCGCAGTAAGAGATTACTTCTGTTCTGAATTTTGCAAAGGGTGTGTTAGGCATTAGAAGCGTAGGATTCATTGCACTTTTTGCATTCCAACAGAAAAAAAATGGTCTCTTGTATTGAAGTTTTGTTCTAAAATGTGTAATACAAAAAGAATTTCAATGAAAAATTTGAGTTTTTGTTGATAAGAACTTTATCTATTTTCTGTTTCATTTTAGTATCATTCTTGACATGTATTTCCCTTTTCTTCAGGCGCTTAGAGCACATTGTTCTTGTACATTATAGAGAAGTAAAAGAGGTATTCCTTTGTGCTCATCTATGGCCTTCTATTTTTCAATTCTAGAGTTTTCTGAACAGTGTTTGCTTAAAATTGTAAATACTCCCAGCTTTGCACATCTTAAATGCTTTTGTTCAACTGATTTTTCTGATGTTTATTGGTATTTTACGCACACACCCAATAGGTTTTTAAACCGATGACCTCACCATCCACCCCCTTCGAATGTGGGGGAGGAGGTAGCATTTGAGCTAGAGCTCAGTGGGCGTGAGTTTGTTGGTCATGTCTAGACTTGTAGCTATCCATGATCCCATCCATGATGAAAATTGAATGTAGATTAGTTGGCTTTACTAGAATTATTTTGTTTTACTTTTCTTTAGGTGGCTTAGGTGTTCTGTTATGCCCTTTGATGCTATGTAGGGGTACAAGTCAGGCATCTCCCGCGTGATAGCAGATCCAGGATCACAGGTTGGAAGCCCTCAAAGTAGTTCTGTACCATGCTCTGTGCAAGCAAACTCACCTGCCCCTTCAGTTCAGACATCTTATGCATCAAGTCCAAACAGAGCAGATATAAATGGACAGATGTTCTCATCAGGATTGGATGATGTGGATTCTGCTAGTGATCCACAAGCATCTTCTCTCGGTCGACCTGTTTTTGGTTTTATATCACAGGACACTTCTTTGCTGGAACATAAAGTTGCAGGTAAAATTGTTGCGATGAATGCGTGATTGATTCATATTAATGTAGTTGAATCATCATTATGACATAAAAATTAAGAATTTTTTTCTTTAACCTTTCTTCTGCTTGGGCCCTAAAATTTAGTAAGAGATTCTTTTAATTTGTACGAGTGACAAACCTTGACAAACTTTAATATACAGGAATACATTTTTTTTTTTATAAGTAATAAGCCAATCTTATTAAAAGTGTAAGGCGCTCTTAAGTACACATAAAGTATAATAGTTCACGGGGTAGGTGGTGTTCTGCGGAGGTTGGTGGGTCACATGGAGTGGGTGTTTGGAAGCATATCAGGAGGGGCTGGGATGAGTTCTTATCTTTATCCCGTTTTGATGTGGGCTTTGGGTCTAAAGTTAGTTTTTGGCATGATTTGTGGTGTGGGGGCAAGCTCTTGAAGATTTCTTATCCTACTCTTTTCAGTATTACTCAACAACTAGATGCGTGGGTCGCGGATCACATACAGTATCAGGATGGGAGATTGCAGTGGGATGTTATTTTTACGAGGCCAGTTCAGAATTGGGAGATGGAGATGGTCTTATCTTTTTTTGAGCCGTTGTACTCTCTCACTCTCAGGCAGGGAGCGGATGATAGGATGATTTGGAGCCTTTCCAAAAAAGGTATTTTTGAGGTTAAGTCTTTTTATACAAGGCTTACTACTCGGGAATGTTTGTCTTTTCCATGGAAGAGTATTTGGCGAGTTAAAGCTCCGGCACGGGTGGCATTTTTTGTGTGGACAGCAGCACTTGGAAAAATTTTGACAATGGACAATTTGCGTAAGCGAAATGTTGTGGTGGTGGAGTAGTGCTGTTTGTGCAAGAAGAGTGAGGAATCTATTGACCATTTATTGTTGCATTGTGAAGTTGCGCGTGACCTTTGGGTTTCTATTTAGAAGTTGTTTGGAGTTGTTTGGGTCATGCCTAGACGGGTGATTAACGTTTTGAATAGTTGGGGGGGTCAGGTTGGGTATGGCCCTGTGAGGGAAGTTTGGAAATTGGTTCCTTTGTGCCTTTAGTGGTGTTTGTGGCAGGAGAGGAATGCCCGGACCTTTGAAGATGTTGAGCTATCGAAGGCGGAGTTGCGCAAGTTTGTGCTTTACATTTTATATAGTTGGATGGTTGCCCATCACAGTCTTCTTTTTACTAGTTTTGTAGATTTTTTGACATTCTGTTATTCTTTTTCTTTAAATTAGGGGATTCTTTTTGTATACTTCCTGTGTACTAGGGTTGCGCCCCTCTGCGCTTTATTTATACGATACGTTACTATTACTTATCAAAAAAAAAGTACACATAAAGTATACAAAATGAATCACCTAACTAGGGGGAGCAAAACAAATAGGAATACATTAATATCCTTTTTTAATCCTATTATCAATTTATTGATTTTATTAATCAGTAGAAATGCTTTATCTGGCCAAGCAATTTCGCTGTGTATAGCAATTCCACAGCAGTTTCTGCCTTGTAAATTGTTCTCTTCGTCCTTTAGAGTCCTTTTTTAGGGTGAAACTTTTATATTTAACTGAGTTTTCATTTTAATTTTTGAATTTTCTTTTTGGATAATATGTTCTGTTAATTTACAAAATGTGACCAGGTGGCTGTACTGCTTTCAGGATTTGCGGAGTTACCAAGCAATCCCCCAGATTTGTGGTTTGCTGGTCCTAAATATTGTCAAAGTCCTGGATTATCTAATTTGGCTGAAATCAACAGCTTGACCAACACAGATGGTGTGCATCACCAGAAATTTTTTGCTGAACATCCTACTGGAGCTGACTTTATATCACATAAGCTAACAGATGCTAGATTGGATGCTGATAGCTCAGTCCAAGATGTTTTAACTTATAGGGATAGATTAATCACTGACAAAGACAACCAGACATTAATGGCAACTTCTGGGGAAGTAGCTCAGGTTTGTTTTTTGCAGTTAAATGTGACATGTTATTATTGTTGACCTTATTATTGTGTAGCATTCAATCTGGAGGGAGAAGTGATTTTGAATTCTATGCTGGTGCATTAGTTGTATTGACCTATAAAATAGAAAAAGGAAAAGAGAGACAGAGACAGAGAGAACCGTGCAATTGTGTGGATGTATCATGTTATTTGTACATTTTTACATTTATGTGAGGCTCATAGATGAGCATGTTTCGTTGTGGGGTTGTGTATGATCTGATGTGATGCATAAGCATTTGTTGTAATATGTCCATGGAAAGTTTGGTTTTACTATTGTGCTTGTTCTTACTTGTGTCTCAATTCAAAACCCAAAAATAGACCGAGTATTGATTTTCCTCAGTTACGTGTCTGTTGACCTTTTCATGGATTTTAGATGAACGTTTCCCATGGTTGAAGTTCCCCAAGTGATGCTTGTACCTTGTTGCAGGTGCCACAAGAGCGTGGTTTTGATCTGGTTCATCACCAGTTTCACAATTTTTCAGATCCTCATGTGGAAGTAACTTCTACCATTCGTGTTGAAAAGAAATCTAAAGATGCTGTTGCAAACAATGATGAAGCTGGAGCGCTGAAGAAACTTGACAGCTTTGGTAGATGGATGGATAAAGAAATTGGTGGAGATTGCAATGAGTCCTTGATGGCTTCAGACTCTGGCACTTATTGGAATGCACTTGATGCTGAACATGATGAGAAGGAAGTGTCCAGTTTATCACGTCATATGCACTTGGATACTGATTTGCTGGGCCCTTCTCTATCCCAAGAACAGCTATTTACTATCCATGATTTTTCACCAGATTGGGCTTATTCTGGGGATACAACAGAGGATGCAACAAAGGATTCGAGAAAGGTGTGCATTCTTTGGTTTGCAACATTATTTTTCCCACATTCTAAAAATCATGTGGACATGCTTATGATGGCCTTTAGTTGTTGATGCTAGAGAATTTAATATATAATATCATGCCCGTTTTATTCTTCTTCTTTTTTCTTGTGGTTTCAGGTCTTGATTGTTGGTAAATTTTTGGTAAGGAAGGAGCTATCTAGCAAGATTAAGTGGGGATGTATGTTTGGTGAAATTGAGGTTTCTGCTGAAGTTCTGAATGATACAGTCATCAGATGCCAAACTCCTCCACATGCTTCCGGGCGTGTTCCATTCTATGTCACCTGCAGTAATAGGTTAGCCTGCAGTGAGGTGAGGGAGTTTGAATATCGAGAAAAGCCATCAGGAGTTGTGTTTACTATGGCTGTTAAAAGTGCACCAGCAGATGAATTCCATTTTCAAATGCGCCTAGTGAAACTTTCATATCTAGGCCGGGTGAGGAAGAGGTTTGATTGCTCTATTGAGGATTGTGATAAATGTAAGCTTAAGAGCACCATATCTTCAATAAGAAGTGAAACTGGAAATGATTGGGGAAGGGTTGAAGGGACCTCTATGGCCTTCAATAGCAATCACATGAACCCTAGAGATGGACTGATTCAAATTTTGTTGAAGGATAGACTTTGTGAGTGGCTAATCTGTAAAATTCATGAAGGTGGTAAAGGACCACATGTTTTGGACGACAAAGGCCAAGGAGTTATACATTTGGCAGCTGCTCTTGGTTATGAGTGGGCCATGCGGCCCATAGTTGCCGCTGGTATTAGTCCCAATTTCAGAGATGCACATGGAAGAACTGGGCTTCACTGGGCATCATATTTTGGGAGGTCAGATTGCTTTCTTAGATTGTCAACTAAGTATTTAATATATTTTGGCAACTGACGGATCAAGTTTTGATTTCAAGTGCTCCGGGTATATTTACTACATCTGGCTGTCTAATATGTTGATCTGAACAGTTCATCTATTATTCAATTATCAATGTTAAATTTGAAGATTAAAATTTATTAATGAAGTTGTCCACTGTTACCTAATGCCTCAGATTAGGTTTTTACAACTAAATTTAATTGAGAATCATGTGGTTTGTTTTGGGGAAAATCCAGAAATGTTGTAAATGTTTACCATGATATTGACGTGGTACTCATATACGGCTCTCACATATGAAAAAAAAAAAAAAAAAAAAAAAAAAAAAAAAAAAAAAGAAAAAAAAAAAAAAAAAAAAAAAATGGTGTTACCAAGTCACGATGGCGGATCCAATAAATGTTTATAAGGAATAGAGACTCCTTTATCCCTTTACCCTTCCCATGCATAAAGCCTGATCTTGATTTTGTTTTCCTTTTTTTAGCATGAATAAAAGGAACTGTTATGGCTGGGGAATCTTTTATGTATATCAATGTCCGTTTATTGACAACAATTGACTTATTGTTCCTTTTCTCCTTTCTGTAGAGAGGAAACAGTCATTGCACTTCTTAGATTAGGTGCTTCTCCAGGCGCTGTTGACGACCCAACACCAGCATCTCCGGGAGGAAAAACAGCTGCTGATCTCGCATCAAGCAGAGGGCATAAAGGGATTGCTGGATATTTGGCAGAAGCAGATCTAATCAGTCACCTCTCTTCGCTGACTGTCAGTGGGAACATAATGGATAGTGTTGCTGCAACTATTGCAGGCGAAAAGGGCAATGAGACTGCAGTACATGCCCCATCAGATTTGGCAGCATATGAGAACCTTTCTCTGAAAGGATCTCTTGCTGCTGTTAGGAAATCAGCTCATGCAGCCGCTCTAATACAAGCTGCATTCCGGGCTCGTTCATTCAATCATAGACAACTCACTAAGAGCAGCAAGGATATTTCTGAAGTTTCACTTGACCTAGTTGCACTTGGTTCTTTGAACAAGGTTAAAAAATTGAGTCATTTTGAGGAATATTTGCATTCTGCTGCTGTAAAGATCCAACAGAAGTATCGTGGTTGGAAGGGAAGAAAAGAGTTTTTGAAAATACGCAACCGTATTGTGAAAATTCAGGTACTCCCATATATATGTGCTTTCTTGTGTTTTTTTGCATCGAATTATCATATTTGCTTACCAGACAATTTTAAGTTGCCATAAGTTACTGCTCCATCTTCTATTCACAGCCTTGGAGTTATAAATTTGAATATTATGTTCCGTGGAAGGGAATATATTTATTGATTAACATATGCTGGTATTTGCCAGTGCCTTGAAATTTCAATTTGTAGAGAGCACGCTAGCTACTATGTTTTGGTGACATATCCTGGTTCATTCTGTTTTTGTTCACCGGTTAGAATATGTATTTTTTAAATGTTAAATCACCACTTGTCCCAAAAGTTTAAGCCGATGAAAAATTGTGAATTTAATTATTTAATTAATACTCCTCATGTATGAGCTCAAACTCGCCCTCAACAAGTGAGGCCCAATATGGAATATTTAACTTACATGGGGATAAACTATAGAGTCAGTGTTCGAAATCAGAACTTCTGCTATGATACTATGTTAAATTATTACTTGTTCTAAGAATGATAAATTTAATCATTTAATTAATATTGTAATACTATAAACTATGCTTTAAGTGTCAGTTTGGACCCTTCTGTTGAAAGTACCAGGTTTTGTTTTTCATTTTTGGGTGATTTTTAATTTAATATTCATTCTGCTTATTGCTTTCAGGCTCATGTGAGGGGACATCAAGTTCGGAAGCAGTATAAAAAGGTCATTTGGTCTGTTAGTATTGTGGAAAAGGCCATACTACGCTGGAGGCGGAAACGGACTGGCTTGCGGGGATTCCGAGCGGAAAAAGCAATGGGAGATGTGGCACCAGAGACTGAGAAAACGGATGAATATGAATTCTTGCGAATTGGCCGGAAACAGAAATTTGCTGGAGTTGAAAAAGCTCTAGCAAGAGTCAGGTCCATGGTTCGTTATCAAGAAGCACGTGATCAGTATATGAGGCTAGCTACAAAGTTTGAGAAGCTAAAGGTAATTTTGCGTTCTTTTTGTTGGTTCTTCAAATATTAGCCGTCTAAGCTATCTGCTTGTTGAACTAAGGTATCGATCATCTAAAGGTTCTGGGTTGTTGCAATCTTATTCAATTTCTTAAAACAAAAGAGGTCATGGTAATGATAGTGGATTCAATTTCTCAAAGCAAAAGAGGTCATGGTAATGATAGTGTGGATTGTAGCAACAACTATTAAGTGTGGCCTGTGTATCTTCTCGCAGGAAGTTACTTATGGCATATTGCTTAGAGTATTTTGTTATTTACTTGATCAGTTTACAATCTGATGGATTATTTTTATAATTTGTGATGACTGTTGTATTCTGCATCTTTGTACTCAAACAGATGGGTGATGAAGGGAGCAGCGCAATGCTGGAAGGTGAAATTTCACAAAAGAGCAGAAGAGAGCAAGATTTGCCTACATTCTCAGAGGAAACTGCATTATCAAAAAAATAATGGTCATACTGCTCATACTACTTTTTTACCTGTAAGTAATATCTAACATGTTTTACTAGGGAGGAGAAAGAGTGCAGGAGGGGGAAGTTGTACATATTTTTTTTGTGTTTTCCTCTCTCTCTCCTTTGCTTTTTCTCGCCTTGTAAAAATAGCGAATTTTTACCTGGAATGAGCGTCAGGGAAGGGGGCAGCGCTTAATTGGAACATGGGAATAGTGAAATGGCTACACTGACAAGTAGTGATTAGTTGTTTTCGTTTCTGTAAATTGCATTTGAAGTCGGAAATGGTATTGTGGCTTATGTTTACTCTTGCACATGCCAGGTGAGTCTGTAGTTAAACCTTTGACATGATATCAAATTTCATTTAATTCTTTGATTGGTGGGCAGATTTAGCTTATGACTAATTGTTACGGGGATTCTTGTGTATGGTATGCTATTTATCGATTTTGCACCGTAATTTGAACTTGGGCAGCCTAAAAGCTATTCTGTCATAGGATGGAAAAAGTATGATACCTTTTTCAAGCGCACGACGTGCAAGAAAAAAAAAAATCTTTTCTAGAAGGGTGAGGACTTAAACGTGACTTGGTCTGGTTATTACTGTTTTACATGCCTTTAGAGCTCATTCGGCTTTCTAAAATTACACATAATTTTGAGGAAAAAATCACAGCTATCCACTTTTTATAAGCACTTACATTTGGCTCTTTAACTAGGGATTCACTTTTATTCTTTCATTTAAATATGATTTGTAAGAATTTTTTATTCTTTCTCTAACATTCATATAGGCAAAAGGAAAAAGTTAGGAGAAAGAAATAATTTTTTTTATTGGTTTAATAAAAAATAGGGAGTGAATCATGCTTCTCACTTTTTTCCTCGGTACGGAGTCGGATGAAAGTTTCAAAATGTTTTAAAATATATTTTGACTCTCTAAAATAAAGAAATTCCTAATTTATAAAACAGGATGAGCTGGCCTTATAGATGGCGAAAAAATGATCTTTCCTTTTTCTCTCATTTATCCTCTTTTTCCCTTCATCTCCTTCCTACAAGCAGAGCCTTGGTTTACAACCGGCTGAAATGAACTCTTCTTTGGACTTTTTTCAGACTGTAAAATCTCAGTTGCAGGCAGTAAACAGTTGAAACTTGTTTTTTCGGGCTTTGACTAGTGAAAAACCAAGAATATTATATATAAATTGAATGGCGCGTGCTTTACATCTTATTGTCTGACTTGAATAGCACAAGTTTTCTTTTCTCCCTAGTAAGGATAATTAAATGTACTGCAACAATTGAATTTGCAAACCACGTCCGTTCCGCCACGCTTGTGATGAAAAGGACTACCAACCCAATCCACTCCCCAACCCCAAAAAATTATGAAAATGAAAAAAGATGCTGTAATTTTTACAACTTTATGGTGAGTCTGCCTTGGAGTTGGCATGGAAATGTGCCGTCCGCTCGTAATCTGCATGGAAATAAAAATGGAATTATTGATCATCTCAACGTGTAAAGGAAGCTAGATTCGTAGTAAGCTGTTCCGGCCGTCACAAGAACAGATTTCTCATTCTTGTGATATTGGATAAAATATGTTCAATCTTGCAGAGAATCCACATGCACATAAGAGTTAATTACCTTTCAGCTAATCCCAATGCCCTGGTAATCCGACCAGATCTTCTGTTGGTAGACAATAATGTATATGCACGCAACCAGCATTAGGCCAATGTACAGCATTAGCGTGGTATTCTATGACCGTCAACCTAAGCCTTGTGCTTCCTGGTCGACATCATAAGTTCATTAACGTGAGGGGATGGACATAAGTTTCGACCAAAAGAATCAAAAGACATAATTTTGTTGTTATAGCAACTGGGCTATATGTCCAATTTTTATTATACAACTATCTCACAATACTGACATGACAGTTCTAACTAATTCTTTAATTTTATTTTTTAAAAAAAATAAAGACTAATATGAAGGTCGGTTAGGACTGTCACAACATTATAAAATAAAAATATAATTCCTAACATTACTCTAATAATAATAGCACGCACCTATATTTTGTTTCTAAGCCATGTCCATAAGTTGTGTCATTTGGATGACCGCCACTAGATCGGCGATACTGAGCAATTTCATCATTGACGTGAGAAAGAAGCTTTTCAGAATGAGCCAGCCGCCTCTTAGTGAAATCAGCATCACCAACTCCCAGTTTTAATGAGCTGTTGCCCTGTTAGATTAAAAAGGAACTTTGGCTTATAAGTTGGAACTCCATTATGGTGGAAACAATAGTAACATGAAAACGTACCTTGGCCTTCAAGGTCAGTTGAGTTTGCTGTTGCATACTCGGTGGTCCGAGAAGTGCTCTTACCATCTCATCCAGTTCTGCAACCCTCCTCTTTAGGTTGGTCTTGTCCTTCTACAAGAAAAAGAAGTTTAATCAGCAGCTAAGCCTAAATCTACTGATTCAATGTTACAAATACAAACAGTTTCTAATAAATATCCTACCTTCAACATCTCATTCTGTGCAGAGAGCAATTGATCCCGCTCTCTGAGTTGCTCTACAGTTATCTCGACAGCAATTATATCTCCTTCCTTCATATTTATTTCTGATTTGCAACTGCAGCAACAGAACATAAATTGGAACCAACAAAGAAGATGGTGCAAGATCATGAAGTCACAAAGACGTTTACTGAACAAAATATTTCAGCTTTGGTGTCTAGTATAATAAGAGCAAAAACGGCAATAGTAACAAGGCACCAGCTTTGTTTCATGGACACCTCTAACAAGTCAAGTATCCTCATTCCAAACACAGGTGCCAGTGTGAAATATGTCCGGCATGGCTAATTTTGGATGCATACACAATGGGTGTCATTATGAAATGTTCCCCTTCTCTTCATCTTTACTCATGCCTGACAGGAGATGCAACATGGAAACATCTTACTCTTAGGTAAAGATGAAGAGAAACCAGGTGCCTATATAGGTGTCTTTGTTTTGTAAAGTTGAAAAACAGAGTAATCCAACACCTAGAATAATGTCTACCAAGTTCCTGTGACGTAGACCAACACTTACTGTAAGACCTTCCGGCAAAATATGGATTTATAAATGCACAAAAGATGATTAAAGCTTAACATTTCACTGGATAGAAAAAGAAACTTCTTGGCCATTGTATCACATAACTAGATCGCTTGTCAGCATTCATTAAAAAACATGGGAGATTTCAGTTGACGGTCACAGACCCCCACACGTACAACTTCTGTACCAGAATGAACAGAATTTCCTTTGACTCTTATAAACCCATAACTCTAAACAACACAAAAGGCTGTACTGATAAGGTTTTTAAACATGAAGTTGGATCAAACATAATTCCTTGCCATCTACCTTTCTTTTTTTATTTTTTTTGGGTTGGGGGGAATGAACTTTGAGTTATTCGAAAATCGATTCTGATTCTGATATTATCAGCAGCAAATGTAATGCAATTACATGGGAGAATTTCTGATATTATCAACATGAAGTTGAACTTTCAGTCTTACCTCTCTCTTTCCTCAAGTAGATCATTAATCCGCTTTCTCAAATTGAGAATTTCTTGCTCCTAATACAGTCAAAACTAATGTATTAGGACCATGGCTAAACGAATGAGTGATAAATCAAAGGTTTATCTGATAACCACCTTTGCCTGGAATTCTCCTGTTTGCTGATGAGCCTCCTCCACTAACCGTTGAACCTGATACTGCTCTATTAAGTTCTACAATGTACAAAACAGAATGAAACACATGAGAACTGAAGCTATTAATATTCACACATCAAAGTGCTAGTCTAAGACTTACTGCATAGTTAGTCATGTCCAATTTCACACCAAGTAAATCCCGGATGACATCATGTGTCATGCTTTCTGCTGCAGCCAGCCTTGTATTGAGCATGCATACCTGCTTCAGCATATATACTGTTAATACTTCTTCATTGGTTAGTGATTCTGCTAAAGGGAGCATCCACGCACATATATGTGTATGATATGGTTAAGTGCCCCTTACATGCCTCAGGTAAGTAGGTGGGTGGGGGGATGGGGAGTGAGAGTGAGAGTGTAAGAGAGAGAGAGGATCTAGAGATGAATCATTAAAAGAGAATAAAAACCACCAAGAAAAATAGCCACATCCGCTTTTCTTTTCTTTTCTTTTCTCTTTTTTTTTGGGGGGGTGGGGGGGTGATTAACTGGTCAACAATGCCAAAATGGTTATTGCAATGGTTTTAACAAGAATACATAAAGGAGACTTAGCAAGAATGATTACTTAACCTCTTTCTGCTGACTTGCCACCAACGCCTCTAGCTCCTCTATACGATGCCTGGCCACTGACAATTCCTGATCCTTCTCCAAATTCATCTGCTGAACCAAATTTGTGATGCATCTGAATGGTGAGCTGGAGCCCCTTGTCCTCACTGAGCTTCTCTCGGTTTTATCTAATGATGGAGCATTTGATGTTGAATATGACAAATCTGTCTTCACTTCATGAACCATGGCCTCCAAAGTCTTGTACTGTAAAAGGTGTGGATGGAGATAATAAGTCAAGAAATACATGTAAAACATTGGTTTAGGATGAAAAGATTTTGAAAGCTAACATCTAACTCAAACACTATATAGGTCTCATGTACTGTCCCAGTCAATGCAGGCCCCAACACTAGGGACTTAGAAGCTACTGAAACATGTTATATCACCAGTTGTCTCAAAAGTTTAAGATAATAGAAAATAATGATTTAATCATTCAATTAATACTGTAATACTCTCCCTCAACAAGTGAAGCACAACGCAAACTGTAGAGTTAGAATTCAAACTCAAGATCTCTATTCTGATGCCACATCAAATCACTATTTGTCCTAAAAGTTTAAGCAGATAAAAAACGGTAAATTTAATCATTTAATTAATATTCTAACAAAACAAACCAATAATTTGGAATTGGCTGTTATTTTTTGACACTATCAAATACATTAGATATTGACAGGATATTTTCAAAAGGATCTCCTATTGAAACTTGAGACTATTTGCTTAAAGATATAAATCAAACTAATATCATGCTATTATAACTTTAGTATGCATCTTTAGTATAGTACCTTTTGTTGGTATTGTGATGCCTGGGCTTCAGCATGCAATACAAGTTCAGAGATGTACTCTTTGTATTGTTTGATCTTCACAATCATAAAAATTTCATCGTTACGAAAAACACGACTTAAAGTGTATGTTCTAAGATCCAAAAGACTTCAAGTGAGAATTAAAAACACTAGCAAGTCAGAATAGCACCTGTTTATCTCGATCTGCTTTTTCCTCTTCAAGAAGTTTTATCTGATTCTGTGCCTCATGAAGTTCTAGTAATCTTCTGTGCAGCTGCCTGCATCAGAGCAATATCTATGAATCCAACAGAAAGAAAATGGAAAAAGAAAGAATTCAAATCAAAGAAGAAAGCAGCACTACTAACCTAGATATATGCTCTTCAGGTTGTTCAGCATTAGAGTTTCCTGAATCCACATTCCCATTGAAGTTTTCAACTGATGAAAATGTCAGTCTTAAAGCTTGAAGTTCCAGTTCCAGCGAATCTCTGATCAGTCGATGCCTTTCTACCTCCTCATCCATTTCATATACCTAAGAGAGGAAACATTGGCATCGTTTGCTTAAGAAAATATTATTAGAACTCAGTTGAAACATATACGACTTTTTTTTTTTTTTTTGTTTCTTTGGTAGGTAATGCACACAACTGAGACTAAGCCATTTTGCATGTTATACGTGTAAGAAAATGTACTTCTAAAATATAGCACAACTTTCAAAATTGTTTTTCATCAATTGTCTGTAAATATTGGATGACAAGAAGATAATGCATGGGGAACTAACCTTTTTCTCCAATACATTTATGGTACGCTCAAGCTCCTCAACCGAATGTTCTAAAATCTTAACCTCCTCTTCCTTTTGTTCAGCATATATTTTACTTGCCTCTGACTCCTACCAAATTATACTCCAAGATCAATCCAAGAGAAAATCCACATCTACAGATATTCTTGATGTCAAAAAGAAAAAAAAGAAGTCCCTAAATATATACCTGGTGAGCTTCAACAGCAATAGCTTCCTTTTCATCAGCCAATGCATAAGCCATCTCAAGCGTAGCATTCAAGGATTGAACTTGTTCGCAGAGTTGATCTCTTTCGCTGGTAGCCCTCCTCAATTCATCCTCGATGCCTTTAACCAAAGAGAGTGACTGTTTTTCCACTGACGAAGTTAAATGAAGAATTTCTTTTTCCAACCCTTTGACCATCTCCTTCTGTTCATCCAATAGCTCTTGGGTTTCAGTTTTTTTTAGATAGAAATCTTTTAAAAGCACCTTCAACTCAGCATTTTGGTCAGAATAACTGTCTATTGTGTTATTAGCCTGCTCAAGATCAGAATTTGATATAAACAAAGCCTTTTCAGTATGAGCTAGATGACCTT
The DNA here is from genome assembly GCA_900184695.1 of Betula pendula. Classification (NCBI taxonomy): domain Eukaryota; kingdom Viridiplantae; phylum Streptophyta; class Magnoliopsida; order Fagales; family Betulaceae; genus Betula; species Betula pendula. Next base: position 184,951 of record FXXK01000380.1, read on the forward strand.
CCAGTTTTTTATACTGAACCAGCATGTCATCAAGCTGACTTGTTTTCATCTCTAGCTCATGTCGAACTTGGCTTAAAGAAAATATTAGCTTTTCAGTTTCATCTTTGATGTCCTTCGTATTGGAGGTTGATTCCTGCAACAATCTAAAATCAAAAAGCAAACCTTCCAATAAAACTTCTTTCCGCTCCAATTCTTTCTTAAGTGCCAAGTTCTCATATATTAGATTATCACTGGACAACCCCACTTCTCTCTCTTCCAACTTTCTGACTACTTCACATTCATCTCCTTCCCCCATGATGTCATCCTTACCACTTGAGCAAGTATTTTTCAAATTTATTACTGGACAGCATTCTTGATGTCTGGAAGGATACAAACCAGGTTGTGCATTAAAACATGGGAGTTTGCTGATAAACTCCCCTACATGACACTGGTACAGCACAAACAAAGCAAATCCTTTCTCCATTGTCTCAGTGCAAATATCTTCTAGTGATGACCTGGAGTTGCTAACTAAGTAAAGCATTTCCTGTCCCATAGATAAGGCATCAGAATATATCATGTTGAACCTTTCATCCACAACCTTTTGCATTTGTTGAAAACAGCCTTCAAGCAAAGAGAATGAGTTCACTATCTCTTCCAGACCATAATGGATTTGATCCTGCAGTAATTCATTCTCTCCTTCTTTCAAACGTAGTGATGACTTAAGTTGTTCAACTTCTTCAATCAAGCTTGCTCTCTCTACCATCAATTCCTCACCAGTTTGCTTCCACATGCCAGTCAACTGTTTTGCATTTTCATTTGCTTTCAGCAAAGCATTTAACATCAAATCAGCTTCTCTCATTGTCGCACGGGTTTCCTCAAATTTGGTCAAAAAGCTAAAAGGTTGATTAACTTTTGCATCAACAACTACCTGCACAACACAAAACGTTGCACAAAATAAAAGGCTGGTGATCTTGACGATGAAAAATCGATGATTGTAAGAGCAACAACAATTTCACTATTGACCCCTTGTAACATCTACTTTGGCCTTATTTATGAAAACAGATTACATAAAACTGCTGTTTGAATTTGACGTGTACCTCTCTTGTATTATAGCAGCCTGCTTCAGCTTTCTCATTCCCCAACTCAATAGATGGAATATCTTGCTTCAACTCTGCGATCCGTTAGGAATTGATTAAGTCCCTTCCACAGTATTTTTTCTACTATAAATTTACGAATGCAAGTGGTTCGAGGAAACACATACCTTCTGGGTAAGAACAATCTCCAACATCTGACTCCCTGAGTAGTGTGGTTAAATGAACATATAGTTTACTAAAAGCATGGAATGCCATCTCTAATTCCTTTTTTAGGCAGAATCTTGTTGCTTCACTCTGGGCCTTTGAACCTTCTAAGAGCTTCTTTGACTTTTCTGATTCTTGATCATCAGATTGAACTACCAAGCCTCCTTCAACTTTCAAGGCCATCATATTCATCCCTGGAGGAAACCTAGAGCGGGAAGTACATGAGATGCCATCCAATTTGATTCCTGAAGCAACACTTTCAGTTGAAACATCAGAGCCAGATATTGAAGAATCCAGAATCCATGTATCTGTTTCTATTGAATCTTCAGAGTCCGAGAAACACTCAAACATGTTTACTTTTGTATTGATGCAATCTTTAATACTGTTCATTATGTCATTTGTTTCAGCAAGTCTGTCTCTAATCTGAGTCAGCATGTGATTCTGGTTTCCAAGGTTCAGAAATTTTTGTGGTTCCATTGATAGTGGTTCAACTGTGTAGAACGGAGAATTCTTATGGTTCTCTCTGAATTCCATATATGTCTTCCTTGTTTCATGAATCTCTTTCACCAAGTCGTGAATCAACTCCCTATATGCAGAAGAAATTTTGCAGACATCAATTTGGAGGGATGCTATATGCATTTCTATATCTGTATAAAATTCATTAATAGCATTCTCAGACTCCAAAACTCCTGATCTGGCCAACGTCACTTGGGCCTTAACATACTCCAGTGCTAAGACATTAGTGTCAGCCTTCGTCTCAGAAATTTTTTGGTTGCCCACATCAGTGGGATTATCCAGTTTCCGGATTGGAATGTCTTTCTCGACATCATTTCTCTGAGCAACCTTGTGACAATCAGAAAGCCATTCACCTGCTAGAAAAGCAGCATTAGCACATTGTTCTGCTTCAGTAACCTGATCCTTCTTGATTTTGCGTTCACTATCTTCCATATTTGCCATGTTGGTGTTCTCATACAACAGCTTGCTTAAATGGATTGCCTCTTCAGTGCTTTTGTCAGTATCTAGTTGTTGGAATTCATTCAAAGCCATTGTTGCATCCTTTAAGGAACGTAGCTTCAGCTCCATGTCCATAACCATCATTTGTGCATCTTCCAAGCTCTTTTCTAGGAGTAGAATACTTTCTTCCTTCTCCATGCAAACTCTGGCAGCCCTCTCCACATGTTCACTAATACAACAACTAGCCTGGGGAAATGAACATGCAATACCTTCTATCTGACCAGATGCATCTTTGAGGGATTTAGAACCGTCAACAAGGAAGCTTGTCAGTTCCAAGGTTGCCCTTTCCCACTCCATACGAAGTGCATTTATCTCCTCCTCTTTAGCTGCTACTGTGTTTCTTAGACTTGTATTTTCTTGAGTCATGTAACAAAACCTTTCGTGAAGTTCTAACTGAAGAGCAGCAACATCTTCCTGTAAATGAAGAATTGTTTTGCTTGTCTCCATCTCAACCTGTTCACAGACTAGTTCGATTTGGTGCTGCTGTGATGAATGGAATGCCTGATCTTCTCGATATTGGTTATTAAGTGATCTGACCTCCTCAAGGTCCGTACTCATTTTGTCCAACTTGGCTTGCAAAACCTTCCTTTCAATGTCTTCTCTTCCATCCATCAGCAAGCCCATGTTTTGTGTTTCTAAATCACCTAATTTCAGCAAATGACTTTGAAGTTCCAGTACGGATTGTCTGTCTACCTTGTCCTTGTTGCTTAACATTCCCACGAGTCTTTGATTCTCCTCCTGGGTATGCTGCAGCTCAGTAATTAGATGGACCTGCTCAGACTCCATTGCTTCAATCAACAATCTAGCATCAATCAACTCTTTCTGAGTATCAATAGGCTGTGACACTGAAGCATCACCCACATTCTTGTCAATTATATTCTGTAGAACCTCATCATCTGCCTGGGTGCGAGATGTTATCTCTTCTCCAAAGTCACTTTCGATGTATATGTTTTCTACCTATAAACATGGTGATTAATCATAAACTAAAACAATGAAGAAAGAAATGATTTATGGCATCTATGTACGTCCTTCCTTTGAATGCATCCAAAACTAGTATGCTTTCTAGCCCGTCAATGTATATTCTCAGAAATGAACAAGAACTGCTTTATTTAGTTAAAACACATGGGCAACATATACATGGTTTTTTAAGGAGATTTTTATAGTTAGTTTAGAACATAATAATATTTATATCAGGAAGATAAAACATATGTGGTTAGGTATGCATAGAATCGTTTCCTTGTGGTATGAATGTTCTCTTTCCCTTTCAACGTAATGAACAAAACAAGAAGGAAAGTTGTTAATTTCCCAAAATTCTGTTGCCAAAAAGTGTCAAGGCAATTTGATTTATGTGACAGAACACAGTACGAATCTTTACATGCACAGAAAATGCAATAGCATATCAACAGAAGCAACAGAAAAGATCAGGTATTGTTCAATAAGTAACCAGTTTCTGCATGTTGTAATCTATAAAAATTAATTGGACATTACACTAAGAACAAGTTGGCATATTTTCTCACCAATGAACAATTATCTGTTTGCCTAAATTCCTCATAGTCCTTGGAGAAAGAACTTGTAACCTGCAAAAAATGCATAGTACTATAAATCATCAAGGTACAAAGGTTAAGCTATCTCAACAACCACATCTTTCACTAATTCACTGGCTATCCTTACAGAGTCAGGTGCAACTTGGCTGCAGTTCAAATGCTTTCTCAGCTCTGTTTGTAATTCATCTACTTCCCTGCAGATAAAAGTCATAAGCACAATAATAGGAAAAGGATAAATGGGGAAAATTTGTCAAAACCTTGGTAATTATGATGCTTAGGAAAATCATATTAATAGCTTTGGAAAGTAAAACGAGTAAACAGAATGACCTTCACATCTGCTAAAATTACTTAGAAGGGAGATGAAAAAATGTAAATAATGGAAGCAAATGTCCAGATGATCAGCGATCATGTAAACTACATCAATAACCTTAGATGCTAAATGTCGATTGAAAAGGCCATGCTAATTAGATATGGTTGTCAAAGAGAAACTGACACAATGTCACAAATAGTTCATCATGTACAGAGACCAAGGCCAAAGCAATGCTTCTCTGCACTAGCTACCAACTTTGACTAGGACCCCTGTTTTCATAAACGCTTTAAGTGGGAAGAGAGAAATAAATAAATAGATTAACAAAAAGAGCAGGGTGACATAAGTGCATTGATAGGGACCTGATTTCCTAGGCCCTGTGGAGTCAAATGAGAAATTGGAGGCAATGTGTTGCAGAAACCATTTGCAGAAATATGCCTAAAATGAAGTATATTGATTTAAGTACCTAATCAGTTTGAAATTGATATTCCTGCAATCTTCCAACTCCTTTAAAGTATCACTATCCTGCACTTGAAGAGTAAGTGTATTAAGAATTGGAAAGCAATAAGAGCATAACAAATATGGTACAACTAATTAAGAATCGCATGTCAACCTGATTATCATTTCTTGCAGAGACCGAAATATTTCCTTCAAGTGTTTCCAGAAGCTGCACATTGAAAATCTTACATAGCTGTCAAAGGTTCAAAGAAGGGTTTCACTATCCTAATAAAGAATTATAGAAGAAAAGGAAATGAGAAGGTCTTTATAGACCTGATTGCGTAATTCTGAAACTTCAGCCAGCAACACTTCTCGCTCTCCTTGTTCATAAAAATTTTGAAATCTGACATGGGAAATGCTGCAAAATGAGTCCCCATCATCCCGAAAGGAGACAAAGAAAATTATATAAAGCATTAGTTAATATCCATGGAAATTACAGTTGGAGTTGCTCATGAAGTCTGATATTCTCCAAAGCAAATCGGGTCAATTCTGGATTCCTATCAATCCTAGCCCGAAGCAGCTGAATTTCTTCCAGTAAAGCCTTATTTTCTTCCATGACATAGTTCTCAGAAGACAGACTGCCATGCACTAGCAATTCAAGTTGTTTGATTTTCTCCTCACGAAACCTTAGCATCATTTTAGTATGCTGAGCATCCTCTTCCCTTTGGCAAGCCTACAAAAGATGCCAGTGGTAAATTAACACATAATTTACAAAATTGGCCATGATTAAGCATGTGACAAACCTGAGAAATATCAAGTAATCATGGCCCCTATTATTCAGATTTTTTCTTCAGAAATAGGAAAGTATAGGACAGCTTGTTATAACAGATATACCAAGCGGTTCACGTGTCCAATTTCAGCCTCTGACTTCCGAACTGCAGTCTCTGCCATTTTTTCTCTCCTCAGAGCACCAACTAAAGTAGCTTCCATGCATTTCATCTGCCACAGAGATGTAATCTAACTGCCTATAGCTATATAATACAAATCTTAAGACGGAGAGAGGTAGCTTTAAATTTAGAAGTAAAAGTTACCTTCCTGCTTTGGGGACTATGTATCTTACTGTTACCAGTTGGCTTTCTTTCTCCTAAAGAGTCATATTCCTCTGACAAGTCATTCAATCCAGATTCTTCAAAAGGTGGAATATAACTTGAGATAGACCTTGTAAGGTTACTCTGCTTCATCAAAATGGATAACTGGCCCTGTTTGGGTTCAGAAATGCCTCAGCTTCTACTAACTGGTAAACGGCCATGGTAAAATTTGTCACAAATCTGCAACTACAATACATACCTTTAACTGCTGAATTTGTCGCTGCAGTGCAGTAACATCACCTGACGCATCTTCATTCACTTTAGCCTAGAAAAAAAAAAAACAGCAAATTTCAAATTTCAAATTATCTCAGTTTTTATTGGAGAATGTATACGGACACGCGTGCATTAAATTAAGTACATTGTTCTGAATAAGTTTGGCGCGTTGGGCAAACTTCAGAGTGCTTAGTGTTTCATTTGAAGAGCTGCAAGGAAAGCAAAACTTATGTTAACAAATGAGAAATACAATAGACGAAAAACAAAATACTTAAAATTCAACAAAGAATCAGACCAAATAGATGGGCTGACATTTGCAATAATCGTTGTTTTTGAGTTTCCACCCAAAGAATCCTGCATTAACATGAGCTTTAATATAAGTTACCAAGGTAAAAAATACACACAACTAGATAGAATAGTCTTCAGTTTTAGAGCTTTTAGTATCGAACCTGAAGTAGAAATGTGAGCCTTGAATCTCTGTAGGGAACATGCCTATGTTTCCCATGCGCTAAATCCACTAAAGACATTATCACCAAACTAAAAGTACAAAATGAAAGATAATTCAGGTTAACCAACTATAGTATGAAATTCTTATCCTGTAGCATTAAAGACCTTTAAGATGAAATTCAACTGTATGAAAAAATTTATCAAATTAAGCTTCTCCTCCCAGATGGTTGTCCTTTTCTTTTAAGTTGATCAATCACAAGGTCAGTTTTGCAGAGATTCATCCTGGAAAACCTTTGACCAGCCATCTCAAGGATTATAGTCAGAGGCGGACCAGGGAGCCATACCCCCCCAACCCCCCTCCCCAAAAAAAAATTCCTAGTTCCATCTCTCATTATATTCAGCGCACAAATGATGGTCAAATCAACAAATTTATTAGCAATATGCGGGCATTTCAGCCAAAAAAGCTTAACAAGCATCACACCCAGAAAGATTCTTGATATATCTAAAACAAATTACTTATTTTAAAAAAAAAATAGTATATCTAAAGCAAATTAACTGAGATGATGGTTTTTCAGTTACCCAAGAGTCGATAAAGATTTGTTTATATTTGCTGCTTCTTTCAAACGATCTCCCTCTGCACCCGAGCTTTTCTGCCTGAACCAATAAGCAGTTGGTCTAGCTTTGTAGAAAAAGATGAAAAGACAACAGATTGTAGAAACAATAGTTACCTTTCAGAACCAGCTAGATCTACTAAATTTAACCTTGCAAATCTGAAGAGACTCATGGAATCGTTCTCCCAGCGGCTTTCAATGATACAAGTGAAAACACTGTGGGAGCGGCTGCTCTCACTGTTCATATGAGTTGCCGCCATTTTTCTGTTTGCAGCACCCTGTGTATGATAGAATTATGCCAACAATGTCTATGACCTAAAATGTGGTATGCTATATTTAATCGAAAAGCTTAACCAAAAATTCACACCTGCAACAGAAGTTTGACAACATCATTGACAGTCCTCACATTATGCTCAGTGAGGTTTTCAACATATACCCCTTTCTTCAAGTCTTCTCTGAGCTGTAATAGGAGGATTAGGTTGACAATGCCCATTGTATGAAAACTTAATGAGGAACATCCAATGTGAATAATATGTACACAAAATCATTACTTGCAGATTAGTTGATGAAGGCTCCAAAAGATCTGTTATCTGCTCATTGTATATCTCTAGAAAGGAACATTTGCAGCTATACCTCAGCTTTTCATCCCTCCTGCTCTCTTCTTCCTACATAAATGAGATCTACTAAGAACACCTCGGAATAACATATCAAATAAACATGGATGATTAAATCATGATGAACAATACAAATTTAGGTATCGTACCGCTCTAATTCTTGTAAATAAATACTCAAAAATGCGTGGAGTTATCCCACAATCTTCATTGAGCTTTCCTTCCATTTCATATATCTCACCCATCATAGTATGTGTTTTGCCACTTCCTGTCTGCACAAAAATATCTTAAACGTCAACATCTAGTCTAAAGATACATCGCAAACAATCATGAAACCCCATCATTACATACCTGACCATATGCAAACATGCAGCTATTATAACCCGACATGCAATTCTCCACCATGGGCAGTCCAGCAACCCTGAACAGGTTTTCCTACAACAAATTCATGCAACATATATCACATAAGCATCCAAACAAACCTGCCCCTCATGCTCCTTTTAGTTGCTAACAGAATAAACAAAAATAAATGAACCACAACACAAAATCCTCCTATTGATCTTGATACAACTATTTGCCTTAGTTGAGCTGAAGTTTCAATATCTCCTATGCCCAAAAACAACTTGAAACTGAAGAAGTGAAACTTTTTCCTTTCCACTTTCTAAATTGCTATAATAATACTTAACACACACAAGCAAACATAGATACATGTGAAAACAATATTCATATTATACAATTTGCATATACAATGGATTATAATAGCACCTGTGATACGGTCTCGCAAGCGATATGATCAAAGGTAAATCTGGTTTCAGGATGACCATGCCACACCAAGGTCTGCGCACTTTCCTGCCTCAAGCATCGACCGTAACCTTGCGAAACCCTCTCCATAGTACTCAATGGTCGAATCCGTATCAACACCTGAATCCAACTATCACATATTACATCGACCAAACTAATAAATTATTACATGTTTCAATAGAAAATGGTGAATTTAATTACTTAACCATTATTTTAACACTTTATCCCATGTGAGAGCACATAGACTGACCCAACAAGTGAAATTTTTAACTTCAAATGAGAGGGAAAGTAGACTCAAGATACTTCTGGCATCATCATATATTACTGATTGTTCCAAGAGTCAAAGGGTGAATTTAATCGCTTAATCATTATTCCAACACAAACTCACTACATTGAAAAATAAAACTAACAGAGAAAAAATTAAAAAAGAAAATAATTAAAATGACAATTAGTTCACAACCTGCACATTGTGATCCGTCCAGAACGACGGGTCGTCTACGAGCTCAAATTGTGGAACGTCCACTGGAAATTCGGAATTCTCAACCGAAACACCTCTGGGAACCCTAGAGGAATTCCCTCCTCTCCCTCCAGCGTACAATAGAGGAGCTCTGCTCACAGCACAAGGCCCTGTCGCTCCACCAATGGAAGACCTCGAAACACTCCTCGCCGGAGTGCTCTGCGCCGAGTTCGGCTCCGACTGCGCCTTCGCTCCAGCACGACCCGAAAACCTAGGAGTCCCGTAGCTGAGACCCGCATTTCCCGATCGAACCGCTCGACCAGCTTCGAACTTGTGATGAGAATCGAAATCCGGATCCTGGAGGTCCGTTTGGCACTGAGATGGATCCTGAATTGCGTTCAGAGGAGTTCTAGGAGGTGGAAAATGAATCGGATTCGGCGAAGTTTCGAAACCATTCTCGTTCGCTTCGGATTGCGTGCTCTTCGAAACGTTTCGAGCTACGAGTCGAGAAGTAGAGGTCTCTTTCGACATCTCGAAGCTCGGATATTCTGGAAAATTTTGAAGAAGCTGCGAATTTTAGTCTAGGAAACCCTATTTAGATCCATGAAGAAGGAAAAGAAGAAGTGAAATTAGGTAATGACGGAGCTGCTTCGACTTCGAGATTTGAAAGCTGAAGCTCAGTGCCATGATTTTCCTAAATGATAGAAATAGGATACGCCCGCCCATTTTTTAAATTCAACTGTTGGTTGTAGCAGGATAGCCCCTTGACTCTTGAGAATGTTAAAACGACCCCTCAAAAAGGATTTCGTATAATCATAAAATTAACGATTGAGTAAATAAATACTACACTTCTGTTCCGCCATCAACCCTTTGATCTGTTCTTGCCAAGAAAAAAAATAAATCAAAGGCTGATTATAGGCAATTAGGCATCGTAATATCAGGTCAATAAAATAATAGTGAAATGAGTATAATATATAACATTATTTTTATAATTTTCATTTGTAACTTTCTATTTTTTACTAAAGCAATTCATTATGTGTACATCAAATTTGTGACAATTTAGCTTTAGCTATTTTATTAGAACTTTTTATTAAGATATAAAAAATTTAATTAAGTTAAATATATTTGATGTGACATATCACATAAATATCTTATAAATATCTTACAAAACTAACGTGACAAGGTCTAACCGTCATTATTAAAATATATATACACACACAATAACTATTAAACCTTGTTACATTAATTTTGTGAAAAAATTGTAAAATGCTTGCATGATATATGTAGCATTTCTCGTATTTGATTGTTGTCATGTTATTGATGAGAAATAATAATAATAATATACAAAAGTAAGGGCATGCAGAAGGAACAAAAAAAAAAAATTTACTAAAGAAACGGGCGCTACACGTCCGTCAAAAAAGACGGACGTGTAGCATGACTCAATAATATAATTCATAATTTATCAATTACTGAAGATATGACCAAAATCACATGCATTAACTTTAACAATAAGGATGTGGGGTCAAACTTTAAGGTAATTAGTGTTACAAGAAGATTAAAATCAATCATAAGGGTCTCAATGGGCAACTTGAATTAAAAGCGAACTATGATTACAATGCTATCCCGTTAAAATGGGAATCTATGATTACAATAATGCAGTTGGTGGAAATCTATGATTAAAAGCAAACTATGATAACACTGATTTTAAAAAAAAGAGCTTGCTAAAGGATTGAAGGGATGGGGAATTTGAATTCGAACGTTTGTTGATGGGTCCGGCTACCCCAAATTAGCCAGCAAAACTGAGAAAGAGGAATCATAAACATAAGAAAAAGATATATGAATAGGAAATTGGCATAATTTTAAGAGCGGAGCCAACGGGACTTTTGGAAAAGTTGGTCAAGTCTCGAATTAAAGGAAACAAATCTTGGATAACCTTTATGTTTTTCTGATGAATTGCCTTAATTTTTGCATGTACCTTCCACAAGAGTTCTATTTGCGCTCACAACAGAGCTTAATCGCACTTATTGACTCTTAACACCAGTACCGAACTAGAGGGAGGCCAGGGTGGCCAGCCCCCTCCCCTCTCCCCTGGTTTTTCTCTTAAAATTATTATAATATAGTTTAAAATATTTAGATATTATAATTAAAAATTTTCTTTAATATATATATATATTGGACTAAAAATTAATGTAGACCCTATCAAAATTAGACTTTGCCTCACATTCAAGTTTTTGCCCCTCTCAATAACAAATCTTGGTTTTGTCCCTGCGAACAATTAGGTATCATCTATAGTTACAAGTAATACTGATCCAGTAATGACTTAGTCAGAAGTATAAAAATTTGCGAGTAATTAGGCATCATAGGCAGTTAAAGGAAATATGATCATTTTCATTTCATGTGAAATGGTGATAAATTATTTTATAGTTCATTTTATTTTATTGCACCTAACGGTGTACATGTATCACATCATTTAAAATTTTAAATAACGTGACTACATATTCAACATCAGACAATATATACAAATTTGTAATGATGTGATAACATATTTGGCATCTAACAACATATCAACTAGTAATAGAGATAACAAATATTTTCTCAAAAACCTCTCTTCTCTCTCCAGAACCTAAAAAAAAACCCATGGCTGCCATGGGAGAAGGGAGCGATCTGAACCTCCCTACTCCCCCCCCCTCCCTTTCCCTCTACTCTCCCCTTCTTCCTTCTCCCTCCC
>FXXK01000381.1:16909-42026 GCA_900184695.1 Betula pendula
TCCATATAAGGATTTTTCAAATTTACTTCCTAGTTAAAGTTGTTCCTCTTTTAAGGGACAGATGTAGCTAACACTCCCACCTCTACGTACTAATTGCTAGAGTAGGGATGCCATTTCATGTAATTTATCATTGTTAATATAAAATCATGCAAAGCATAAATATTAATTTAGCGATTGGATATGTTAAAGATCTGTACTGCACAAACTACATAACGATACTGAATTGTTATATTGATTTTGTTTAGATATTTAACTGGCAACCTACTAACTGGAGAAGTGCCTGGTTGGATAATGAATGAACGGAGCAGCATGTAAGCTTCTCTGCCAAATTCTATATATTCAATTTGTTAACCAAAACTGTTGACGTATTTTTAATCCTAATCATTACGTGGTCTTTCATTAATAATGATAATTGTGCCTCTGGAACTTTATTTGCCTTTATGACATATGGTAATATGTAGTTACTTGCGTGCTTTGATAGCGCTTCCTCCATTTGATTGGTCTGAATGTCAAATGTGAAGAAACTTTTACGTATTTAGTGTAAATCTTAATCATTGCAAAATTGATAGAGCAAAAATAATATGAAAATGAAAGCATATCAGAGCAAGAGGATTAAAAGAAATGTATTGCTTACAAGTTTTAATCATTTCCAAGAATTTCTACCCCCGAGAGAGTTCCCAACTCTTTCGTACTCTCCTTGATTTTACTTCCGGAAACTTTTTCTAAAATATGTCAAAATGGCATCCCAACGTCGAAAACTATAATGAGGATGATCATTTTAGGCAGTATTTGCTTAGCTTATGAGGATTGAGTAGCAGCTAATCCTCTTATGAGTGGTGGAAAGAGCTTTTTGTTTTTTTGCTTGAGTTCAGTTGTAAGTGTAATCTATTGGATTGTATAGAATGAATTATCAAAACAATTAAATCTGAATATTATCATCTCTTCCAAGTATATAATGTACTATCATGTATAATAAAAGTTTTCTAGTCATGCCACATTATCGAAGATAATGGATCATGTTGCTTCTTTTTTGTGCAGTGATCTTTCTTATAACAAATTTATGGTTGGAAAATCAGGGTCATCATGTTCACAAAGGAGGGTGTAAGACTTTCTTCTAAGCATGTTTATCTGAATGCAAGCGCACAAGGGCATACTCAATAAAATTTTCTCTTGTTATTTTCTGCAGGAACTTGTTTGCAAGCTCTTTGGTTGGAAATAATTAGTAAGTATCAACTTCATCTATCAAGAATACGCAGCACAAATTTTTCTGATATTAACTTTCTTGTGTATTGCCTTGATATGAATAAACACAAATCCATTTTTGATGTTAATTATAACTTGTTTTGGACCTTGATTTTTCCAACAGTGGCCTGGATTCGTGTTTGAGAAGCAGTCCTTGTCCTGATCGAAGTAAGTTGAAATGCCATATATTTCCTCAAGGTTGTTATATTCTCATGATTACCTTTGCTCAATAGTGTACCGACCTAGTTTGCTTTTCCTTGTCTTGGTGGATGGGGGATTGAGACATTTATTGCCAAAAATTTTATAATAGGTGTGCAATTTCTAAAGAATAAGAGACTGTTCATGTAGACCTTCTTATAGTGAATAAGTATAAAAGATTGTATAAAATCAAAAGCTGAAGGAAAAAAAAGGATGAAATATAAGGTGTTGAAATTTCCTCTAAAATTGTAGTGCTTTGACCACGCGATAAAATTGTAGTATGTTACGAGATTGGGTAACAGATCTAGTAACTCGGCCTACAACTGGGAAAGAAGCAGGATCCTACTTCTTATTCTTACCTATGATTGCTAATTGGAATAATTAGCGGTAGAAAATTAGAGATTCTTGGGTCTCAAATCAAACACAAGGTTTGGGGATAAATTTGCATGCCTTTTTTATTCATTGAAAACCTTTAAATAGATAAAATACATAGACTTCGACTAGGAGTATAACTCCTTATTGGATCCTACTGGAATACACTCCTATCTTGCTTGGGGATAAATCCTACACGAGACAGAGTATGTATCTTACTCAAATAAATGCACCCAGGTGCTACAACCTTATCAGACTCTACTACTACAAATTGACTTAGACTTATGATAAGAATAAAACAACCTACTAGCTAATGCCAACTACACGGCTAGATAAGATAGATTCCCCTACAAACATGTCACTATGCCCCTTATTATCTACTACCATAACATTCCTTTCCCCTTAAACAGCACCCTTGTCCTCAAGGGTGAATTCTGGAAATTGCTGCTGCATAGTCACAACTCTCTCCCACGTAGCGTCTGCAAGGCTAAAGCCATGCCAGTGAATCAAAACTTCTCTAGCAGAATCTTTGCCACGGAATCAAGGACAGCTTGTGGTTTGAGGACCCGATCTATATATGGAACTTCAGGCAACATGGTACTTGGAATCACTCCAAGTCCCAACTATTTCTTGAGCAGGGAAACATGAAAAACAGGGTGTACCTTTGAAACTGATGGCAACTCAAGTTTATACGCAACTTCCCCGATCCTCTTCATCACCTTGTATGGCCTAAAGTATTTTGCTGATAACTTCATATTTACCCTCCTTGCCACAGAATGTTGTCAAGACGGATGTAGTCGTACATACACCATGTCTCCTGGGTGGAACTCCCTCTCCTTGTGGCCTCGATCATAAACTTGTTTCATTCGATTCTGTGCTTGACTTAGCTTGAGCCTAACTTGACGTAATAGAGTGTCTTGTTCCAAAAGCTCCTGTTCCACAGAATCAACCCTAGCAGTTCCTGGAATATAGGAAAGGAGAGTGGGTGGTGGTCGACCGTACACCACTTCAAACGGGGTCTTCCCTGTGCTTGCATGACAACTTGTATTATAAGTCCATGGAAGCCACTTAGACCAATCTTTGGGTTTATCTCCGGTGACACACCTTAAATACATCTCCAATGTTCTATTGACTACCTCTGTTTGCCCATCCGTCTGAGGGTGATAGGTGGAGCTAAAATTGAATCGGGTACCTTGCAAACTGAAAAGCTCTCTCCAGAAATTGCTTGTAAAGGTGGGATCCCTGTCACAGACTATGGAAGTGGGTAGCCCATGAAGTTTAAAAATATTATCAAAAAATACCTGAGCCACCGTTGTTGCAGAGTATGGATGCTTGAGGGCAACAAAATGTGCATATTTTGACAGCCTGTCCACCACAACATAAATAACTGATTTGCCCTGTGAATTGGGTAGACCTTCCACAAAATCCATAGAAATATCACCCCACACTATCGTAGGAATGGGCAAGGGTTGCAGTAGCCCCGCCGGCAAAGTCAACTCAGCTTTATTCCGTTGACATGTATCGCATTCCCACAGGTATGTCTTAATTTGTGCACATGCTCCTTGCCAGTAAAAAACCGCCTTCAGTCGATGGCATAATTTATGAACCCTTCATGCGACCCGCCGTGGAACTCATAAATTATAGCCTTGGTAAGAGGAGATTGAGCTCGTAGAAAAATTCGCTCCTTGTAGAATATTAGACCGGATTTATAACCCCAAGGACCAATGGCTTCACCTTGCTGAATTCTTTGGACCAAATCTTGTAATTCTTTCTCTTGAGCGACTTCGTCTTTGATGGGCTCAATCCAATGTGGAATTGGATTTGAAAGAGCTAATACCTGACCAGGTTCTTCTCTTCTTGATAAACTGTCTGCCGCTGAGTTTTCAAGGCCCTTTTTGTATTCATTAATGAAGTCATAACCCAGTAATTTGACTAACCACTTTTGTTGGGCCTCAGTCGTTATGGTTTGATTCCACAAATGTTTTAGGCTTTTCTGATCAGTTCGCACAATGAATTGCTGGCCGAGTAGATAAGGCTGCCATTTCTGAATTGATGCAATGAGAGCTAGCATCTCCTTTTCATACGTGGAAAGAGATAAATTCTTACCTTTCAACGCCTTACTGAAAAAAGCAGTAGGTCGTGAATCTTGCATGAGAACCGCTCTAATTCCTGAGCCTGAGGCATCGCACTCCACCACAAAAGGTTTATTGAAATCTGGCAATGCTAGTACTGGCCCAGAAGTCATAGCCTTTTTAAGAAGAGCAAAAGCATTATTCGCTTGTTCCGTCCACTCAAATGCATCTTTCTTGAGTAATTGCGTCAAAGGACCAGCAATGGAGCCGTACCCTTGAATGAATTTCCGGTAGTACCCGGTTAAGCCCAGAAAACCCCTTAAAGCCTTAACAGAAGATGGTTTGGGCCACTGCACCATGGCTGCAATTTTTTCTGAAATCCATGGCCACGCCTTGTCTTGAAATTACATGACCCAAATAACTCACAGTGTCTTGCCCAAATTGGCACTTGCTCCGCCGCACAAACAATTGCTTAACTCGCAGAATTCCCAAGACTTCCCTCAAATGTACTAAATGATCTACCCAAGTCTTACTATAAATTAGAATATCATCAAAAAAAACAAGAACATACCTCCTCAATAACTCCTTGAAAATATCATTCATGAGGGACTGAAATGTGGATGGCGCATTAGTCAATCCGAAGGGCATTACTAAGAACTCGTAGTGCCCGTGATGGGTTCAAAATGCCGTCTTCTCAATGTCCCCTGTTGCCATTCGGATTTGGTGGTACCCTGATCGGAGATCCAGTTTGGAGAAGAAGTGGGCCCCATTCAGCTCATCAGGCAGCTCATCAATCACCGGAATAGGAAACTTATCTTTTATAGTGACTTGATTTAATGCTCGGTAATCTACACACAACCTCCAAGATCCGTCATGTTTCTTGACTAATAAAACCGGCGAAGAGTAGGGACTTGTACTTGGCTTGACCACCCCTGACTGCAACAAAGTTGTGACAATTTTTTCTATTTCATTTTTCTGATAGTAAGGATACCTGTATGGTCGCATGTTAACAGGTCCACTCCCTGACTTCAGTGGAATGTGATGGTCATGGCTTCTGTTTGGGGGAAGTCCCTGCGGCTCCTCAAATATTTTTGAAAATTCTTCCAAAACTGACAGAACTTGACTTTCAGTGGAACTTGGGCCAGCTTGTTGGGCACCCAAAGCAATAGTGCATAGTCCTCCTATAAGGGAAGTTGCATTAGTGGGGGCCATTTGACCCATTGACCGGATGTGGCAAAGCCATCCACACCTTCTCCTTTTTATTTCTCTCCCCATCTCCTTATCTTCTAGAACACGGTGCACATGAGGTTTTATTCCTCTCAACTCTACATCTCTTCCCTTCCACACAAACCGCATGAGTAGTTGGGCAAAATCCCACCAAATTGGTCCCAATGTGCTCAACCACTGGGTTCCTAGCACAATCTCACAGACATCCAATGGAAGCAAGAAAAAATCAATCACAAACGGTTCCCCTTGGAGCCACAAAAGCATACCTGCGCACAAGCCTATGCAGTTCATTCTTTCTCCGTTGGCTACCATGACCCGCAACAAGCCGGTGTGTGTTGGTCTTAACCCGAGTCGTTTTGCCACCCGAGAGCTGAGGAAGTTGTGGGTGCTTCCCGTATCCATTAGCACGGTGAGTCTGCATGTGCTTGCCCAATGCTCCTCTCACTCGCATAGTCCGGGCTGTGGGTAAACCGGTGATAGCGTGAAGGGATATAACTGGTTCTTCCTCATGATTTTCTTCAATTCCAGGTGAGTCTCCTTCCTCCCAATTCCCCTCTGTCAAATAAATTCCATCAATCATAAATTTTTTTTTACACCGATGGCCTGGTACAAACTTTTCATCACAGTTGAAGCACAGTCCTCGTGCCCGTCGATCTTGCATCTCGGCTGGAGACAACCGTCGAGCTGGTGGATTTTTTGCGCGAGTCAGATTGCTGGACGGAAGTGGGGGAACTGCATCTCTTGGGTTGTGTCTCTTATCTGTGATTGGAGGTTTCTTGAGACTCCAATTCTGTGCTTCATAGAGTCGTGCTAGCCCGATTGCCTCAGTCATTGATGTGGGTCTTTCCGCTTGTACCTCGGTTCTAAGCATTCCCTTTAACCCGCTTATAAAGCATCCCAACTGGTGTGGACCAGATAGTTTTCCTACACGGCTGAGGAGCTGCTCAAATTGCAGTTGGTACTCTTTCACAGAACCAGTTTGTTGTAATTTGGTGAGATCACCGAAGTGGTCGTCAAAGGCTGTCGGCCCATAGCAGATGTGAAGGGCTGTTTTTAGTGCTTCCCACGACAATACTTCTTCACTTTCTTTGAATAGTTGATACCACATTTGCGTTTCACCTTCTAGATGATAGGCAGCCCAAAGTAGTTTCTCTCCTTCCTCCCGTTTGCTGGAAGTGGAAGAATTGTTCCACCCAGCAGATCCAACTTGTCGGGTCATCATCCTATTGTATTTTGGGAAATCCATTTGGCTACTTTTGGCATGGAAGAGATGAAGGATCCGTGAGATTGTCTATCATGGTTTCTGGCATTAGAATTCTCCCCCCGACGATTACTTTCTGAGGACAATAAACTGTTCACCTTGAGAGTGTTTTTCTTCCATCATTCTAGCAGTCTTGGTTGTTTGCTTTGCCAAACCTTCAATCAGAGTCCGAAGGCCAGAAATTTGATGCTCAACACGATCCAACCTTTGGTTCGCCATTGAACACGAACGTGGCTCTGGTACCAAAATGTTACGAGATTGGGTAACAGATCTAGTAACTCGGCCTACAACTGGGAAAGAAGCAGGATCCTGCTTCTTATTCTTACCTGTGGTTGCTAATTGGAATAATTAGCGGTAGAAAATTAGAGATTCCTGGGTCTCATATCAAACATAAGGTTTGGGGATAAATTTGCATGCCTTTTTTATTCATTGAAAACCTTTAAATAGATAAAATACATAGACTTTGACTAGGAGTATAACTCCTTATTGGATCCTACTGGAATACACTCCTATCTTGCTTGGGAATAAATCCTACACGAGATAGAGTATGTATCTTACTCAAATAAATGCACCCAGGTGCTACAACCTTATCAGATTCTACTACTACGAATTGACTTAGACTTATGATAAGAATAAAACAACCTACTAGCTAATGCCAACTACACGGCTAGATAAGATAGATTCCCCTACAAACATGCCACTATGCCCCTTATTATCTACTACCATAACATAGTACCCATAAATGACTTGTTTGTTTTGCCTGAATTGTGTACTAACTCATCCTTTCCTCTCCCCACTCCTCTCTCAATTGAAAGTAGTGAATAGATTTTCTCCCTTTTCATTATTTATGAATCTGAATTCTATTTACATCTACCTTTTTAGTTGTTACTTATATGTTATTGCTTTCATCCCAGAATCGGACAAGCTTCATATAAATTGTGGTGGCGGAACAGTAACTATTAATGGAAGTCTTGCATATGATGCTGATACAGATTTAGGTGGACCTTCAAGGTTCTACCAGCTAAGTTCACAAAATTGGGCATTTAGCAGCACTGGTGACTTCATGGATAATAATGATGGTGACACTTATATTTGGCAAAATTCATCCGAACTCTCTATGACCAACCCTGAACTATACATGAATGCACGCCTTTCTCCTCTCTCTCTTACTTACTATGCTTTTTGTATGGAAAATGGAAATTACATAGTAAAACTCCATTTTGCGGAGATAATGTTCACTAATGATAAAACATCTAGCAGCTTGGGAAGGCGTATATTTGATATTTACATTCAGGTAGTTATTACAACATACTTACACTTTCATCAAGCAATTTTCAATTACTCATGTAGTTTCTAGCATGAAACGGTTGTTAAACACATAAATGGATTAGAATATTGCAGGGAGAGCTGATATTGAAGGATTTCAACATTGAAAAAGTGGCTGGTGGGGTGGGTAAGGCAATTATAAAAAAATTTATTGCTACTGTGACTAATAATACCTTGGAGATCCGTTTCTATTGGGCTGGGAAGGGGACAACTGCTATCCCAGTGAGAGGAGTCTATGGTCCTCTTATTTCAGCTATTTCTGTGGATCCTGGTAAGTTTTATGTTTTATGAGTTCTTGTTAACTTTCAATGGTTTGAAAGTAAACCATTCTAAGACTTGCTTATATCTTAGCATTTAAATTTATCTCTATTTCTTGGGAACTTTTAATAAAGCATGATGCTAATTATATTTCATTAATTTCCTTAAAATGTTTGATTTGAACCTTTTAATTTCTTTATGGTATCATAGATGGATGTATTTGCCTTTTTCATCCAATTTTTATGATTTTATTTTTATTTTATATCTTTTCAGTTTGATCTGTACTACTTCAAGAAATGATATTCAAAAAATCATAAATTGATTGAATAAGAAGAATAAAATCCTTTTCTTGTTTATTTTCATTGAAGTATTCCTAACTATCAGTTTGGGGCCTCTCGTTTGCATGCATTAGTTGGTCGGATGATAATTCTCGTATCAATTACCTTGACAGTAATCTAATATTGTAACTCTTATGTTTTTTTCTACCACCAGAAAATGGAACTGGCATATCTCTAGGTGCAACGGTCGGGATTGTCAGTGCTGGAGCTTTTGTTATATTTTTGGTTCTGGGTATCCTCTGGTGGAAATACTGGTTAGGACAGAAAAATAAGATGGAACAAGGTATTTGCAATCCAAGTAATATTGTTATTATATAGATAAATATTTATTTATGATACAATCTTTGGATTCTTTTTTCCATTTAGTTTTTATTTGCTTTTCCCCATTGAGCACTTTGCATGTGTATGTATGTTTGAACACACAATAGATGCATATGCGCACTTGTAGGATGAAATGTAGGATAGAAAAACCATTTATGTACCTTCTAAAAATGATATGGTGATGGAAATGATAGACTATCTCCAACCCCGAATTCTTTCAAGTGGAGACAACTAACTTACTCATCATCTACTTCGCAATGGATGGGCCCATGAGCTGACATGCAAGTTGTTGGTCAGTGTAAAACCATTCTAAGAAATTCGTTTGTCAAAAATTGTTTATGCAGGGAGTGATTCCATGTGGTTGTCAGCATAGATTGCATGTGGTGTTGTCTTCTCTGGAGAGGGGTGGGGGGAGATGGGTGTTTTTTCATTACGCTTTAAAATGTCTCAAACTATGATGAATGTCAAGAATTTTACAATTTTCTTAGACATGCTTCCATATCTGACTTGGCATATTCCTCAGATTTAAAGGGTTTGAACTTGCAAACCGGTACATTCACCTTAAGGCAAATCAAAGCAGCAACAAACAACTTCGATGCTGCGAATAAAATTGGGGAAGGTGGTTTTGGTTCTGTTTATAAGGTATTTGCAGAATAAATATTTTCTTTTCAAGGAACATTTCTTATTATATTTCTTTCTTTTTGAAGTGTACGTTCCTTATTCATATATGAAAAAAGTTTATGTTTCCCAAATGCAGGGCCTTTTGTCAGATGGCACCATAATTGCAGTCAAACAGCTTTCTTCCAAATCAAAGCAAGGAAATCGTGAGTTTGTGAATGAGATAGGCATGATCTCTGCTTTGCAACACCCTCATCTTGTTAAGCTCTATGGATGCTGTATTGAAGGAAATCAATTGTTGCTAGTATACGAGTACATGGAAAATAATAGTCTCGCTCGTGCTTTGTTTGGTAAACATTTTATCTTCATGCACTTAATTGTTTTTGTTGTCACTGGTGTGCATGGTTATTTACTGTTTTCTATTAATTTGATTGATTGAAGGGCCAGAAGAACATGAGTTGAAATTGGATTGGCCAACAAGACAAAAGATTTGTGTTGGTATAGCAAGAGGTTTGACCTATCTCCATGAAGAATCGAGATTGAAGATTGTTCATAGAGACATCAAGGCTACTAATGTCTTGCTTGATAAAAGTCTCAACCCTAAGATATCCGACTTTGGTTTGGCCAAGCTTGATGAAGAGGATAATACCCACATAAGCACCCGAGTTGCTGGAACTTAGTGAGTTGTTGTGTATTAATTTAATGTCAGTGTTTCGTATTATATTTTTTCTTGTTTTCATGTGATCCCAGTAGACTCAAAGAAATAGAGAAGAAAAAGAAAATTGAAAGTAGAGAAATTCTTAGTAAAGTTCAATTGTACCAAAAAATTTCAGCTTGAGAAATTTCATTGTCTGAATTATTTTACAAGCTAACTTGATTACTTCATGGTATTGATTTAGTTTACCCATGCCATTAAGAACAAAAAAAAAAAAAGCAATTAAAAATTATTGCCCTTAATATTAGCAATTTTACAAATTCATGATACTGAAAATGTTACCCATTGTTTCATGATTTGGCAGTGGATATATGGCACCTGAATATGCAATGCGGGGTTATTTAACCGACAAAGCAGATGTTTATAGTTTTGGAGTTGTTGCCTTGGAAATTGTCAGTGGGAGGAGCAACACTAGTTACTGGGCAAAGGAGGAATCTTTCCATCTTCTTGATTGGGTAATTTGAATCTCTTTCTTTCTTTCTTTCTTTTCCACTCATGTTAATTTTTATTCTGCTTGTGTTTGTTAATCTTAAAATGTAGATTAGGGAATTGTTTCATGAAGAATATCCATTTTTTTACTCAATCCCTAATATTTTTCCAAATTAAAGGCCACAAATTTTATACCCTGCTCCTATCTCTCTGTTTGCAGGCACAACTTTTAAAAGAGAAAGAGAGTTTATTGGAACTGGTGGATCCAAGGTTGGGCTCAAACTACAAGAAAGAAGAGGTTTCGGTGATGATCAATTTGGCTCTCCTATGCACTAATGCTTCTGCAACAGTTAGGCCTACCATGTCTTCAGTGGTGAGCATGCTTGAGGGCAGCACTCTTGTTCCAGTGTTGGTTTCAGATCCAAGTGTCTCAAAGAATGAAATGAAAGAGGCAATGTGGGAGCATTTTCAACAAATTAAAGAACAGAATATGAGTGAGAGCCAGATACAGAGTATTTCAATGGATGACCCATGGCCTGCCTCTTCTTCATCTGCCGCTGATCTATATCCAGTCAATTTAGATTCTGATTATGTTAAAGCGACAGAAGTCACGAGCCTCTTAGATACAACTACACAGAAGACACCAGAATTCACGCTCACACAGCAGATATAAAAAACACAAAAAATCACGCATAACAGCTGCTTAACTCAAAGAATGACTTGCGCCGACGGACACCCATGTCGTTTCCTTTTTCCTTCTTTGAATTTACGTTTAAGTCTGTATGAAAAGCCTCCTGGCTTTGTTGCTTTAGTTCTCTAAAATCATTGTAAAAGACTTTCTACATTTTGGCTATAAATAAGAACTACTCTATCTTTGGTAAGTTAACCAAACAGAGATTTCCCAAAGTCTTTCATACAGAGTAACACTCCATCCTCTTCTCCTCCTTGCAAGCTGCCATGGCATTCTTCTTCCACACACTCTTTTGTTTCACGCCCAATATTAGTCCGTTGGAGTCTTTTTACTTCTTTCCTTCTTGAAGTATCCCACGTGTTCAGACTTTGCTTTTGGTCTTTTCTTTTTGTCACTTTGATTACCTGCACACGACATCAGCCTTAAAGAATAGCAAGCAACAAAGCCCGCATGTGAAGCTGCTAAGGACAGTGTTTCAAAGTGAAGTAACAAAGGGAAGGGTATTTCTTGCAAAAGTTGGTCTAACAACTATGGCCGGCTTTTCCATTAGGCAACGTAGGTGGTTGCCTAAGGCCCCAATGGAAGAAAGACCCTAAATAATAGCCGTACAATTAAGACCTGTTCTATAAAAAAAAAAAAAAAAATGTTTATGGTCCCAATTATGTTAAAAAGATTAATCAATATCTTTAATTAAAGCCCCAATTATGAAAAAAAATCTATTACCAATTGAATGATGAAAAAAATTTAACGCGCAAGATTTTGAGACTTTAG
Source organism: Betula pendula (assembly GCA_900184695.1). Classification (NCBI taxonomy): domain Eukaryota; kingdom Viridiplantae; phylum Streptophyta; class Magnoliopsida; order Fagales; family Betulaceae; genus Betula; species Betula pendula. Next base: position 28,749 of record FXXK01000381.1, read on the forward strand.
AAGGAGAAATGAAGAAAGATATAAAGTCACCGAGAAAGAAAGGTTCCAATTATAATTATTACTCAAGAGTAAAAAGGTTAGTCAATGCTCTTTAGTTAAGGCAACTATAAGAGTAATGCTAAACGTAAGACTATAGTCCTTTTGTGTCTCCTAAAAATGATGTGACTTTTAAAATTAATATTGAATTTAGGATAGATTATTATTAGATTTTGATCCAATAGTAATTTTAAAGCCATATCAATTTGGGAGGGACAAAAGGACTACGTTTTACGTTTAGCATTACTCAATCCTAAAAGTTTTCTCAAATATGATATTTATTTGATGGTTTGAATTTATTTTTAGAACCAACAGTTTTAAAAGAAGTTTTACAAATAGAAAAAAGTACACAAATTAATCTAGTAAATTATATAAACAAACTGATTCTTTTCAAATGCATGTATTTCTTACTAAATTTTATTGAGAATACTTGTTACAATTGCTTTTGCAGAATAAGTTTTCAAAATTAAAATTGATAAATCCTACTTAAGTCGATAATATCACAAGAAAAATTAAGTGAATTAACCATATTATCAATTGAAAATGAGATGTTATAAAATTGATATAAAACTTCATTAATATTTTGCATCCCAAAAGATGAGAAGAATGATTTTCAATAACAAATATAAATAAAAATTAAAATGATGATATTTTAATTAATATTTAAAGATAATAAAGGTTCACTTAAAAATTATTGCCTTAAGCCTTAAAATTTATCGAGCCAACACTACTAACAACTGACGCCAGGCAGAACTAGGATTGTTCTGACCATTGTATGATAGCAGTAGAAATTAAGAATTGAAGATTGAAAGGGAACTCAGGAAGAGAGAAAATAATAAATAGGAAAGAGAAAGACCATAGTTGCTTTAAATAAGCAAACATAGAATAACTTTGGAAAGACTTGAAATTATATTGATACTTAAAACTGAAATCCAAAATAATACAAATTTGCTTATATAGCCTAAGTTTGACCCAAAGTGCTCCTCTCCGCCTCACATCTGAGCAAGAGCTCTCCGTAATGGTCACCGCGCTCACCAATGTTGTCTCAGGGTGTACCAGTACTACCGCCTCCACTTCCGAGTACTGTGCGGACGCCACGCCGTTCCCGCCCTTCGAATTGGACACGTGTCAGGTGTGCAAGATCAACAGCTGTCCGGGCTGTAACTTATTTTTCCCGCTATCACATCAAGAACGTCGAGAGGTGGAAGATGAAGAGAAGAAGAAGAAACCAAAATTGGGAGTGTCAAGGAGATGTGTGAAGAAGAATTACAAAGGGGTTAGACAGAGGTCGCAAGTGAAATGGGCCACGGAGATCCGGGACCCGAGGAGGGTGACCCAGGTTTGTCCTATATAAACTTAGCCTATATAAACTTAACCTTTATATAGACTAAGTTTGACTTTATGTCGTTGTTTATAAAAAATATCAGTGACGACATAAAAGTCGTCGTAAATAACTTTTTATGACAAAGTAACAACGATGATTTAATAATAATGAATTGTCGTTGCTAAAAGTCAATTGCGACGACATTTAGACTTTTAGCGACGACTTTTTGTCGTCATTAAAGACCAAAATTATTGTAGCGAGAGACACATGAACTCGTTTGTGTTCTATTTGAATCTTATGCAAGTCATAACATAATCATGAACAACATATCATGATAGATTCGGCTATGTCATTAACCAAATACAAAACATTAAATTTTTATTCTATATTTTTTTTGAACATTCATGTATGATCAACAAGAAAAAAGAAAAATTCAATGTAGTATTTGGTGAAAAATGAGAAACTTTTATTGAACAACACATTCTTTCTTTCACAATTCATAAATCTTGACAGGAGACAAAAGGAAGTAAAAAGGAAAAGAAGAAAAAGGATGAGTAAGAAAGAAATTTATAACCAAATGCATAAAATTGCAGGCTGTTGTACTTGTAAAACTAGAAAACAAGCAAGAAATTTATAAACAAATGACTGATCGATCTGAGCTTTGACAAATAGAGGTAGCATTTAATTTAGCCTTGAAATGTGAACAAGTGATTTGTATTCTCACCGCCATAAATTTGGGCATTATTAACCACAAAAGTCATCCAAAATCGTCGTGGTTATCGCATTAATAAAGGGAACCAAATTATTTTTTATTTTTCTATTTAAATAAGCTCTACAATAAGAGTCGTGCTACACGTCCGTCAAACGGACGTGTAGCACATCCGTCAGACTGACGTGTAGCACGTCCGCTTAAGCAGACGTCTAGTTCTACCCCTTTTATAGCTTCTTTTATCATTTCCCTACTATTTAAATAGTCTTAGAATTAAATTTTAGGGAAAAAGAGATGACAGAAAAGTCAATTAAAAATTGTTTAAAATAAATGTTAGAGGAAAGAGAAAGCCTTTTATATTAAAATAATGCTAAGGGAATCACTTTTGGTTCCCTAGATAAAGGGAACAACTTTTGGTTCTCTTGTGTTTCTGTAGTTTATGGAACATTAAAGGAAGCTGCTGTAAGGTTTTTTTTTTTTTTTTTTTTTTTTGAGTTTTTTAAACAGTTTTCTTACACTAGAGAAGGGAATAGGGTTTAAAAGAAGCAGTTGCTCCTTTAAGAGCACTAGCAGTAGCTTCCCTAAGATTTTTCCTCAGTGTAGGGAACCAAACTACTTTTTGCTTTCCTATTTAAATAATCTCCATAGCAACTCCCTTATCATTTCCCTATACCATTTAAATATTATTTAAATTAAATGCTAGAAGAAAAAGATAGGAAAGAGAAATCATTTAAATATTGTTTTAAACAAATGGTAGATGAAAGAGAGAGGAGAGAGAAAGTTTTTTATATTAAAATAATGCTAAGGGAACCATTTTTTGTTCCCTAGATAAAGGGAACAACTTTTCGTTCATTTGGTGTTTCTATAGTTCAGGGAAGCTGCTGCAGATGTTTTTTTGAGTTTTTTTTAACAGTTTTTCCTACACTAAAAAAGAGAATGAGGTTTAAGAGAAACTGTTGCTAGTGCTCTAAAGATGCACTTCAACGAATAACAGAATATATATCGTGGCACACTGTTTCCATTAATGGTGTTTTACTCCTTTTGTTTTCTGGAAGGGTAATTGATAATGTGTAATACCCCGACGTGCCTTATATAAATTGGAGAATTTACTTTTAAGGTTAAGTTGAATTTATAATATTCTATTGTTGAAAATTTTAACTATGGTACATTTTGAGAATAATTTTCTAAGTATGGATTTATTTTGGTAGATTTAAAGGACAATTTCTTAAATTGTGAATTTAATTTGATGGAATTGAAATACAAATAGGATTATAATCCTTTTTGGAAAAAAAGATGAATTACAATATGATCATGATATTTATTTTGGATTGGTTTGATTTTATAGGGTTTGATTAAATTGATAACGATTATTGGGTTGAAATTGTGAATTTTTTAGGTGGATTTAAAGTTGTGAAGGTTTTATTAATTATTAAGCTAAAGTGATTTATTGGATTCATGTTTTTGGCCTTTGGTTAGTTTAATATTATTTAAATTTGTTAAGGCTTGAATTTTGGGAAAAAGAAATAAATGGGCTAAGTATTTTTATTGGGTTAAAAGGAAAGAGTTGGCCTTTAATGTTTTAAAGAGAATAAATGAAAAATGGGCAGAAATTGGGGTTCGATGCCTCAGACAAAAGCCCACCAAGGGCTGGCACCTATTCACATAAGGGTTCAAACCGTGATGTATCTCATCAGATTAGTCGATGCGAGTGGCTATTGTAGGCAGAGAGCGAAGACGGCCGGAATGGTGAGACCGTTAGAGAAAACACTGGTGGAACACCCAGAAACATCAAAGACGTTTATTAAAAGCCACAAAAAGTGGCTTTGATACCATATAGAAGTTTGTGCGGAAGGATGAAATACTAGACTAATAGCGGAAGCAAAAGAGATAAAGAGACACAAAGAATTACAGGTGGTTCGATGTTAGACACTTACGTCTACCACTCTAAATGGCCCTTAGGACTACATTGTACTCTCATTAACTTGATTGTTTACAAGACAAATGTCCTTATTTAGGTATAGAGTAAATATAAGTATAGTAATTAAATTTGAAAAATTTGATTACAATCAAGTAAATAGAGAATATTATAATATCAACCAAATATGAAAAATATAAAAATTCTGTATAAATTCTCTTTGATAACATGTGATCTTTTCACCTAAAAAAAAAAACACGTGTTATTTTCAATATCCCACAAGAAGGAAATTTCAAGGAACGTTGATCAATGATACTCCATGCATCTTGACTTTTCTCTGGCCAACAATGTCAGTTGCATAATTATTTTTAGGATTAAATACTTTTTTCAGTATTTGAATTTTTACAACTTTATTTCTCACATCGGTTTCATTTGTATCACAAATGGTACATAGTTTATGAAAAATTACAAAAATAGTATCTTCGTTTATATTTCGTCAAAAAATTTGATAGAAGTCCACGTCAAATGAATCAACACGTGCTACCTGTCACCAAAGTTTTTTTAAAAATAAAGAAAATAAAAAATATTAAAAAACAATTAAAAAAAAACTAAAACTTAAATAAATAAATTTTGGGGAAGGGTGGCTTGAGCTACCAGTATGAGCCATGTAAATGGCTCTATGGCCAGTTTGGGGGTGCTCGGTTTGGGGGTGGCCAAAATGCCAAAAAGAAAGAAAAAAAATTAGAGATTTGGGCCCTTGGGGGGTGGTCGAACCAACTTAGACCGGCTGTAGGGGGTGGCTGAAACCACTCCTGGCGAGACGGGGTGGCCCAAAGCCCTTGGGTTTTTCGACCACCCATTTTGGCCTATGGGGTTGCCACACCCCCATTTTGGCCTATGGGTTGGCTGAACCACCCCAAGGGTCTTGAGGGTGGTTCGGCCACCGCAGATTGCCATGGCGATGGTAGAGCCACCCCCATAGGCCAAAATGGGGGTGGCCGACACCTCAAAGGGGTAGCTCGAGCACCCCTTCCCCAAATTTTATTATTTTTTTTTAAGTTTTAGTTTTTTAAATATTTTTATTTCCTTTATTTTTAAATTTTTTTTTTAAAAAACTTTGGTGACATATGGCATATGATTCATTTGATGTGGACTTCCATTAAAATTTTGACAAAATATAGACAGATGTACTATTTTCGTATTTTCACATAAATTAAATACTATTTATAATACAAAATGAAACTGAAGTGAAAAAAATAAAGTCGTTAAAACTTAAATACTAAAAAAGTATTTAACCTTTATTTTTTTTAGTATGAATCTTTGATAACAACCTATACGTGTTCTTTTCAATATCGGAATTAAGATTCTTTAATTTATAACCAATTAATAAAACATCCTTGACAACTTAATCAACTTCAGCATCCAATGGTAAAATTAGAAGTCCAAATTTGTTCGTAATTGATTGGCTTCATATCGAAAACAAACAAAAAATTGAGCTCAATGATGAATCACAAATCAATCACGATCCACATGCTTTGAAAGTAGTACCTGTTGGGCGTGACTTGAATATTTTTTGTGGGCCCAATATATTTTCCTTCTTTCTCTTGGGAATACACTAATAGGTGGATTTAAGATTTGGTCTTCTTTTTCCACTCCAAGTCATGCTTGGACTTAATCTAACCGACTTTCCTGTGCTATTTAAAGGGCTGCTCCTCAGCCCTTTATGCAACACACAAGAAGCCAAAAGTCAAGTGGATTCACGACAATGAGTGTAGAAAAAAGGGAGGGGAAAAGAAAGGGAGAGAGAGAAAAAAGAGAGGTGGAGAACGCATGGTTTAGTGCGTAGGGAGAAGAAAAAATTGCAGAGTTCCAATTGTTATTTTTTCCTCTATTATGTGAGGGTGAGATACGGGTGTATTGGGGCTTTGGGTTTTGGGTGATTTTTCTCCCAATTACTTTTGTACTCCATCTTTTGATAGTGAATTTATTTGGGTCGTCTCCAACAGTAGATGTAGGCTTGTTAAGCCGAGCACTTAAATCTTGGTGTTGTGTGTGATTATTTTTTACTTTCTTCTTATTATTCGCATCTCACGGGTCTTGGGGGAAATAAGATATATTTCCTAACAACTGGTATCAGAGCCTTTTGGTTCGAGTGGGAGCGATGACAGGAGAAGATGGAAAAGTAGAAAGAATCGGAAAATTTGATGGCACAGATTTTGCATACTGGAAGGTGCAGATCGAAGATGTACTTTATGGGAAGGATCTATATCTGCCTCTTCTGGGGGAGCAACCAGACGATATGTTCGATAGCGATTGGGTCCTACTTGATTGAAAGGCCCTGGCAGTTATCAGGTTATCGTTGTCAAGATCGGTAACACACAATGTTGTGAAAGAGAAGACCACTGCAGGTCTGATGGCGGCTTTGTCAAGTATGTATGAGAAACCGTCGGCAAACAACAAGGTGCACCTGATGAAGAAGTTGTTCAATCTAAAAATGGCTGAGGGAGCCTCGGTAGCGCATCATCTCAATGAGTTCAACATCATCACAAATCAATTATCCTCAGTAGATATTGATTTTGATGATGAGATTTGCGCTTTGATTGTGCTGGCGTCGTTGCCAAATAGTTGGGAAGCTGTGCGGATGGTTGTGAGCAATTCTGCAGGGAAGAGCAAGCTCAATTATGAAGACATACGAGATTTGATTCTAAGTGAGGAAGTTCGGAAAAAAGACGCCGGTGAAACCTCGACTTCTGGTGCGGCCCTAAACCTTGAGACAAGAGGTAGAGTACAAGACAGGAACTTTGGCGGGGGCAGATCAAAATCCAGAAAGGGTAGAAGCAAATCCAGATCTGGACGACAACTAGAGTGTTGGAATTGTGGCAAGACTGGCCACTTCAAGAAAAATTGCAAAGAACCAAGGAAGAAGACTGGTAACGACTCCGCAAACGTCGTGGCAACAGAAGAAATATAGGATGCACTAATTCTCTCTGTTGAGAGTCCTCTTGACTCTTGGGTCATGGACTCGGGAGCCTCTTTTCATACCACTGCGATCTGTGAAGTACTCGAAAACTATGTTGCTGGAGATTTTGGGAAAGTATACTTGGCTGACGGAACGCTCTAGATATCACGGGCATGGGCGATGTTCGCATCAGAGTCCACAGCGATTCGGTATGGAAGTTACAAAAGGTCAGACACGTCCCATAGCTGAAGAAGAACTTGATTTCAGTGGGACAACTTGACGAAGAATGGCATGCCATAAAATTCCACGGTAGTCAGTGGAAAGTATGCATGGGAGCCAGACTCTCAGCTCGGGGATATAAAATAGGTACTCTCTATTTGACTACTAATCCGAGAGATACAGTTGCAGTTGCAGTTGCAAAGGGTGACTCTAAACTATGGCACCTAAGGCTTGGGCATATGAGCGAGAAAGGAATGAAGGTGTTGCTGTCAAAGGGGAAACTACCAGAACTGAAATTAGTTGAATTTGATTTGTGTGAAGACTGCATCTTAGGGAAGTAGAAGAAGGTAAGTTTCATGAATGTTGGCAGAACTCCGAAGCCTGAGAAGTTGGAGCTGGTACACACGGATTTGTGGGGTCCCTCCCTAGTGGCATCTCTTGGAGGCTCGCGGTACTACATCACATTCATAAATGATTCAAGCAGAAAGGTATGGATTTACTTCTTAAAGCAAAAATCTGATGTATTTGAAGTTTTTAAGAAGTGGAAGACCATGGTAGAGACAGAAACTGGTCTGAAATTGAAGTGTCTAAGATCAGACAATGGAGGAGAATATGAAGATGGGGGATTTAAACAGTTTTGTGCGGTAAATAGGATTAAGATGCAGAAAACTATCCCAGGGACACCACAACAGAATGGTGTCGCAGAGCGCATGAACAGAACCCTCAATGAGCGTGCAAGGAGTATGAGGTTGCATGCTGGGTTGGCAAAAACCTTCTGGGCGGATGCAGTGAGCACTGCTGTTTATTTAATAAATAGAGGACCCTCTGTCTCTCTGGGCCACAAACTACCTGAAGAAGTCTAGAGTGGAAAGAAGGTAAATCTTTCTCACTTGAAACTTTTTGGTTGTGTCTTATATGTTTACATTGAATCTAATGCTCGTAACAAGTTAGATGCTAAGTCTAAGAAATGTTATTTCATTGGCTATAAGGATGAGGCATTCGGGTATAGGTTTTGGATGATTAAAACCGGAAGATTATTAGAAGTAGGAATGTTACTTTTAATGAAATGGCTGTGTACAAGGACGGTTCGAATGCAGAATCAGCCATACAGAGTCAGAGGCTGAGAAGCCTAATTTTATCAGCTTGGATGAAATTTCTAATGGTGTAGCTCAAAGAAGGATATCAGAAGTTGATGAGGATCCAGAAGTTGAACAAGATCCTGAAGTTGAAGAAACTGAAGAACAACAGATTGAGCAGGGAACACCTACAACGGCTGTCTGAAGGTCTACCAGAACTATTAGACCTCCACAGCGTTATTCACCCTCCTTTTTCTATATTTCTGTTGACAGATGGCAGTGAGCCAGAAACATATGATGAAGCCTTGCAGGTTGAAAATTGAACCAAGTGGGAGTTAGCCATGAAAGATGAGATGACTCATTATGACTAACCAGACATGGGAGTTGACTGAATTGTCAGCAAGTAAGAAGGCTTTTCATAACAAGTGGGTGTACAGAATAAAGAGTGAGCATGATGGTAGCAAGCGCTACAAGGCGAGATTGGTTGTTAAGGGCTTTCAGCAAAAGGAAGGTATTGACTATACCGACATATTTTCACCAGTGGTGAAGATGACAACCATTAGATTGGTACTGGGAATTGTGGCGGCAGAGAATCTACATCTTGAGCAATTAGATGTGAAGACAACATTCCTTCATGGCAATTTGGAGGAAAATCTACATGAGGCAACCAGAGGGATTCACAGTACAGGGGAAAGAAAGTCAGGTATGCAAACTGAGGAAAAACTTGTATGGCCTAAAACAAGCTCCAAGACAATGGTACAAGAAGTTTGACAACTTCATGGGCTCTACTGGGTTTACGAGGTGCAATGCAGATCACTGCTGTTATGTTAAGAGTTTTAAGAACTCTTATATCATCCTACTGCTGTATGTAGATAATATGCTCGTTGCAGGGTCCAGTATGGAAGAGATCAAGAGTTTGAAGAAACAGTTGTCATCACAGTTTGCAATGAAAGATTTGGGAGCTACAAAACAAATCCTGGGTATGAGAATCATTAGAGACAGAGCTAATGGTACACTAAAGCTTTCACAGACAGAGTATGTGAAGAAGATTCTCAGCAGGTTTAACATGGATGGAACTAAGCCAGTAGGCACACCCTTGGGAAGTCAATTCAGACTAACCAAGGATCAATCACCAAAGACGGATCATGAGAAGGCATACATAAGCAAGGTGCCCTACGCCTCAGCTATCGGAAGTCTGATGTACGCAATGGTCTGCACTAGACCGGATATTACACATGCAGTGGGAGCTGTGAGCAGATATATGGGCAATCCAGGGAAACAGCATTGGGAGGCAGTCAAGTGGATTTTGCGATATCTGAGAGGAACTACAGATATGTCCCTTTGCTTCACAGGAGCAGATTTGAAGCTGCAGGGCTACGTGGATGCTGATCTAGCTGGTGATGTTGATAACAGGAAGAGTACTACAGGGTTTGTATATACCCTGGGTGGTACAACGGTGTGTTGGGCCTCAAAGTTACAGCAAATTGTGGCCCTTTCTACCACAGAAGCTGAATACGTGGCTGTGACAGAAGTTGGAAAGGAGATGGTTTGGCTACAGGGTTTCTTGGATGAGTTGGGTAAGAAGAATAAGAAGAGCGTTCTACACAGTGATAGTCAGAGTGCTATTTTTCTTGCGAAGAACCCGGCGTGTCATTCGAGGACAAAGCACATTCAGTTGAGGTATCACTTTATATGTTCACTACTGGAAAGCGAACAGTTGATACTTGAGAAGATTCAAGGTACAGAGAATCCAGCAGACATGTTTATAAAAGGTGTGACTATTGAGAAACTGAAGCTGTGCGCAGCTTCAGTTGGTCTTCAAGCTTGAGGACAGGTGGAGGAGACATCCGGAGGAGATTCATTCTATGTCGACTTGATGGGATCAAGTCAAGTGGGAGATTGTTGGGCGTGACTTGAATCTTTTTTGTGGGCCCAATATATTTTCCTTCTTTCTCTTGGGAATAAACTAATCGGTGGATTTGTATTCCTTGAATATTTGGTCTTCTTTTTCCACTCCAAGTCATGCTTGGACTTAATCTAACCGACTTTCCTATGCTATTTAAAGGGCTGCTCCTCAGCCCTTTATGCAACACACAAGAAGCCAAAAGTCAAGTGGATTCACGGTAGTGAGTGTAGAAAAAAGGGAGGGGAAAAAGAAAGGGAGAGAGAGAAAAAAGAGAGGTGGAGAACGCATGGTTTAGTGCGTAGGGAGAAGAAAAAATTGTAGAGTTTCAATTGTTATTTTTTCCTCTATTGTGTGAGGGTGAGATACGGGTGTATTGGGGCTTTAGGTTTTGAGTGATTTTTCTCCTTATTACTTTTGTACTCCATCTTTTGATAGTGAATTTATCCGGGTCGTCTCCAACAGTAGATGTAAGCTTGTTAAGCCGAACCACTTAAATCTTGGTGTCGTGTGCGATTGTTTTTTGCTTTCTTCTTATTATTCGCATCTCACGGGTCTTGGGGGAAATAAGATATATTTCCTAACAGTACCACGTTGTACTTTAATTTAATATAATTTGATAATGTGATGTAATTATTAATACATAGTGTGTACAACGTATTCTATAATATAATAACAGTTGACTGTTCCTATTATATGATAATATTTGATGTAAAGCTAGTATAATCTAATATATAAAATTTTCGTTCCTAGCTAGCTAGGTTGTTGCAGAATGTCATATTCACCCTCATTGTCATGCTCTTGGCCTCTTTCAGTCATGGCTTTGATTTTTTCGACTCGCGACTAAACTCTTGATGAGGATGTGGTAAGTTTCACAAAAATTAATTGATTGATGTATATAGACGTGGGTTGATGTGACATAAATACAAAAGGAGTTATTTTTTGAGTGAAAAAAATTATTTGTTAATGTGAATAAAAAAATTTGACTTTTTTTTTAATAGAAATGAGAAAGAAAAAAATGAGTGATTTGATATAACAATACTTGCCTGTTTTAGTGAAATAGAATCGGACAATCTGTGCTATAATCTGACTGATTAAGCTCCATTTGAACAGGTCCAACCGGACCTGTTTTCTTACATGCCTGGAAGTTCATAATTTGTTTGCGTAGTTCACATGTTTTTCCTAAAGCGTTTGTGAATTTTGACATAATTAAAACAGCTGAAGGGCCAAAATTATATAAAGGTATAACATTTCAAATTGTGGTTCACCTGTATTATTTCTTGCGCGCATATATATATCCAGTGTGGCATAATTTGTTGATTGTGATAATTAGTGAATTATATATGTTCTTGGTGTCTGACTTCTTTTTCATTCAAAATTTATAAGGTGGGAACGATTTTTTTGCCAGATGGAGAAGCTTAGTAGAATGTATGGGTATGTTTGGCAAATACTTCTTCTCTCATTTCTCCTAAAAAGGTCAATTTCATTTTTTTTTTTTTACATTATCAAACAATCTTCTTCAATTTTATTTAAAATTCAAAACTTCTTTCTACTTTATATCACGTCAATTAATTTCTTATTCGTTTCCCCACCCAAAACTCTCTACCAAACACATCTCCTTTTCCTTAGTTTCAATGTTGTCTATGCTTTCTTCTAGTTTCACTTCGGAGTCAAAATCTTCTTCTGAGTCATCATGGGCATCATCTTCATCCTCAAACTAAAAAATAAGTTAAGAGAATTCGGAAAATAGTAAATATCTCCATCTTCATCCTCAAAAACAAGTTAGCAGAATTAGGAAAATAGTAAACATCTCCATCAACTATTGGTTTTTTTTTTCTTCCCTTTTTAATTAAGATGGATGGACATGTCAACTTAGTAGAAATGACGCGAAATGAACGCCAGAATACAAAGAAGTGTTTCCTACTTTATAATATATTAGCAATTGGCAGTTCGTATTACATATATGAGTATATGTGACGTAAGGTTACTGTAATCTAATATAAATTTAATTTTTTTTTAAAAAAAAAAAAACTTATTTTCATCAATTTACAAATTTTATTTTAATGATGTACTACTTTGTTTTTTTTAAAGGTAAAATTTCAAATCTTTCATTTAAAATCACAACAAAGCATTTTTTTTTTACAATTCAATTTTTTTTTTTTTCATTCTATTGGCCTTTACCCAAAATTTTTTTTTGGCCCTACTTAATAATTTTTTTGGTCTTGACCCCTCCCGATAATACTTCCTCGCTCTGTCCCTGGCTACCTTCCATGTAGCATATGCTTTAGCTACGGTTGAGTTTGTTATATAAGGTTTAGAAAAACACAAAAATGCCAACATATTCTATTTATAGTCTCGAACAATTGCTTCCACACCCATCTTCTTATTTGAAGAATCTACCGATGCTTCTCAATTTATATATCTTAATAACTCCATATTATTTGGGGGTTCGCACTACAAAAAAATTGCCCATTCTTGACGGCTCAAAACCGTCAAGAATTGGGTGAAAAACCGTCAAGAATAAATTCCTGAAGGTTTGAAACAGTCAGGGATATTGCGTCTGGAAAATTGGTTCCTGATGGTTTGGGCCAGACTGATATGAATCAATTCCTGATGGTTTAGCCAAAAGCGTCAGGAATTGATTCTTGACAGTTTGGCCCAAACAGTCAGGAATTGATTCCTGACGGTTTTGGCCCATAACTGTCAGGAATAGTATTTTTTTTTTAATATTAATATTATTATTAATCATCCAAAACCTATAATACAAAATACCTGCACAATCCAAATACAAAATCCAAACTACACTCTTCACAACAACATTCTACTTTACCTAATTCAAATCCAAATTATTTCATAATCAAAATACATAATTCAAATCTAAATACGTAATTAAAATCCAAATATATTTCATAATCCAAATACATAATTCAAGTCCAAATTCATAGTCTAAATCTACTTCACAAACCGAAGCAAAACTTCAATGTGTTGAATAACCTTTTCAGCATAGAAAAAGTACAGTTCATTTCTTACAACATAACTGATTGGTGTGAAGGTCTCCTGCCCTTTAGCCAGCATGTAACGCCCAAAAAATAATTAAGCAATTTATTGCTTATAACCCTTAAGCAATTCGAATTATA